>JAJQKJ010001649.1:0-303612 GCA_029574335.1 Rana kukunoris | reverse complement strand
CATCCCATTCCCCCCGCCCCCCTCCCTCGCTACATTCCCCATCCCATCCCCCCCCCCCTCGCTACATTCCCGTTCCCCTTTTCCCCCCTCGCTACATTCCCGTTCCCGTTCCCCCCCCCCGCTAACATTCCCCATCCCATTTCCCCCCCCTCGCTACATTCCCCATCCCATTTCCCCCCCCCCCTCGCTACATTCCCCATCCATTTCCCCCCCCCTCGCTACATTCCCCATCCCATTTCCCCCCCCCCCCCCCTCGCTACATTCCCCATCCCATTTCCCCCCCCTTTCGCACACATTCCCCATCCCATTTCCCCCCCCCTCGCTACATTCCCGTTCCCTTTCCCCCCCCCTCGCTACATTCCCGTTCCCTTTCCCCCCCCCCTCGCTACATTCCCGTCCCTTTCCCCCCCCCCTCGCTACATTCCCGTTCCTTCCCCCCATCGCTACATACATTCCCTTCCCCCCCCCCCCTCGCTACATTCCCGTTCCCTTTCCCCCCCCCCCTCGCTACATTCCCGTTCCCTTTCCCCCCCCCCCCCTCGCTACATTCCCGTTCCCTTTCCCCCCCCCCTCGCTACATCCCTTTCCCCCCCCCCCTCGCTACATTCCCCGTTCCCATTTCCCCCCCCTCGCTACTACATTCCCCATCCGTGTTACATTTCCCCCCCCCCTCGCTACATTCCCCATCAATTCCATTTTTTCCCCCCCCCCCCCCTCGCTACATTCCCCATCCCATTTCCCCCCCCTCGCTACATTCCCCATCCCATTTCCCCCCCCCCCTCCCCATTCCCGTTCCTTCCCCCCACCCGCGCTACATTCCGTTCCCTTTCCCCCCCCCCCCTCGCTACATTCCCTTTACCGTTCCCCCCCCCCCCCCCTCGCTACATTCCCTTTCCCTCACCCCCCATTTCCCCCCCTCGCTACAATTCCCTTTCCATTCCCTTTTTCCCTCCCCCCCCTCGCTACATATTCCCACGTTCCCTTTCCCCCCCCCTCGCTACATTCCCGTTCCCTTTCCCCCCCCCTCGCTACATTCCCGTTCCCTTCCCCCCATCGCTACATTTCCCTTTCCCCCCCCCCCCTCGCTACATTCCCGTTCCCGTTCCCCCCCCCCCCCCCTCGCTACATTCCCCGTTCCCTTTCCCCCCCCCTCGCTACATTCCCGTTTTCCACTTTCCCCCCCCCCTCGCTACATTCCCGTTCCCTCCCCCCCCCCTCGCTACATTCCCTTTACCCCTCCCCCCCCCCCTCGCTACATTCCCTGTTTCCCTTTCCCCCCCCCCCTCGCTACATTCCCGTTCCCCTTTCTCCCCCCCCCTCGCTACATTACCGTTCTTTCTTTTCTCCCCCCCTCGCTACATTCCCGTTCCCTTCCCCCCCCCCTCGCTTTTTTTTTTTTACATTCCCGTTCTCTTTCCCCCCCCCTCGCTACATTCCCGTTCCCTTTACCACCCCCCCCATCGCTACATTCCCGTTCCCCCCTTTCACCCCCCCCCTCGCTACATTCCCGTTCCCTTTCCCCCCCCCTCGCTACATTCCCGTTCCCTTTCCCCCCCCCCCTACACGTTCTTTTTTCCCCCCGTTCCTCCCCCCCCCCCCCCCCCTCACTACATTCCCGTTCCCTTCCCCCCCCCCTCGCTACATTCCCGTTTCCCTTCCCCCCCCCCTCGCTACATTCCCGTTCCCTTTTCCCCCTCCCCCTCGCTACATTCCCATTCCCTTGCCCCCCCCCCCTCGCTACATTCCCGTTCCCTTCCCCCCCCCCTCGTTCCCTTCCCCCCCCCCCCCTCGCTACATTCCCCCATCCCGTTCCCCCCCTCCTTCCCCCCCCCCCCCTCGCTACATTCCCGTTCCCATTCCCCCCCCCCCTCGCTACATTCCCGTTCCCTTTCGTCCCCCCCTCCCCCCCCCTCGCTACACCGTTCTTTTTTCCCGTTCCCGTTCCCTTCCCCCCCTCGCTACATTCCCGTTTCTTCCCCCCCCCCCTCGCTACATTCCCGTTCCCTTTCCCCCCCCCCACATTCATGTTCCCTTTCCCCCCCCCCCTCGCTACATTCCCGTTCCCTTTCCCTCCTCCTCGCTACATTCCCGTTCCCTTTCCCCCCTCCCCACATCCCGTTCCCTCCCCCCCCCCCTCACTACATTCCCGTTCCCTTCCCCCCCCCCTCACTACATTCCCGTTCCCTTCCCCCCCTCGCTACATTCCCGTTCCCCCCCCCCTCGCTACATTGGTATTGCCGTTCCCTTGCCCCCCCCCCCCCTCGCTACATTGCTGTTCCCTTTCCCCCCCCCTCGCTACATTCCCCATCCCTTTCCCCCCCTCGCTACATTCCCCATCCCTTTCGCCCCCTCGCTACATTCCCGTTCCCCCCTTGCTACAATCCCATTCCCTTTCCCCCCCTCGCTACATTCCCGTTCCCTTTCCCCCCCTCGCTACATTCCCGTCCCCCCTTGCTACAATCCCATTCCCTTTCCCCCCTTGCTACATTCCCGTTCCCTTTCCCCCCCTCGCTACATTCCCGTTCCCTTTCCCCCCCTCGCTACATTCCCGTTCCCTTTCCCCCCTCGCTACATTCCCGTTCCCTTCCCCCCCCTCGCTACATTCCCGTTCCCTTTCCCCCCCTCGCTACATTCCCGTTCCCTTCCCCCCCCCCTCGCTACATTCCCGTTCCCTTTCCCCCCCCCCTCGCTACATTCCCGTTCCCTTTCCCCCCCCTCGCTACATTCCCGTTCCCTTTCCCCCCCCCTTGCTACATTCCCGTTCCTTTCCCCCCCTCGCTACATTCCCGTTCTTTCCCCCCTCGCTACATTCCCGTTCCCTTTCCCCCCCTCGCTACATTCCCGTTCCCTTTCCCCCCCCCCCTCGCTACATTCCCGTTCCCTTTCCCCCCCCCTCGCTACATTCCCGTTCCCTTTCCCCCCCCCTCGCTACATTCCCGTTCCCTTTCCCCCCCCCTCGCTACATTCCCGTTCCCTTTCCCCCCCCCTCGCTACATTCCCGTTCCCTTTCCCCCCCCTCGCTACATTCCCGTTCCCTTTCCCCCCCCTCGCTACATTCCCGTTCCCTTTCCCCCCCTCGCTACATTCCCGTTCCCTTTCCCCCCCTCGCTACATTCCCGTTCCCCTCGCTACATTCCCTTCCCTTCTCAACCATGGAGGGACACAGGAATTCAGAAACAGCTGGGATATCCAAAAGCAGTGCAACTGATAGGTGGTCAACAGCCACTGACCGACCCATAAGATGGACTGGGAATTGTCTGCAACGCCAAACTACCAACACCGGAAACTGAATCAGATCAGGTAAAGCAAGACAAGGAGAAGCTGCCAGCGAGCAGACAAGGCCACAGAAAGTCAACCTGATTAGGGTTGTCCCGATACCGATACCATTATCGGTATCGGGACTGATACCGAGTATTTGCGGGAGTACTTGTAATCCCGCAAATGCCCCCGATGCCTGAATAGAATACCCCCCCCCCCCCCCCCCCCCGTGCAGGGAACATTACAGGCAGCTTTCGTTTGAATAGTTGTAATCCCCGCCGTGTATAGACACTCCCCCTTGCGTCCAATCCCGAGAAAGGGGGAGTGTCTATACACGGCGCAGCGGGGATTACAACTTTTCAAAACGAAAGCTGCCTGTAATGCGCGCGGTAATGCACGCTGATTAACGCGGCAGCAGCATCATCATCTACTAGGTGTGGGGGGACATGGCTGCAATATGTGGGGGGGGGACACGGCTGCAATATGTGGGGGGGGGGACACGGCTGCAATATGTGGGGGGGGGACACGGCTGCAATATGTGGGGGGGGACACGGCTGCAATATGTGGGGGGGGACACGGCTGCAATATGTGGGGGGGGACACGGCTGCAATATGTGGGGGGGACACGGCTGCAATATGTGGGGGGGGACACGGCTGCAATATGTAGGGGGGGGACACGGCTGCAATATGTAGGGGGGGGACACGGCTGCAATATGTAGGGGGGGGACACGGCTGCAATATGTGGGGGGGGGACACAGCTGCAATATGTGGGGGGGGGACACGGCTGCAATATGTGGGGGGGGGACACGGCTGCAATATGTGGGGGGGGGACACGGCTGCAATATGTGGGGGGGGGACACGGCTGCAATATGTGGGGGGGGGGACACGGCTGCAATATGTGGGGGGGGACACGGCTGCAATATGTGGGGGGGGACACGGCTGCAATATGTGGGGGGGGACACGGCTGCAATATGTGGGGGGGACACGGCTGCAATATGTGGGGGGGACACGGCTGCAATATGTGGGGGGGACACATTTAAAAAAAAGTATCGGCGAGTACATGAAAAAAAAGTATCGGTACTTGTACTCGGTCCTAAAAAAGTAGTATTGGGACAACCCCAAACCTGATGCTCAAGATCACAAAACCAGATGGAGCCTCATAACTTCATGATAAGGGAGAAAAAACCACAAACGTGATGTGGCCAACAGAAAAAAAAATAAAAACACTGGAAGAAAACCCCAGAGGGAACCTTGGACAAAAAACAGATCCACGGGAAAAGACCGGCCAGTCTACACACGAAGGCCCAAGCCTTAGATTGCCATCCCTTAGGAGAATATTCTATGATACGGTTGAGGTTGCCCAGCAATCTTGCAAAACAAAATATCCAAAAGAAAGTGAGAATCTTCACAGCACAACAGCCAAAAGGAAAGCTAAATGACCCCCCCCCCCTCCCCCCAAGACTGATGGGGAACTGAAGGATATAAAAATCCGTCTGAATGAAGAGGGGGGTGTGACGGATTTCGGATACCCCATATGGGAACCTCCACCAGACCTGTGTCTCCTGTCCTCCAAACGCACACATAGCCTGCAGACTCGCCATAACCCCTCAATCACGAGACAAGCCACACAGGTGTTGAGGGTTAAATATGAAGAGCGTAAACTCTTTAAAAGTGTATGTTTGGTACTTAATAAACGCAGTTAGGGACACTCCCCTTTGCCTCATCATAGGGAGAGTAGGGGACAAGGAAGAACCAATGGAAACTCAACACTTGTATATTCAAACAACTACAGTTGAAACACATAAGGGGATTATGATAAGTAGACAGACCCACCTTAGACATCCCCTTCTGGGAGGTGTCTCCACACCTTTGTCTACGTGCCATGACCCAACACAGGGGGGAGGGGAGAAGGGATGTAGCATTACATTATCTCAATGCCATTGTTCCCCCAAGTCTCTCAGTCTCTTCTGGGCCATTGTCTGTGGGTAGGAGGCCAGCCCCTTCCAAGACACACAGTGACAATGTGTTCTGTCACAGGAGTATATTGAATGAGAGGTCCCCCTATAAGGTGAAAGAGAAATTAAGGGTATACCGCTACCCCCAAAACAACAGGGTGAACAAAAACCATCCTCTAACACCTGGAGATGTTCCTGGGGCCTAATAGGAACTCTGCAGGACCCGCCCAACATTGAATAAAGAACATGGTTCTAAGGATCTTCTGACATGCCCCAGTCCAGGAAAGCGTCCATAGTTGTGGATCCAGGGACAGGAACCTAAGCTATACTGCTAAGAACATTTGTCTGATTAAGCTGAAACCCAAGGAAGGCATCTGGAGAAACTTGCAGAAACTGCAGAATCAGCCACATATGGTGATCAGGGCCTAGGAAGGCCCCTGGACATGCTCCATCACAAATGGTGTACACCTTCGGCAGGAGCACAGCACGTCCCACCTGGTGAAAAGCAGGGGTGCACAGAGCCCTCCAGCGACGATTCTTCCTCCTATTCAAGAGGACAGGAGCACTCAGGTGTGCAAACCTCTCCCTTTGATGCAGAGACCACCAGCTAAGGTGGATGCATTGTCTCTACAGTACAGTTTAGAGTAGAACACCTCCATCCAGTGTAGGGACCAGACCGCATGTACTGTTACAGGGAGGACGCCCATAACTTCCTATGTGTGAAGGTTCTGCAATACCTAGGTGATGTTCAACATAGGAAGTCAACTTGCCATTGGATCCCCCAATGAAGAGTAAGCCAACTGTTTAGAGAAACCAGACGGAAGCCCTGGGTATGGAGACACCCAAGTAAGTGAGGTTCCCCTGGGGTGGGGAGGAAAGTTCCCCCCAAAGAGAGTCATAGAGAGAGGGAGACTGACGGGAGTCACTTTGGGCAGGGTAACCCAGAATCTCTTGGAAAGGTTGGGAAACCCATGCTTCAGCTCCTGATGATCATGTGCTGGTTGGAGCGGAGCAAATATTTCTTCAGTTTCGGGTGCATGCCCATTCACCTCCGCTTGCATGTTCTTCTGCCTTCTTCTGGGCTCAAGTTCCGGACAAACACCTGCCTGCTTGTCGACTTGCCTTCCCCCGGTTTTCATTTTAAAAATCCTATGTCTAAGTCACCATGTGTCTATTAGGGGCACAGCGTGACCAAGAACCACAGTCTGATCTGTACTAATCGGACTGACTGCACAACCACACTGGAATGTTGGTTGCAAGCGGTTGGAATATCTGATATCTATATTCAGACTGGGAGGAAGCGTTATATGATGGAAGCACTCATGCGGAGTGTGGGAATCGATTTCGTGACAGACTATTGCCAGAGAGATAAGCTACCCAAGAACCCATCAGGAAGCACAAACAGTCCCCCACCTTCATGTAGAAGGCTTTTCAGAGGGGTTAGCTGATCTCTAGCTTCAAACCCTACAGGCATGAGTGGGAGTTAGGTGAAGGCCTACAATTACCAACTGCCAACGTAGATGAAGGAAAAGAATGGGATTCCTCTGACCCCTTCATAGACCTCCAGTGTTAAAGCAAGAGCACACTGAGTGAATAGCTTGTATAGCGCTACAAATGCGAACTAAATCACCTCAAGGCGCTTTTTCCAGCCAGTCTCAGCCTTGTGTCTTCAGAAGATGTGGGTCTTAAGCTTCTTCCTGAAGGCCAGATGGTTTTCTTCCATGCGGATGTCTGTGGATAAAGCCATAGCCGTGGTCCTTGGACTACAAATCTTCGTTCTCCTTTCGATTTGTAGCAGGTCTTGGGAATGTGGAGGAGGTTTTAGTTAGTTGATCGGAGGGGGCGGCTTGGGGTGTAGTGCTTTGTTTTCTTGCAAAGTTATGGTGGAGTGTTTCCTTGTGTGCATTTGTGAGTGAGGCAGAAGGTCTTGAAAGTAACCGGATCCTTCACAGCCAGCAAATGGAGGGTCCCTCAGGGACGGGGTGATCCATTCCCAGGTTTTATTCCCCGTTACCAGTCTGGCTGCTGTGTTCTGGATGACTTGTAGACGTGAAATTTGGTATTTGGGAAGTCCGAAGTAGAGGGAGTTTGCGTAGTCGAGTCGGGAATTGATGAATGTTCCAACTACTACTGCTGTGTCTCCTTCCAAAATGAAGGGAATGAGTCTACCCAGCAGGTGAAGAAGGTAGTGAGATCTGCTAACTATTGATCCCATTTGTGCGTCTATTGTCATGTCTGAGTCCAAGATGACTCCAAGGCTTTTGATTTTGGTACTTGGGGTGATGGTTTGTCCAAGGATGGTGGGTGGTATGCATGTTGTGCTAGGGTTTTTCTTTTGGTTTGCGTGGAGAAAGAGAAGTTCTGTTTTGGATCCATTAAGAGGGCGCTGTCCGTCATCCAATCGTCAATCAATGAAAGGCAGTTTTCCAGTGCGTAGTATTGACCACCCATGGCATTGCTAATTATGGTGCCAAAAGAAGGGCCTAAGAGCATACCTCACTTTAAAGGCCAATCAAGTCCAATACTCTTAAGATGCAGCATCCCAACCACGCTGCCAGGGTGCTATGCCCATCTGTGTAGAGATCAGTCCCATGCAAGGCACAAGCGTCCTTTCAAAAAGGAAAAAAATTCTCACAAACTCTCAGGTTGAGCCCGGGATGAAATACAT
Organism: Rana kukunoris; assembly: GCA_029574335.1. Classification (NCBI taxonomy): domain Eukaryota; kingdom Metazoa; phylum Chordata; class Amphibia; order Anura; family Ranidae; genus Rana; species Rana kukunoris. Next base: position 295,732 of record JAJQKJ010001649.1, on the reverse strand, counting down.
TCAGGGTATTTCCAGTCTGCTCAAAGGAGTGTCTCAACTAGCCAGTGTATTAGAAAGGTCTTCACAGGTGTAGGATCTTTAAAAAGACCCAAGGCCTGGAACATCAAGCTGATCCTCTAAATGTCAGAGCAATAAGCACTACATAAAAAATGTTTGAAACCCCAGACTCTTATATTTACTACAGACCATGCCTATTAGGATCCCCCAAACGTACTTGCATGTGGTAAGATCGGCGCCTTTGTTAACTTTTTCTGGCAGGGTAAGCCTCCCCGGCTTTCTAGAGCACTCCTGCTCCAACCTAAACTCAAGGGAGGAATAGGGTTCCCAGATCCGGCTCTTTACTATACCACGGTCCACATGAACTGGGTAGTGGATTGGTGTAGTGCCACTAAACTATGGGGTCTTTCTGGAACAGGACGCTGCACAGGCACCCATCCAGGGCCTTCCTTGAGCAGGAAAACGTCGGACGTCTCCCACCACCCCTTAATTGGACCCACTTTGACTGAACCGGAACGTTTTTATAAAGACCTCGGCTCTAAGGCCTCGTACACACGATCAAATCTGTCTGCTGGAAAGGGTCTGCTAGACCATCCCAGCAGACAGATTCGATCGTGTGTACGGGCGAGCCGACGGATTTGGCCAGCCGACAGATTTCAAAGCATGCTTTGAAATCTATCCGGTGGGAATCCGTCCGCCCGACATGTCTGCTGGTTAGTACACTTACCAGCAGACATGTCGTCTCGCACCGGCGCCGAATCGATTCGGCGCATGTGCGGAAGTGTTTTACTTCCTGGTGCGGTGACGTGTCGGCGTCAACGTCACGGCCACGTCAGCGCGCTGTCTGCTGGAGGGGATTTTGGTTTGATCGTGTGTACACGCGAGCAAACCAAAATCCTAGCAGACAGATTTGTTCAAATCGGTCGGACCGACCGATTTGAACAAATAGATTGCCTCGTGTGTACTAGGCCTAACATTTACACAAAAATGCAATAAAAATAAAAATTCCCCTTTAAGACCATTGGGCGGAAGTAACATTTGATGTTGCTTACGCCATTCAATGTTATGGAGCCGAGTGGGAGCCATCTTTCCCTCCCTTGGGTCCATGTCTCAGAGGAGGAAGGATGTGATCATCTCCAAAACTAGCGATGGCTTTAGTAAGCGGCGGAGATGACCGAAACCCGCCGGGAGGGGGGCTCTCGCTGCCATAACAGTACTTAGCATCAAAAGTACCGACATACAATGACGGCGATTTGTGCCAAGTGATTAACCACTTCCCGTCCAGCCTATAGCAGACTGGCTGCTGGGAAGTGGTTCTGTTATACTGACTGGGTGTCATATGATGTCCAGCAGGATAACTGCCGCCGCGTGCCTGTGGTGGGCCGCATCATGGCGATCGGTGGTGTGGTGCGTCAGCTTGACACACCGCTACACCAATCTCGGTAAAGAGCCTCTGGATGGAGGCTCTTCACCACTTGATCAGCCATGTCCAATCACGGCCGATCATGATATAAACAGGAAGAGCCGTTGATCTTTTTCTCACTTGCGTCTGACAGACGGGAGTAGAGGAGAGCCGGTCGGCGGCTCTCCTGATAGGGGGGGTCAGCACTGATTGTTTATCAGCGCAGCCCCTACCCCCCCGATGCCCGCACTGGACCACCAGGAAAGCCCACAAGAGACCTCGGCCCATTTACTGTGTATCCTCATAGGAAACTGGGGTCCCCTTTTTGTTATAAGGTTGTCATCACATGAGTCCTTCCACCAGGGATGCCATGCACATGCCCTATATATGCCAATCACTGCCCACAAATGACTGGCACCATACATGCCAGATCAGTGATGCCCAGCAATGCCACCCATCAGTGCCCAGTGCCGCCTGTCAGTTGGCATCATCGGTGCCGTCATATCAGTGACCATCATTAAAGGAGAAAACTTGCTTAGTTCCAAAATTTTATAACCAAAATTGTAGGTCTTTTTTTATTTGTTGAGCAAAAAAATAAAAACCCCCAGCAGCGATCGAATACCACCAAAAGAAAGCTCTATCTGTGGGAACAAAATTATAAAAATGTTGTTTGTAGCACGACCGCGCAATTGTAAAAAGTGTGACAGCGATGAAAGCTGAACATTGGCCTGGGCAGGAAGGGGGTGTAAGTGCCCCCCAGTATTGAAGTAGTTAACCACTTCCATACCAGGGAGCACTTATACACCTTCCCGCCCAGACCAATTTTTTGCTTTCAGCGCTGTTGCACTTTGACAATTGCGCGGTCGTGCTACACTGCACCCAAAATACATTTCTATCATTTTGTTCCCACAAACAGAGCTTTCTTTTGGTGGTATTTGATCACTTCTGCAATTTTCATTTTCTGCAAAAAAAATAAAAGATGACCGAAAATTTTGAAAAAAAATAAGTATTTTTTTTGTTTGTTATAAAACATTGTAAATACGTTTTCTCCTTCACTGATGGGCACTGATAAGGCGGCACTGATGCGCACCGATGAGGCGACACTGATGTGGTGGCATTGATGGGCACTGATAGGCGGCACGGATGGGCATAGATGGACACTGATAGGTGGCACTAACGTATGTTTTGTACTAATGGATGCCAATCAGTACCAAACAATGCCTGCCAATCAGTGATGCCCATTGTGGGCACTGATTGGCATCCATTATTTCTGTCATTGTCATCCCTGGTGGTCTAGGGTGGCATACCTGTCTTTTGCATCCCTGGTGGTCTAGTGGCTTCCCCGGTGGTCCAGTGGGCATCCCTGGTGGTCCAGTGTGGGCATCCTTCGGGAGGACTGTGCCGATAATCGATTAGCAAAAACCCCCCCTGTCAGAGGAGCAGCCGATCGGCTCTCCTCTACTCGCGCCTGACAGACACGAGTGAGGAAAAGCCGATTACTGGCTCTTCCTGTTTACATCGTGATTAGCTGCGATTGGATACGGCTGATCACGTCGCAAAGAGTCTCCGTGAGAGATTCTTTACCTAGATCGGTGTTGCGGAGTGTCAGACTGACACCCTGCAACAACGATCGCCGCGATGCCTGCCCCCGGGGGCGTGCAGCGGCTCAATATCCTGAGGACGTCATATGACGTCCACTCAGGATATTGGAACCACTTTGCCTACGTTACTGTCATTGGCGGGCGGCAAGTGGTTAAATAAAATAAAAATAAAAGTTCAGAGAGACCAAGCCAGATCCAGCAGAGTTCCTTCTTATTGGAGCACAAAAAGACGTCCCGAGTGGACATGGGGAAGGATTTGGGCAAAGGAGCCAAGGACGACTTGGATGATGACAACCTTATAACAAAAAGGGGTCCCCAGTTTCCTATGAGGATACACAGTAAATGCCTACAGAAACACTAGGGAAGAATGGGCCGAGGTCTCTTGTGGTAGCGGGACTGGCCCGCCTGAGCATCAGCATGGCAACCAGGCCTAGTATGAGGCAAGCTCTCAGGTACTCACAAACTGGGCCATTGGTGCCAAAGAGAGCTTTAGGTGGCCGGAGGTGACTAAGCCACTGTAGGCAGGCAGTGGAAATAATCCAGGAGATCTACAGGGTGCTTGCCCATCTGTGTAGAAGTAGAAGCAGCGGTGGGATGGTGCTCCTTCAGGCTGATTGTCGAGAAGAAGAAAAAAAAGAAAAGAAGAACAGACCACGCATGCACATCACTTTACCCCCGGGTGACACCAACGCTGAGACTCTCAGCCTTAACCCTTACAACAATGAAACCAGTAGTGGTACCGCCTGGTGCTTTAGCCAGAATGGCCTTACCCACAATGGGAGTCTTCAGAGGATCACACCTGGGGCTGTGCCATGGCTCTGGACCTAGAAAGAAATCCACTGCCAACTAACCAGTACAAGTCCCGTTGAATGCGGGCCACACATGTCCAGACCAGAGGGGTCCAGATACAGCCTCCAAAGTGAGGCTAAGGAAACGCCAACCTGGAGACCTGCTATATAGAGAGAGAGACCAGTTTAAGCCGCCAGCGAGGAACATTAATTGAAATCAGAGAAAAATATTCAAAGAATTTTTTTTTTAAAAAAAGCAGAAAAATATAGTTTGAAGTGGATGTAAACCCAAAATGTTTTCTTTTTTTTTTTCTTTGATGTCCCAATGTACAGTATAAGATTTCCTATCATCTGTGTCCAGTCTTGCCACACAGAGTTAATCCAGATCTGAGCAATCCTCTTTTATCGTTCAGTGAAAAACGGACTTACAGAGGAAAACCTTTGTCCGTTCTTCCCCCTTGCTGTGGGTGACAGGTTATTTACATATCTTATGCATTAGCCTGCAGACAAGCATTATTTTTTTAATTCCCACCTCCACTCCTTTTCTGAAGTCACATGGTTACTTTTCTGGATTTTGACTGGATGTTAGTGATCATAGCAGAATTCAGTGTAAGGAATACATAGGAAACAATGCATATTGACAAGGGGAGTGTAGAGGAGGGTGGGGAGTCTACTGACATCACGACTCCACCCACCGACCTCCAGACAACAGACCCACCCACAGAATCTGCAGTTTTTCAGATCTTATAACAGACAGAGGGGAGACATGCGACAGGTCAGGATACATGCAGGAGGCATCTCTATCCTTATAGATCAGCACTATGGCAGAAGATTAGAAAGGATGAGAGCGGCTTTATTTCCACTTTGACTTTGTTTAGCAGAGCTAAATAAAAAGCGCCCAAACTCCTAGGACACAAGCAAAATAAATAAGGCATTCTGGGTAATAAAGGAGGGGGTTATACAGGGGCTGAATATTTCAGAATTCCTGCGTCCCTCGATGGACAAGGAATAAATACAGCCTCCTCTTTGCCTCCTACACCCAAAGCTCCATCAGTTCCCTCTCTGCCCGCTATCCCCAGGGCTCCACAATCGGCTCTCTCTCTGCCCGCTAACCCCCGGGCTTCACAATCGGCTCTCTCTCTGCCCGCTAACCCCTGGGCTTCACAATCGGCTCTCTCTCTCTGCCCGCTATCCCCCGGGCTCCACAATCAGCTCTCTCTCTCTGCACACCCTCCCCCGGGCTCCACAATCTGCTCTCTCCGTCCGCTATCCCCCGGGCTCCACAATCGTCTCTCCGCCCGCTATCCCCCGGGCTCCACAATCGTCTCTCTGCCCGCTATCCCCCGGGCTCCACAATCAGTTCCCTCTCTGCCCGCTATCCCCCGGGCTCCACAATCAGTTCCCTCTCTGCCCGCTATCCCCCGGGCTCCACAATCAGTTCCCTCTCTGCCCGCTATCCCCCGGGCTCCACAATCAGTTCCCTCTCTGCCCGCTATCCCCCGGGCTCCACAATCAGTTCCCTCTCTGCCCGCTATCCCCCGGGCTCCACAATCAGTTCCCTCTCTGCCCGCTATCCCCCGGGCTCCACAATCAGTTCCCTCTCTGCCCGCTATCCCCCGGGCTCCACAATCAGTTCCCTCTCTGCCCGCTATCCCCCGGGCTCCACAATCAGTTCCCTCTCTGCCCGCTATCCCCCGGGCTCCACAATCCGTTCCCTCTCTGCCCGCTATCCCCCGGGCTCCACAATCCGTTCCCTCTCTGCCCGCTATCCCCCGGGCTCCACAATCCGTTCCCTCTCTGCTCGCTATCCACCGGGCTCCACAATCCGTTCCCTCTCTGCCCGCTATCCCCCGGGCTCCACAATCAGTTCCCTCTCTGCCCGCTATCCCCCGGGCTCCACAATCAGTTCCCTCTCTGCCCGCTATCCCCCGGGCTCCACAATCAGTTCCCTCTCTGCCCGCTATCCCCCGGGCTCCACAATCAGTTCCCTCTCTGCCCGCTATCCCCCGGGCTCCACAATCAGTTCCCTCTCTGCCCGCTATCCCCCGGGCTCCACAATCAGTTCCCTCTCTGCCCGCTATCCCCCGGGCTCCACAATCAGTTCCCTCTCTGCCCGCTATCCCCCGGGCTCCACAATCCGTTCCCTCTCTGCCCGCTAAACCCCGGGCTCCACAATCAGTTCCCTCTCTGCCCGCTAAACCCCGGGCTCCACAATCAGCTCCCATGCCATCTTCCAATATTCCACAATGGACGCCCACTTTGCTTCCTACAAATGTGTTGCCAAGCATTCAGAGGTCATAAATCATTTATCTTAGTTGGAGCCAATCATTAATGGGTACAAATGTGCCACATTAAGGCGGCTTACAGATGTGACTTGAGTTTGTTCCGCCCCTTGTTTGGTGTCATCAGCACATGTACCTGAAGGCTTTTGGGTTAAGCCCGGCGTGGTGCGGAATCCAGGTAAGGAGATGATTCTGTAACATCAGCAATCTGCGATACGTCTTCTCCTGCATGGGGAGCAGGAGGCCAACGCCACCATCCAGCGTAGCGAACCACGTGATTTGTTTGTTGTCCCATAATGCTGTTTTACGACTGGAGCCTTCGTTGGCTCCCCGGCATGGAGTCCTCCAGAAAGTATTGACATGGGAGCCCGCATGGAAGTCTGCTCGTCTCAGGAGGCGCAATCCCCCAAAACTTTCCTTTGCTGGAACAAATAATGGAGACATAGAACCAATATCAGGAGCGTTTTATAAATCACAACGAATGTGGCTGCAGAAACGCACAGACCGGTGGGCTGGAGCTTGGAGCCCAGAGGGAAGCCTCCTGTCTCCAGGGTCATCCAGACATGGAAAGCACACGTGGAGCTCCAGACTTGGAGATGGCCGGTGAGGACACTGGAGGTATAGAGGAAAGAAGGAAGAACTCACCTGCTGGAAGGTACATATAGAGGAGGATGTTCCGGTCACGGTCAGATACTGTAATATAAAAGGAGGTTGGTAAATAAGAACGCAGCACAAGGAGTCCTGTCCTCGTATCTTCATCACATGGAACTCACCAAGGAAGCCAAGCTGATTGTTGTCCACCAGGAACTCCACACTATACACCTCCAGAGGCTTCACATCCTGCAAGAGAAAGGAGAGTCACAGACTGAAGGAGAGTCAATCATTAACAATGAGATTTCCACTGGACATGGAGGTATGAGAAGGGGCGTGTACTCATCCAGATGACCAATCACACAGAAGGAGTAAGAGGGGCGTGCAATTACTCTGCTAAACGGTGACAGGGAAGGGATAGGGGAGGGGCCTGCACTCACCAGTGACAGGGAAGGGAAAGGGGAGGCGCCTGCACTCACCCTGCTGACCAATGACAAGGAAGGGATAGGGGAGGGGCCTGCACTCACCCTGCTGACCAGTGACAGGGAAGGAATAGGGGAGGGGGGTGCACTAACCCTGCTGACCAATGACAGGTAAGAAATGAGAGGGATGTGCACTGACCCTGCTGATGAGGGATAGGGGAGGGGCTTGCACTTACTCTGCTGACCAATGACAGGGTTTTGCTCTCCTCCTGGTAGCGCAGTAATGAGATGCTTTTCATCAGGTCTGCAGCCAAAATGAAATTCTTTACGCTGATCATCTGGTGGATATAAAGCTGAGTGTCGATGAACGCCATCCCCGTCAGATCGTTGTCCTTCAAACTCCAGAGGAAGATCTATGAGAAAAGAAGACAATATAATAGTTGGAACCGAACTAGGCCACCTTCCCGCAATGCACAGGGGCGTGTACCGACAGGGAACCCCCACAATGCAAGCAGAGTCACTGGATTTCCATACAGTGAACCAATATGGCAGCAATCTTCTTGCTATATCTCTTGACCCCTCTCCTAATCGCTCTCAGATAGTTGAAGAGGAGATTCTGAGGAGGATTAGGCTTTCAGCAAGTGGAGCCCAGCCCTTCACACCGCACGATGGAAGTTTCCTAGAAGCCACCCTCCACTACTCACCTTCTGGCCAATGGCCGTCACCAAATAGCCGTTACAATGGCAGAGGGCGGTGACCGGACCCTTCTGCTCCTTCTCATACAGAGTCTTAAACTTGTTCTTGGTCAGAGGCTGCCCTGGCTCCGGCACCACTTCAATGATGTCCATGATAAGTATCTGAAGATGGGGAGAGAGCAGCATTAATGATAACCTGGTGGGGGGGGGGGTTGGGTAACATTTTGTTAGCACTGTGCAAAACAGTATTGGGGATTATGGATGGTGACAACAGTGGATCATGTCTGTGTAAAGTGTGTTGAAACTGCTATTTTTTATAGTCTCCGTCAGAAGTCCCTGTGACAGTGTGACACTGCAGGACCACAACTGGGAGAGACAGAGACAGTGTTGTCACCCTATAAGAGAAGATGCCTGAGCAAGGACCTTTATGACATGATCACCAGAGATTACTGTCCAATATTTGCCTATTTACAGAGAAGATATCTCTTGAAACATAAGAAATTATCCTCTGTCAATATTTCCATGGTGCAACAGTCACTGTGCGGTAGGCAGAGGATTTATGGTGGACAGCTGAAATGACTTCCGATAACGTGACTTACCCGCCCTCTACAGGTCACCTCCTCTCCCTGCATCACGCATGTGCCCACTGCAATGTACCCCTTCAGGCCAGACACCGTCTCTTCACTTTTCAAGTTCACAGTTCTCATGCAGGTGGCGTGCTCCCATTCGTCCAAATCGATCCTGAAACACACATAAGAAGATGCTAGCTTTATACCATATAACAGACCTAAAACGGAAACCACGGTCCTCCTAAACACAGACCTTCAACCATACGGTCCCTCCTCAACACGGACCTTCAACCATACGGTCCCTCCTCAACACGGACCTTCAACCATACGGTCCCTCCTCAACACGGACCTTCAACCATACGGTCCCTCCTCAACACGGACCTTCAACCATACGGTCCCTCCTCAACACGGACCTTCAACCATACGGTCCCTCCTCAACACGGACCTTCAACCATACGGTCCCTCCTCAACACGGACCTTCAACCATACGGTCCCTCCTCAACACGGACCTTCAACCATACGGTCCCTCCTCAACACGGACCTTCAACCATACGGTCCCTCCTCAACACGGACCTTCAACCATACGGTCCCTCCTCAACACGGACCTTCAACCATACGGTCCCTCCTCAACACGGACCTTCAACCATACGGTCCCTCCTCAACACGGACCTTCAACCATACGGTCCCTCCTCAACACGGACCTTCAACCATACGGTCCCTCCTCAACACGGACCTTCAACCATACGGTCCCTCCTCAACACGGACCTTCAACCATACGGTCCCTCCTCAACACGGACCTTCAACCATACGGTCCCTCCTCAACACGGACCTTCAACCATACGGTCCCTCCTCAACACGGACCTTCAACCATACGGTCCCTCCTCAACACGGACCTTTAACCATACGGTCCCTCCTCAACACGGACCTTTAACCATACGGTCCCTCCTCAACACGGACCTTCAACCATACGGTCCCTCCTCAACACGGACCTTCAACCATACGGTCCCTCCTCAACACGGACCTTCAACCATACGGTCCCTCCTCAACACGGACCTTCAACCATACGGTCCCTCCTCAACACGGACCTTCAACCATACGGTCCCTCCTCAACACGGACCTTCAACCATACGGTCCCTCCTCAACACGGACCTTCAACCATACGGTCCCTCCTCAACACGGACCTTCAACCATACGGTCCCTCCTCAACACGGACCTTCAACCATACGGTCCCTCCTCAACACGGACCTTCAACCATACGGTCCCTCCTCAACACGGACCTTCAACCATACGGTCCCTCCTCAACACGGACCTCAACACGGTCCCTCCTCAACACGGACCTTCAACCATACGGTCCCTCCTCAACACGGACCTTCAACCATACGGTCCCTCCTCAACACGGACCTTCAACCATACGGTCCCTCCTCAACACGGACCTTCAACCATACGGTCCCTCCTCAACACGGACCTTCAACCATACGGTCCCTCCTCAACACGGACCTTCAACCATACGGTCCCTCCTCAACACGGACCTTCAACCATACGGTCCCTCCTCAACACGGACCTTCAACCATACGGTCCCTCCTCAACACGGACCTTCAACCATACGGTCCCTCCTCAACACGGACCTTCAACCATACGGTCCCTCCTCAACAAGGACCTTCAACCATACGGTCCCTCCTCAACACGGACCTTCAACCATACGGTCCCTCCTCAACACGGAGCTTCAACCATACGGTCCCTCCTCAACACGGACCTTCAACCATACGGTCCCTCCTCAACACGGACCTTCAACCATACGGTCCCTCCTCAACACGGACCTTCAACCATACGGTCCCTCCTCAACACGGACCTTCAACCATACGGTCCCTCCTCAACACAGACCTTCAACCATACGGTCCCTCCTCAACACGGACCTTCAACCATACGGTCCCTCCTCAACACGGACCTTCAACCATACGGTCCCTCCTCAACACGGACCTTCAACCATACGGTCCCTCCTCAACACGGACCTTCAACCATACGGTCCCTCCTCAACACGGACCTTCAACCATACGGTCCCTCCTCAACACGGACCTTCAACCATACGGTCCCTTCCTCAACACGGACCTTCAACCATACGGTCCCTTCCTCAACACGGACCTTCAACCATACGGTCCCTTCCTCAACACGGACCTTCAACCATACGGTCCCTCCTCAACACGGACCTTCAACCATACGGTCCCTCCTCAACACGGACCATCAGCCAAAACTACTGGTCCTCGAACATAGACCCCCCCCTCCCCCAACTAAAAACCACCGTCTTTCTAAACAGAGACTTTCCACCAAAAACCACCATCCTCCTAAACACAGACCTTCAGCCTAAACTTTTGTCCTCATAAACACCTTTAACCATACTTTCCTCCTAAACACGGACCTTCAACCGAAAACTGCCGTCCTAAGCACAGACCTTCAACCAAAAGTACTGTCCGGCTAAACACGGACCACCTACCAAAAACCAGTGTCCTGAACATTGACCCCAAACAAACCATTGTCCTCCTGAACACATCAACTATACTGTCCTCCTTAAAGCGGGATTCCACCCGCAAATTTTTTTTTTTTTTTAAAGTCGGCAGCTACTAACAGTGTAGCTGCTGACTTTTAATAAGGACACTTACCTGTCCTATTTGCCGCGCTGATGCCCCCCCCCCCCCCCCGATGCCGATCCCATGATCGTTGCAGCTCCCGCACCGCCATTCACACTAGGGGAAACAGGCATTGAAGCCTTACGGCTTCACTGCCCATTTCCTACTGCGCCTGCGTGAGTCTCGTGCCAGCTTGTGAATGGACGCGCTGCTCTCTGAGAACACACACAGTTCCCAGAAAGCAGCGCGCCACATTCACTAGGAGAAGAAGAAAACATACCGTGGTTGCGGAAGAGGCAGATTATTGACTTACGCATAGCAAAAGGTATTTTGGGCGAGTATAAATTTTTTTTATTTTTGGCTTTCCCAGTACTAATCCTGCCATAGACAGGGCGTATACCCCAGTAACGAAAAGAGACATTCTGGAATTAAGCGCCATTAGCGGACAAGGATGAAAATGGATTACAGAAAGCCGGTAGACTGGTCATTATTACTCCCCAGCCAAGAATAGAACAGAACTGGGTACAGTACCTGGTGTTGGGGATGGTCTCCCAGCTGACAGGGGAGATTAGCTGGATGGAGAACGCCTCTTGGACAGGTGACATATAGCGATCGTCTACAAGAACAAAAAATAAATAAAAAAGGATCCCCTGAGTTGTATAGAAATCGCACACAACACCGAGAAGGACATTAAATGGCTTTGGACAACATGAAACAATTCTAAAAAAAGCACAGATGAAGATGCGACTCAGAGAAGGCAGGTAAGGTAGGTAGATAAGGTAGGTAGATAAAGTAGGTTACTACAAGGAACAGAAGAATAATAGAAAACATGGAATATTAGACACAATGACATCACAGGATGGAATACGAGACAATACAACATGTTCCGATGGGCTCTGCTCACCTCTCTCCATGGTCTCAAACTCCTTCTCCTCCCCAGTCATGCGAGGGATCCGAGTACACGTGTCATCCACACTTGTGACAACTGCATACACCTGGAACAGCAGAACAAGCAATGGCATTCTCCAAGACCGAAGAGATTATATACATCTTACTGTTCTGTATACAACCACTTATTAGGCTCCAATCACACTCCAAAATCAGGCGACTTTGGTGCAACTTGGATGTGTCTTGTTGCCCCTCTGCAAAAGTCAGACCCACTGTTGCATGTAAAACATCCAGGTGCGACTTTCAGGCAACTTTTGAGGGAGTTTTATCTACAGGTTATAATTTTCTAATATATACTTCACTTCACTCGGTCCCCGGCCCCCTCCTCCCCTTCGCCTTGTCCTCTCACAATCAACACCGTGATATCCTTCCCATTTAGTCCAAACCCCTCCCTTCCCTTCGTGTGCCACGCCCACCTCCTCCCTACCCCAGTTCTAAACACACACAAAAAAAGGAATTTTATACAATGCCTGTTTTAACTTCATTAAACGTGAGTTGCCTGAATTTATTAACCTATTAAATTATCTTAAACATCTACTCTTAGAGGCGCCTCTCCCCTCGTTTTCTCTACAAAATAGGGCATAGATTAGGGCATTTTTTTACTAGCAATGGCGATGATTAGTGATTTTGAATGGGACTGTGACATTGCGGCGGACAGATTGGACACTTTTTGGGACCAGCGACATTTATACAGCGACCAGTGCTATAATAATGCGTCGATTGCAGTATAAATGTCACTGGCAGGAAAAGGGGGGGCGATCAAGGGGTTAACTGTGTCCTAGGGAGGAGTTTCTAACTGTGGGGGGGGGGGGGACTGACTGGAGGAGATAGATCGCTGTTCCTGATCACTAGGAACAGATGATCTCTCTCTACTCACCTGACAGAACTGGAATCTGTTTGTTTACATTGACATCTGCCTCTCTCAGGAGCAAACATCGCAGCCATGCGCATCGGTTTAGGCGACATGCTCGCCCGCTATAGCTATTAAAGGAACCGCTGTACCGGTACTGCGCAATAGAGCCGACCTACCATCGTATATCAGCAGCAGCTGGTTGGCAAGTGGTTAAGTTGCACATATATAAATGGTTATCATTGGAAAACATGGGGTAAAGTATGTCATGTGACTGATGGCCAAAGTCGCATGGCAAGTGGCACAAGTGTTAATGGGGAGGGGGGGGGGTCTCAGTGATCTAATCGGAGAGCCCTACCAGGACAGACCAGGTTAGGCGCCATTAACACTTGTACGATTCCAAAAGTCAGGCGACTTTGGAGTATAACTTTGGTGCAAATTTGGATGGGTGCGACTTGGATACTACCTTGGCTCTGACCGATGATAATGGACAACCGTTGCACAACTGTCACAAGTATAACATTCAGATGCAACGTCTGTGCTATTTTTGAGGGTTTACATTGCAGTCTACGGCACTTCGGTCACATGAAAGTCGCAACAAAAGTGGTGCGGGAACCCTTTAAGTTGCACATATTTAAAACATTTTAGTGTCCAAAGTCCCAAGTGGCACAAGTGTGAATGGAGCCTTATCCAACTAGTGAGGGGTCCACAGTGCAGTTTTCGGACCTCCCACGGCCCTTGGCTTTCCTGGAGGAATGCGATATCATTTCATACAGTAAATGGATGTCAAGCTCTGTGTAGATCTCAGGCCACCAGCCGGGTCAGGACAATGTCTCACCTTGGACTCCACGTGGTAGGACACGTAGTGCGCCGTGCAGCGAAGCGGGATCTTCCGGACGGGCCAGGGAGCGTCATAGGATAAGTAAGCAGGAAGGACACTGATCCGTAATTCACCCTGCAGAACAAAAACAGCCGCCATAAAAACCTTCCCACAAAACAGCAAAATCTCTCCCCCCCCCCCCCCCGTCAATGCTGCTACTCCTGAGAGGCCGACAGAGGGGACCTCACCACGTGCTCCTCATTCATCCCTACTCCCTGAGAGGCAGATAGAGGGGACCTCGCCACCTGCTCCTCATTCATCCCTACTCCCTGAGAGGCAGACAGAGGGGACCTCACCACCTGCTCCTCATTCATCCCTACTCCCCGAGAGGCAGAGGGGACCTCACCACCTGCTCCTCATTCATCCCTACTCCCCGAGAGGCAGAAAGAGGGGACCTCACCACCTGCTCCTCATTCATCCCTACTCCCTGAGAGGCAGACAGAGGGGACCTCACCACCTGCTCCTCATTCATCCCTACTCCCTGAGAGGCAGACAGAGGGGACCTCACCACCTGCTCCTCATTCATCCCTACTCCCTGAGAGGCAGACAGAGGGGACCTCACCACCTGCTCCTCATTCATCCCTACTCCCTGAGAGGCAGATAGAGGGGACCTCGCCACCTGCTCCTCATTCATCCCTACTCCCTGAGAGGCAGACAGAGGGGACCTCACCACCTGCTCCTCATTCATCCCTACTCCCCGAGAGGCAGAGGGGACCTCACCACCTGCTCCTCATTCATCCCTACTCCCTGAGAGGCAGACAGAGGGGACCTCACCACCTGCTCCTCATTCATCCCTACTCCCTGAGAGGCAGATAGAGGGGACCTCACCACCTGCTCCTCATTCATCCCTACTCCCTGAGAGGCAGACAGAGGGGACCTCACCACCTGCTCCTCATTCATCCCTACTCCCCGAGAGGCAGAGGGGACCTCACCACCTGCTCCTCATTCATCCCTACTCCCTGACAGGCAGATAGAGGGGACCTCATTACCTGCTCCTCATTCATCCCTACTCCCCGAGGAGCAGAGGGGACCTCACCACCTGCTCCTCATTCATCCCTACTCCCTGAGAGGCAGACAGAGGGGACCTCACCACCTGCTCCTCATTCATCCCTACTCCCCGAGGGGCAGAGGGGACCTCACCACCTGCTCCTCATTCATCCCTACTCCCTGAGAGGCAGATAGAGGGGACCTCACCACCTGCTCCTCATTCATCCCTACTCCCCGAGAGGCAGATAGAGGGGACCTCACCACCTGCTCCTCATTCATCCCTACTCCCCGAGGGGCAGAGGGGACCTCACCACCTGCTCCTCATTCATCCCTACTCCCTGAGAGGCAGACAGAGGGGACCTCACCACCTGCTCTTCATTCATCCCTACTACCTGAAAGGCAGACAGAGGGGACCTCACCACCTGCTCCTCATTCATCCCTACACCCCAAGAGGCAGACAGAGGGGACCTCGCCACCTGCTCCTCATTCATCCCTACTCCCTGAGAGGCAGACAGAGGGGACCTCACCACCGCCTTCCCAACATCCCTACTTAAAAAGGCCTCCTTCACACTTGCTTTAAAACATAGCATTGGACGCTTTTTTTAAAGCACTCTGAACGCCAACATGGCTTGCTTGGTGCTTCAAAACATCTCCTAACCCTCCATAGAAGTCTATGATAACACTCGCCAACAGCACCTGCAGCTTCTGAGGGGAGTTGGCTTCGCTTTGGCTAAATTGCAGGTATGAGATATCCCAGGATGCACTGGGAAACCAACAAGCCAATTGGAAAGATGTCATCAGCTGTCACATGTGAATATATTCTAGGATTGTCCAGTGCAGACGCCCCATCTGGCGTGGAGCAGAAGGTGAGCGGGGAGCTACCACTGAGCGGAGGGATCGGCAGAGCGGGGAGCTACCACTGAGCGGAGGGATCGGCAGAGCTGGGAGCTACCACTGAGCGGAGGGATCGGCAGAGCTGGGAGCTACCACTGAGCGGAGGGATCGGCAGAGCTGGGAGCTACCACTGAGCGGAGGGATCGGCAGAGCTGGGAGCTACCACTGAGCGGAGGGATCGGCAGAGCTGGGAGCTACCACTGAGCGGAGGGATCGGCAGAGCTGGGAGCTACCACTGAGCGGAGGGATCGGCAGAGCTGGGAGCTACCACTGAGCGGAGGGATCGGCAGAGCTGGGAGCTACCACTGAGCGGAGGGATCGGCAGAGCTGGGAGCTACCACTGAGCGGAGGGATCGGCAGAGCTGGGAGCTACCACTGAGCGGAGGGATCGGCAGAGCTGGGAGCTACCACTGAGCGGAGGGATCGGCAGAGCTGGGAGCTACCACTGAGCGGAGGGATCAGCAGAGCTGGGAGCTACCACTGAGCGGAGGGATCAGCAGAGCTGGGAGCTACCACTGAGCGGAGGGATCAGCAGAGCTGGGAGCTACCACTGAGCGGAGGGATCAGCAGAGCTGGGAGCTACCACTGAGCGGAGGGATCAGCAGAGCTGGGAGCTGACACAGAGCAGGGAGGACACTGGGAGGATTACACTAGGTGTGTGGGGGGGGGGGGGGTTTATTAGCAGAGCTGAGAGTTACCACTGAGTGGGGGAAATCAGCAGAGCATCAATGAGCTGGGAATCTGCTGAACAGGGGTAATAACGAGCTGGAGATCTGCTGAGTGGGGGTACTACTTACTTGGCCCCTTTAAAACACATTCAAAAATCAGCACACGCACACACCATTTGCAAAGCTTAATCAAAGCTTAAAAAGCACCACCGAACCATCAAAAAAGCATGGTGAAGCGGTAGGCGCTTTAATGTGTTAAAGTCTAAGCAAGTGTAAATAAGCCCTCAGGGGTAGACGGGGGGGGGGGGGGGTCCTCCCCATCTCCTCCCCACTATGCAAAGGAAGGGCTGGCTCACCTGCCGGTTGAAGTAAAGGAACCCTCTGGGGCAGTTGACATTGTGGAAGGGGGCGAATGATTCAATGGATCCATCGATGGTCATGGGGTGCAGGCGTAGAGCGCCACGGTTGGTGACTAGCAGCCAGTGAGGGGAGGGGCCACATATGAACACCTGAAAAACAAAGAAAGACGTGAGTGACAAACTATAACCAGACCCCCTCGACCCCCCACCCACCTCCAAGTGATGCCTCACCCCTGAATATCCATAGATGTCCTGAAAAAAACGGAACCGTGCAACACGACCGCGGGCACCATGATCCTCCACCGATCCTTCAGCCTTCTTCTTAGACTGTTTCTGCTTCTTCTCCCTGATATTTATATTATGGGGAACCTGTAAGAGAGGATTGGGGTTCAGGCTTCAAAAGAGAAGTTCTGCTAGAGAAGGAGATCCATAGACTCATAGCAACCGATTTCATTACTACTCACCTTTTTAAATCGAACTTTCAGATTCCCCTGAGAGTCGTGTGAAAATGCTTCATAGATCAGCAGCTCAGAATCCACGAAGACCTGTCAAGTCACAGCAAAGTTATACATCTAGTGTCTACACCATACCATTGCCGGGGGGGGGGGGGGATGGGGGGGCTGGAAGCAGAACAAAAATTAAACACAAAGGTGGGAGGTCATGGATCATTTGGACCATACCGGAGGGAGGGCGCAGAGAAAAGTTACGTTATACAGGAATATAACGGGATGGACCAAACCACTGCAGAGGGTGTCATACATTTTGGCACGAATTATAATGATATATTCAATATTTCAGCAAAAATATGAAAAGGCCATTAAAACTTAAATTTGATCGTAACAATTATATAAGGAAATCAAGATGACTCCAAAGTGAAAAAGAAACACATTTGACTTAGATGTACAAGGTCCCCAATACATCAGCTATCTCTACTTTTTACAAGCTCGAATGAAACTGAATGACAATGACAGTTATCATAGAACAAATGATTGTTGTCCTAAACCTTGGTGAATAAACAAGCGATGTTTAAGGAAACCAGCCTTATCCTAGAACATCCTTTGTAAGTCAAGAACTGATTTCAGGTGAGGAAATAAATCCATTGTAGACCGAAGACCGAACATTGACTCAGCCATTCTAAAACAATGACTTGTGTTGACCAACTAAATTTCCTGAGAAGAAGGTATTTACACAGCTGGGCTCTTGGGCCACCACGGAAGAGATAGTTTTAAATATGGTCTTCACCAACCAATGTACAAAGTTAACTTGCATTATGAATATACGGGGTATTAGAAAAATATACGTTGACATGAAAAATAATATTTCCAAATTATCAAGGACATCTTAAGGACTGTGGGATATATATAAACCATCGCATCAGCTAATTTAGAAATTTGTAAAAAGAATTATAGGAGAAATTTGTTTTTATCAATAGATGTGTTTTTAAAGAAACTAAATCCACATTATGGAAGATATAGAATTGTGATTATAAAGATGTATGCTGCAACATGTGTCCCTCAAACACATATCAAAATAATTCACGTATCCACATTAATAATTATTTTGCATTAATTGAGATATCAACCTGTGCATGATTGGAAAGAATGTTGTTGGGAAAATATGCGGTTATACAGGTATATACGTTTATGTTATGTAGGGATCAAAGATATACTAATTGGATATGATGGAACATAAAGTTATCAGAGATACATATATAGAAGTTACCAATAATAAGAATAATAAGTTAATAATAATAATACAAGTCTCCCCAGTAATATAAAATTATCTTACAGATAATCTCACAATAAAGGTGAGACACCTAGTGGCTGAAAGTGATATTACTTGAGGTTCTCAAAACTCAGTGACCCAGTAAATGATTAAAATCGTCAGCCAATAGGAGCCCGACATGTATTGCCAGGAACTCCCATAGAGACCAGAGGCCAATGAATGAAGGACAGCTGTCGGATGGGCAGGATGTAGGATAATTTAATGGTCCTATTGTTTTGAGTAATATAAGAGAGTAAGCCCAAGAAAGCGGGAGGATTCAATGAGAGAAATAAGGTACAGGCAATGAAGATGGATCAATGAAAAAAGAAGACCCCATCCATAGGGGGAGGGGCATGCTAGGACAAGGTATGAAGGCAGCTTGTCATCCCATGAAGGGCCATAGAAAGCACTGCATATTAACTCTGGTCACCTGCAAATTGCCATTGTGGAATTGGTAAATATGCCATTTTACTTTATCAGAAATATTGTTGTTCTGTAGGATTTAAAGTTGTATATCGTGTAGTCATGGTCTGGTCTCATAATCAATAACTGGTAGATTTTTCTGTAAGCATACCATTTTTATATTTTAATATTTTAATATTTTTTTACATAATTTCAAAATTAATGACAGAACAAAGCCTTCCAATACATTTTCATATTTTTCCCGCTTACTTAAACTGCAGTAAAGTAACAGGTTGAAATATGAAATAGAAGCTTTCGTTTCATTGTCTTTTTATATAGTTATCTTGAGACTGGCCATGACACACAGATCAAAGGTATTGCACGCCCATTTTGGGGATAGTTTAATGTATCGCAACGTGTTTATGTAACGCAACTGGTATTCTAATGTCATGCAAATATCCATATTTTGTCAACCAATAAATTAGCTATTTTGTATGATTACACGTCTCCGTGAATACGTTCATAATATAGACTATGTCATATAGATTGACTTGTATTTAAAAACTTCTTCGTTATCAAAGAATTCAATATAATTTTACTGTGCGGGTAAATATAACCTTAAGAAAGCACAACATATAAATGGAGGCACTCGCTGAGATAATGTCGATGTTTTGTACACGTTCAATCATAGCTATGGTGGTGACAAAAATGATATTTTGCATGAAATTATGAATTATAAATTTTTGAAATCATGTATTATCAAATTTGGATAAAAGATATTTTTCTTTGCCTAAAAATGTCTGGTCAAAGTGAATTGTTTGTTGATAGGGATTGCCAAGAGTCAGCCCTTAGTGATGAGATGAGTATTTGGGGAAGAGTGATACAACTACAGGAAATGTTGGAAATGATTTCTAATATTGAAATGGCAGAGAGCCATGTCATAAAAAGTTTGTATAAGGAGAGTAATCTAGAAGCATATGTTGAATGCCTTAAAAACCGCGCCCGTCAAGTAATAAAAGACGTAGGAAACGCGGAAGGCAACATTTTTGCACAAAAAGATAGCTCCTGTGAAACAGAAGAAATAAAAAGACTTGTAGACGTTCGTATAGAAACATACAGGTTCCTGCTATATTGCATTAAAAAAGAGTTTGAATCTCGAAAGACGCAACAGGAATCTGATATCTTAGAACCCCAGTCACATTTAACAGAAAAGGAATGTGAGCTCACTAAAAATAGAGAAGCGACCAATGACAAGGCAGATCATTATCACGAGTCTATGACAGTGCAAGATGAAAATTGGGAACAATTAATAGAAGAAATGGAGAGTTTTCTGCAGGAAGATGAATCTCCTGACAAAAGTTGCCGAGTAATGAGCAGTGAAAATTTAGAAAGTTGCCGAGTAATAAACAGTGAAAACATAAAAGAAGAAACAAAGCAGTTTAAGTCAGAACAGGAATCCCTAATTAAGCAATCAAAAGAATTGAAAGTGAAGTTTGTGCCCCAGGGTAATTCTCAAATGCCTCACCCTGAAAGTGTAGAATGTAACCAAAATCTAATATCTGACTCTCAATCCAAAATATTGGGGTTAGACAATGAAGAGGGATCAGAAAAAGAACCCTCATCCTATCCCAAACCATCTGTTGAGCAAAACGGGGTAAAAAGTGAACCACCACATGAAAGTAGGTTTATTAAGTTTCCCCTGGGATCAGAGGAAAAGATAGATACCCCTAAACGGGACGCCTCAGAAATAATAAACATTTTAAATTATACTTTCCCAGTCTTTGAGCAAGAGGGATCCATGTGCGTCAATGACCACATTGAGGCCTATGAAAATACCTTATCAGCCTTAGGCCTAGATGATGACCAGTCAAGGATTAATTTCTTACCGTGGGTATTTGAAACCAAACACCGTAGATTCTGCGAATCTTTAAAAGGTCTGTCTGGTACTTCATGGCAAGAAATTAAACACCACTGTCATATAGAATTTGGCCAGTACAAAAATGTTACAGCTGCTGGTGTGGCTAAACAAAATCTGAGATGTTCCAGTAATCAAAGTCCCACAGAAGTGTTGTCTGTGCTCAGAAGTGCTTACCACTTAGCAGAAAATGAGCCAGATTGCAATAAAAGTGAATTTAAATCCACGTTCGTTGAGACTCCACCTACCCACACAAAAGTGCGTTCAGCAAAAGACTACGAAAGGGGGTGTTCACTTAAGTCCTTGGTAAAAGAGAGTAACAATGTGTACTCTATCCAACGAACTGGTGAATACAATGGAAGGCCTCAACCCATCACTCAAATGGTGGACGAAACTAATGTATCTCCCCAATTATTACGGTTTGATACCCAGAAAATGACATGTGCTGATATAGCCAGAGGAGATATGCCACAGAGTCTTCCCAGCGGGAGACCACATACCCCACAAATTAGAAGGGGGGAACAGAAAACACCCTTTAAAGGGAGAGCACAAAGCCCACCTCAGGATTACCATCCTGGGGAACCAGACGCAAGGTTTCAGAGAAACTATAGGGTCTACCTCCAACGGGTCAAATTCAAACCCAAAGGTAGAAACCCGTACTATTACCGGTCCAATTCGCCCCGGGGACCAACACAGGTAAATAGGGAGCAAGCGCAGGGTAGGACACCCCAAAATCCCCTGAAGAATAGGGAGAAATTAAGGCCCAGACAACTATCCCAGAATCAGGACAGTGTTGCTGAAGGGGAGATGTCTGATAAAACTGAGCCAGTAGTCCCCAGAAAGTACAGAGACCGGGTCGCAGAACCCTATTCTGACCAGCCTGTAAGCAATACAGAAACCAAAATAAAGCAAGTTATGCATATAATACACGGTTTCGTTGCTGTACGAAGTGTGAACCACATTTCTGTAAGAGACAATTACTGGGGCCAGTCAAGGGCCACAGAGCCTTTGAAGCGCCTATGTTAAAGTAAATCAGAGGAATGCACTGGGAAGGCATAGGAGACAGAGGTTCTAACACCATATAATGTTTTTCCCCAGGTTACAGTAGTAAGGATCCTGGAATCCCCAGCAGGGATCTTGGTCGTTAGAAACTAACTGTTATCCTATCTTTCAGTGGTCACTTCATTCCTCTGACATAAACAGGTGGCTCCAAACAGCTTAATTTCAAGAAGTCGCAGAAGACGATAATTACGGAGGTTGGCCGAATCCTAAAGATATTAACATCAGAAGGCCTAAAACGGTTTGATATTTTGGTAACAGATGAGTCGCCACCTAAGGTAGTTTGATTGCCTCTATTAAAAATTGTATTGACACCCCACAGGGGGGAAGGTTTTATTTGTTTGTCCCCAGTAGAAGGTTGACTATCATATCAGATACTTTGATGCTGACCATAAGTGTCGCATGTCAAACTGAATTATTTTTAAATTTTATTATTCCAGAACCGCAATAATTAAGCTAAAAGAAAAAAATGGTTCTGAAGAATGACAGTAGATTGACTATTGTATCAAACACTTTATTGCTGACAGTAAGTGTCGCATATCAATTTGAAAATTTTGAAAAATTTTACCATTCCAGAACCGCTATAATTAAGCTAAAAAAAAAAAAATGGTTCTGAAGCATGTCAGTTATTAATGCATGGTATCCTCAGGTATAAATACATGTCCTCATGTTAATGAGCCCTAGAGCTTTATCGCCCAGAGCAAATATTCAGACATTGTCTTGAAAGCCAAAGTGCTTAGTCAAAGGACAGGTGACACAATGGGCCAAAAGGGGGGGCTCTGAGGAAACCAGGATACCAGCCTGACACTGAGATCTCAAAACGCAGGTCATGTAAAAAAACAAAAACAAAAAACGCATATATTGTTTTTCTCATGGAATCCACTTTCCTTTACAGGACTAAGAGGTCCATAAGCCGATCTAAAGAACCAAGAGTCCAACACATGTGAGTCATCCAGAGGAGGAACCGTATGGGGGAATCAGAGATACCACTGATGGCTAGTCTGCACAGACGGAACTCAACAGGACAGCCAAGCACAAAGTCGCCACCCGGGTGATCCAGTTCCCGCTAACCAACGGCTAACCAACCCTGAGATGCACGCATCAATCACAAACCCACTTCTTTTCCTCAAGGAACTACACCCATCTGCAGGTGTCAACTCTTCTTAAAATGCTATTTTTAGCATCCACAATCCGGATGCCATACAAGGCCGAATGAAGCCTGATTTCTTCACCACTTTGCATTTTGAAGTCCTCCAAACGACTTACGGCATTTGCACTCTTCAAATTGGGGGGATTTGTCATACATTTTGGCACGAATTATAATGATATATTCAATATTTCAGCAAAAATATGAAAAGGCCATTAAAACTTAAATTTGATCGTAACAATTATATAAGGAAATCAAGATGACTCCAAAGTGAAAAAGAAACACATTTGACTTAGATGTACAAGGTCCCCAATACATCAGCTATCTCTACTTTTTACAAGCTCGAATGAAACTGAATGACAATGACAGTTATCATAGAACAAATGATTGTTGTCCTAAACCTTGGTGAATAAACAAGCGATGTTTAAGGAAACCAGCCTTATCCTAGAACATCCTTTGTAAGTCAAGAACTGATTTCAGGTGAGGAAATAAATCCATTGTAGACCGAAGACCGAACATTGACTCAGCCATTCTAAAACAATGACTTGTGTTGACCAACTAAATTTCCTGAGAAGAAGGTATTTACACAGCTGGGCTCTTGGGCCACCACGGAAGAGATAGTTTTAAATATGGTCTTCACCAACCAATGTACAAAGTTAACTTGCATTATGAATATACGGGGTATTAGAAAAATATACGTTGACATGAAAAATAATATTTCCAAATTATCAAGGACATCTTAAGGACTGTGGGATATATATAAACCATCGCATCAGCTAATTTAGAAATTTGTAAAAAGAATTATAGGAGAAATTTGTTTTTATCAATAGATGTGTTTTTAAAGAAACTAAATCCACATTATGGAAGATATAGAATTGTGATTATAAAGATGTATGCTGCAACATGTGTCCCTCAAACACATATCAAAATAATTCACGTATCCACATTAATAATTATTTTGCATTAATTGAGATATCAACCTGTGCATGATTGGAAAGAATGTTGTTGGGAAAATATGCGGTTATACAGGTATATACGTTTATGTTATGTAGGGATCAAAGATATACTAATTGGATATGATGGAACATAAAGTTATCAGAGATACATATATAGAAGTTACCAATAATAAGAATAATAAGTTAATAATAATAATACAAGTCTCCCCAGTAATATAAAATTATCTTACAGATAATCTCACAATAAAGGTGAGACACCTAGTGGCTGAAAGTGATATTACTTGAGGTTCTCAAAACTCAGTGACCCAGTAAATGATTAAAATCGTCAGCCAATAGGAGCCCGACATGTATTGCCAGGAACTCCCATAGAGACCAGAGGCCAATGAATGAAGGACAGCTGTCGGATGGGCAGGATGTAGGATAATTTAATGGTCCTATTGTTTTGAGTAATATAAGAGAGTAAGCCCAAGAAAGCGGGAGGATTCAATGAGAGAAATAAGGTACAGGCAATGAAGATGGATCAATGAAAAAAGAAGACCCCATCCATAGGGGGAGGGGCATGCTAGGACAAGGTATGAAGGCAGCTTGTCATCCCATGAAGGGCCATAGAAAGCACTGCATATTAACTCTGGTCACCTGCAAATTGCCATTGTGGAATTGGTAAATATGCCATTTTACTTTATCAGAAATATTGTTGTTCTGTAGGATTTAAAGTTGTATATCGTGTAGTCATGGTCTGGTCTCATAATCAATAACTGGTAGATTTTTCTGTAAGCATACCATTTTTATATTTTAATATTTTAATATTTTTTTACATAATTTCAAAATTAATGACAGAACAAAGCCTTCCAATACATTTTCATATTTTTCCCGCTTACTTAAACTGCAGTAAAGTAACAGGTTGAAATATGAAATAGAAGCTTTCGTTTCATTGTCTTTTTATATAGTTATCTTGAGACTGGCCATGACACACAGATCAAAGGTATTGCACGCCCATTTTGGGGATAGTTTAATGTATCGCAACGTGTTTATGTAACGCAACTGGTATTCTAATGTCATGCAAATATCCATATTTTGTCAACCAATAAATTAGCTATTTTGTATGATTACACGTCTCCGTGAATACGTTCATAATATAGACTATGTCATATAGATTGACTTGTATTTAAAAACTTCTTCGTTATCAAAGAATTCAATATAATTTTACTGTGCGGGTAAATATAACCTTAAGAAAGCACAACAAGGGACATCAGGTTATATAGGAATATAGGGAGATGGACCATACCATTGCAAAGGGATGTCAGGTTGTTCCACATAAATATGAAGAGATACCACTGCAGACAAAAGTCAGATTATATAGAAACTAGGGTTTTCCCGATACCACTTTTTTAGGACCGAGTACAAGTACCGATACTTTTTTTAAATGTGTCCCCAAATGCAGCCATGTCCCCCACATATTGCAGCCATGTCCCCTCACATATGCAGCCATGTCCTGTCCCCCATATATGCAGCCATGTCCTGTCCCCCATATTGCACCCATGTCCTGTCCCCCATATTGCACCCATGTCCTGTCCCCCATACCTGTAGATATGATGATGCCACCGCCGCTGCCGCATACCGCCGTTAATCCCCCTTCATTATAGCGCAGCGCGCATTACAAGCTTTCGTTCTGAATACTTGTAATGCCTGCGCCGCCATGTATAGACACCCCTTCTCGGGATTGGAGGGATCCGTCCAATCCCACGCAAAGGGGAGTGTCTATACACAGATTCGTGCATAGACACTCCCCCTTGCTCGGGATTGAACAGATCCATCCAATCCCAAGAAGGGGAGTGTCAATACACGGCGGCGCGGGCATTACAAGTATTCAAAACGAAAGCTTGTAATGCGCGCTGCGCTATAATGAAGGGGGATTAACGGCGGTATGCAGGAGCGGCGGCATCATATCTACAAGTAAAAGGGACAGGACATCGCTGCAATGGGGGGGGGGAGAAAGTATTCTATTTTAGTATCGGGGGTATTTGCGGAAGTACAAGTACTCCCGCAAATACTCGGCATTGGTCCCTATACCGATACTAGTATCGGGACAACCCTAATAGAAACACAGGGAGGTGGACCATACCACTGCAGAGGGAAGTTATATATGAATATAAGGAAATGGACCATACCACTGCAGAAAGAAGTCTAGTTATACATGACTATCGGGAGATGGACAGATTATATAGAAATATATGGCGATGGACCATACCACTACAGAGGGCAGTAAAGGTATATACAATTACAGGGAGATGAACCATGCCACTGTAGATGGAAGTCAAGTAACGCAGCAATATGATGAAAGGGACCGTACCACTGCAGACAGAAGTCAGATTATATAGAAAACATAGGGAGATGGACCATACCACTGCAGACAGAAGTCAGATTATAGAGAAAACATAGGGAGATGGACCATACCACTGCAGGCAGAAGTCAAGTTATACATAAATATAGGGAAATGGACAACTCCATTACAAAAAAAAAGTCACATTATATAAAAACATAGGGAGATGCAGTGGCGGCCGGTCCATAAGGGGCACAGCCCCACCCCTAATCTTCACGCGGGGCACCGGATGCATAGGAGTTTGACTTTTTTTTTAAACTGGCTTCAAAAAAGGTTGAACTCCGGGTGTAGAGCACTGCACCCCGAGCCCACCCACTTGTAACATTAGCGAATGAACATCCGCTACCGTCTTCCTGCCTCTCCTTCTGGCCAATCAGGACAGCAGGAGTTTGCAAGACTGAATTGACGGGAGGAGAAGCGACTGGATTGGCTGGGAGAAGCAGGGATGGGGTAAGTGCAGGGCTAGCAGGCTTGCGAGCGGGACTGGCAAGCCGGCAGCGGGGGGTTTGTTGGTCGCTCACCAGCCGCCACTGGGGAGATGGGTCATACCAATGCATAGGGAAGACAAGTTATACATGAAAATAGGGAAATTAACCATTTGAGTACAAACAAGTGTAAGATTATATAGAAACAAAATGTAGATGGACCATACCAGTGCAGGAGGGAAGTGAAGTTATACATGAATATAGGGAAATAGACCATTCCAGTACAAACAAGTGTAAGAGTATTTAGAAACATAGGGAAATGGACCATACCACTGCAGGAGGGAAGTTATACACGAATATAGGGAAATGGAACATTCCAGTACAGAAAAGGTCAAAATATTTAGAAGAAAAGATGGGCTACATCACAATATAGGGAAGCGATATTGGGTATGAATATAGGCAGATAGACCAGGGGTCTCCAAACCCCGGCCCGCGTGTGCCTTTTCCCTGGCCCGCGGCTCATCCAGACTTAAAGCATTGCCGATCTGCTGCCTAGGGTTAGCAGCAGCAAATCGGCAGTATGACTGGCAGGTCCATCATGCAAAGCCGCTCCCCCACACCCTCCCATGCTGCCACACTGTGCTGAGGATTGGCTACTGGGACCGCCTGTCCTAGCAACCAATGATGTCATCAGCGCGGCATCTCCCGGCGTCCCGCCCGCTGTTTGTATTAGAGATCCTTCCACGTGTATCGCAGCGGGCGGGAGTCGGGAGGCAGGAGGTGCAGGAGAGCTGCCTCGAGGCAAGAGGCCAAATGTAAAATGTGCAGGTAAATGCTGGGGACTCTGATGATGATTTGGACACTCTGTGGGGACACTGATGATGGGGAGAGTGATCCTGGGGACATTGATGATGGGGACATTGCGGCTGGGGACTCTAATGCTGGGGACATTGCGGCTGGGGACTCTAATGCTGGGGACATTGCGGCTGGGGACTCTAATGCTGGGGACATTGCGGCTGGGGACTCTAATGCTGGGGACACTGATGATGGTGATATTGCGGCTGGGGACTCTGATGGGGACACTGATGATGGTGATATTGCTGCTGGGGACTCTGCTGCTGGGGACTCTGATGATGGTGATATTGCTGCTGGGGACTCTGATGATGGTGATATTGCTGCTGGGGACTCTGATGATGGTGATATTGCTGCTGGGGACTCTGATGATGGGGACACTGATGATGGTGACATTGCTGCTGGGGACACTGATGATGGTGATATTGCTGCTGGGGCCACTGATGATGGTGATATTGCTGCTGGGGCCACTGATGATTGGGACACTGACCCTGGGGACACTGAAGATGGGGACATTGCTGATGGGGACGCTGATGATGGGGACTTTGCTGATGGGGACATTGCTGATGGATGGAGGACATAGATATGGGGGACACGGTATTGGGGGAGACTCTGATGGGGACACAGAGGTGGGGAAAGGCTCTAATGAGGACACAGATGTGTGGAGGGGTCTGGTGGGGACACAGACATGTGGAAAGGCTATGATGAGATTATTTACATTTTATGCATTTATTTATAAATAACAATTTTTTTTTTCGGCCCGCGAATATTTGTAAAATCTACAATGTGGCCCTCGGCCTAAAAAGTTTGGAGACCCCTGAGATAGACCATACCACTGCAGAGGTACAAAAAGGTATACATAAATAAAGGAAGAAGTGGACCATACTATTACAGAGGGAAGTCAAGTTATAGAAGAATATAAGGAAATTAACCATACCACTGCAGACAGAAGTCAGATTACATAGAAATATAGATCATACCACTTCAGAGGGAAGTTATACATAACTATAGGGAGATGGACCATACCACTGCAGAGGGATGTCAGGTTATATATGAATATAGGGAGATGGACCATACCACTGCAGAGGGAAGTAAAGTTATACATGAACATAGGGACCACTCCAATACAGACAGAAGCCAGGATTATAAAGAAACAAACATAGGGAGATGGACCATACCACTGCAAAGGAAAGTTATATATTAACCAGTACAGATCCGCGCTATTGACAAAAGACGTCAACAGCGCGGACCTGAGCTGCCGGGGTCACGTCCTTGGACGTCAATGTTTTTTGTAATTCAGTGCCGTTGCATCACCGAGGATTCGATGCGTGTACCCGGCGGCCGCGGTGTCCGCCAGGTAAATGCGATCGGCGGTGACAGAGCAGGGACGTGGAGCTGTGTGTGTAAACACAGAGCTCCACGTCCTGTCAGGGAGAGAGGAGACGGATTTGTGTCCCTTGTACATAGGGACACAGATCGATCACCTCCCCCAGTCACCCCCTCTCCCCCCACACAGTTAGAACACAACCAGGATACACATTTAACCCCTTCCTCACCCCCTAGTGTTAACCCCTTCCCTGCCAGTCACATTTATACAGTAATTAGTGCATATTTATTGCACTGGTCGCTGTATAAATGTGAATGGCGCCAGAAATGTGTCAAAAGTGTCCGATGTGACCGCCGTAATGTCGCAGTCCCAATAAAAAAAAAAAATCGCAGATCGCCGCCATTACTAGTAACAAAAAAAAAAATATATATATAAAAAAAAAAATCATAATTCTGTCCCCTATTTTGTAGGCGCTATAACTTTTGCGCAAAGCAGTCACTTATTGCGATTTTTTTTTTTTACAAAAATACGTAGAAGAATATGTATCGGCCTTAAAGCGGAGCTCCACCCGCATTTTTTTTTTTTTCAAAGTCGGCAGCTACTAACAGTGTAGCTGCTGACTTTGAATAAGGACACTTACCTGTCCTAGGCGCCCGCGCTGACGGCCCCCCCCGATGCCGATCCTCGATCCCGGCACCGCCATCCACAGTCAGGGAAACAGGCAGTGAAGCCGTGTGGCTTCACTGCCCGTTTCCTACTGCGTATGTGCGAGCGACGCGGCGCTTTGTGAATGGTCCGGCTGCTTTCTGGGATACACACAGGATACACACAAGAAGACACCGAGAAGAGGAGGAGGAAGAAAACCACACCGCGGATCATGAGGGCAGATTCGGGACTTCCGCATAGCAACAGCCTATTTAGGGTGAGTTTTTTTTTTTTCCCCCCCATTTCATTTTTTTTGTGTTTTAGATTTAAAAAAAAAAAAAATAATAATCAGGGTGGAGCTCCGCTTTAACTGAGAAAAAAAAATATTTTTTTTTTATAAAAATTTGGTTATTTATTATAGCAACAAGTATATATATATATATATATATATATATATATATATATATATATATATATATATATATATATATATATTTTTTTTTTTTTAATTGTCGCTCTTTTTTTGTTTATAAATTGTGGGGGAAAAAGGACGCCAATGTCAGTTAAAGTGACGCAGTGCCGGAAGCTGAAATTTCGCCTGGGCATGAAGGGGGTTTATGTGCCCAGTAAGCAAGTGGTTAATATAGGGAGATGGATAACACCACTGTAAGAGGGGAGTCGAAATAAATATAGTCAGATGGATCATACCACTACAGACAGATGTCAGCTTATATATAAAAACACAGGGAGATGGATCATACCACTACAGAGGGAAGTCACCAATACTGGCATGTAAAAGAGGGGAGGGGCCTCAGGTGACATCTTACCAGTAAATAAGGGCGACTTTGTCGGTTTCCCAGGCCCACCAGCAGAACCTCCTTCACCAGGGGAATTTCACTTTGTCGAGTCACTTCTTCTTTTCGGACTTCGCCTTGAGGAATGGGCTGTCCGAAGGAACTATCCACAAGAACTTTCAACCCGACGGGGAAATTCTTGACAAGGAAGACCAGACGCCATTCGGGGACCTGGTAGATCTGCGGCAGAAAGATCTTGGGTCAGATTGGAAAGCTTATGAGAACACTGGCTCTAATCTGGACAGCTGGGGATTGCCAGGAGCCTGCAGTGCACACCGATACTTGGAACTCTTGAGTTTGCTCAAAGTATCTCCCAATGACACCATCACCTTCCCAGGATCTCACCTCCATTATACCATTCTCTCGGACCACCACACACCAGTGTGTCGGCTCCGCCTTATACTGGGAAGAGTCGCGTTCTGCATTGGGAATATTGCCCCGACGAGCCTCTTCCTTACTGGGGCTGGACGGGAATCCTGAATCTCCATACAGCATCTCGTCCTCGTCATCTACAGAGCGGCTGGCACCACACACAGGATGAGTCATTAGTAGACATACCGCAAGTTATCGCACCATTCTCTACCACAGAAAGCCTCACCTGATCTCCTGCAACAGACTGTCTCCTTCCGATACACTCTGGGGGGCGCTGTCTTCCTTCACTGGGGCAGATCTGGTCTCTGTGGTGAACATACCGCTGACGTCACGATAAATGCAGACAGCGATGACCTTCGATAGCTGGACAAAGACAAGGGGAGCTCTGCGTAAGGGTGGGGCAAAGTGGAGGCAGAAGTGGGGAGCCCATTAACACCCTGCCCCCCCCCCCCCGTAGCACCCTTTCCCCCGGGGACATCTACTCACATAATGTATGTTGGGCTTCTGTAGGGCGAGCCGATGGGATTTGCCTCCATACGTGTCACTTTTCAGCTGGAACATCGCCAACTGGCCTTCCACGCTAAGAATGACCACGTAGGGGTCCGCCACGGTACAATGAACAATGGGGGAGCCCAGATCCACCGGGATGAAGTGCAGCTGGTTCACTGGAGACACAAAACACACGACCAATGGGTTTCAGTGAACATTTGTAGAGGGGGGGGGGGGGCGAGATACAACCTTACATGAACCCTTTCTCCGCAAGAGACACTTTTTAATTTATTTTTTTGCCGACGTTTAAAAAAAATTCAATCATTTTAGGCCTGAAGATTACATAAAACCCCCAAAATATATTTTCTAAAAGCAGACACCCCTAGATAATAAAAGAGCGGTAGTTCCAATTTTTTTAGGTCACATGATATTCCTATTAAATACACCAAAACGTGAATTTTAGGGCAAACACACGCAATAAACAACCCACATTTTTTGGTGAAATATAAAAGCCGAGGTTGCACAGAGTAAATAGATACCAAACATGTCAAACCTCAAAATTGCGTGCGCCTCCAAAACGGTGACAGACTATTTTCACTTTGTCAGGTTTGTGTTGAAAGTTAAAGGGTTAAAAGCAGCTATAAAAACTCAGCTGCTTCCTACTTTGAAGCCTATTAGAGCCTCCAATCTTGTGCTTCAAACTCCCCCAAGCAATTTGAATCCATGCATCCGACGTGCCGCACATGGACAGAGGGGGAGGGGGCAGCGCCCTTAATGGATGGGCCGCCCCTGCTGTCATTGGTCACACCTGTGAGGACGGCTCTTTTCATAGATACTGTGTACAGAGCCAGTCTGAGCCTCTCTGTACCTTGGGACCACTGCAATGATATTGTATTCATCCACCAATACATACATTGAAGTTCAATGTTAAGGTAAACATACACTATATGTTACCGGGGACAGCACATACTTTAAGTGTACTGTTTTAATAAAGATTGTTGAAAGCCACAAGAAGGGTATCCAGAGGGAGGGGCCAGAAGAGAACGCCTTCCATACAAGGCTTGTCCAGCCGTCACTAGACCAGAGGACCGCAGATCCCGGCACTCACCTCCCTCCAGCAGACGGATGCCCAGGGGGGACACTTGTACGATGTATTTGTTGTCTCCGATGTTCCCGGCGTACACCGTAGGGCCCTGCGTGGCGAATCCGCTGGTGTCCAGCTCCATGATTTCCTGTCCAGTCTGGAGTATCTGCAAAAAAACAAAATGTGGTTCTATTACTGGAGCCGGGACTGCCGCTGCCGCCCAAAAAAAAACAAAACGCAATAACCGTATAGTGACTGGTTTGCGCAAAAGTTATATTGCTTACTAAATAGGGGACATAATTATGATTTTTTTTTTTTTTACTAGGAATGGCAGCGATAAGCGATTTTTTTTCGGGACTGCGACATTATAGCGGACACATCGGACACTTTTGACACATTTTTGGGACCATTTACATTCATACAGTAAACAGCGCTATAAAAATGCATTGATTACTGTATAAATGTGACTGGCAGGGAAGGGGTTAACCACTATGGGGCGGGGAAGGGGTTAAATGTGTAGCCTAGTGAGTGTTCTAACTGTAGGGGGAGGGGGGTTGACTGGGGGAGGTGACCGATCTGTGTCCCTATGTACAAGGGACACACAGAGCTCCATGTCCCTGCTCAGTTACTGGGCAATCGCAGGTGCCCGGCGTCAATCGTTGCCACCGGACATGCGCATTGGGATCCCAGCAAAGCGGCGGGTGCACGCGCGCTCCACCGGCGGCGCGCGAGCACCCCCTAGCACAGCTTTAAAAGACGAGGACGTCATATGACGTCCTGTCAAAACAACTGAGCACAAATTGCTGCAAAAACACATTCCATGCTTTCCTGCAGCTTCTCCATTGAAGTATATTGAACCAAAAAAAAATTTAAAATAGCACCGCTTTGCGTTAAAAAGTCCTTCCCTTTCCAAATACGCAGCGGCTGTAAAAAAAAAAAAAAAAAATCCTGGATGTGAACGTGTCCCATAGGAAAACATGGAAATGATCTGCAGTGTTTCTGCAAAAAGCACCAAAAAAAAAAAAAAACAGATGTGACCCCGGCCTTAAATGTTTAGTAACATAATTGGGGGTAGAAAATACGTACAAAAAGAGCAAATAATCGCTACTGTAAGGGGTTCTTATTTTTACTGTGGGACAGTGATAGTTACAGGAGAGATTTGCTTTTTTGTACTATGAAGGGCTCTTGTTTTTTTAACCCCATTATGTTACTGGCCGATTAATCGATTATGAAAATTGTAAGCGATTTAATTTCATAGTCGATTAATCGATTACCGTATTTAATCGGGGGAATAGCGCGCTCCCGCGTATAGCGCGCACCCCTAAAGTGGCCCCCATTCCTGTGGAAAAAAAGTTTTTTATACTTACAGTTTTGGTGTCTTGCACGGCGTCCATCGGCGGCTTCGGGTGTCCTCTTCGCCGGGTCCGGCGTCCTTCCCGCTCGATCCTTGCTTTCCCGCGCCGATTTCGAATACTGCGCTGGCATATACCGAGCGCAGTACACTCGGGTATAGTCGGGCAGGCTCGGCTACTTTCGCGCTCACGTCCTGTACGTCCAGGACGTCAGCGCGAGAGGAGCCAAATCTGCCCGACTATACCCGAGTGTACTGCGCTCGGTATATGCCGGCGCAGTATTCGAAAGCGGAGCGGGAAAGCGGGTATCGGCGTATACCGCGCACCCACGATTTTGCCCTGATTTTCAGGGCAAAAAAGTGCGCGGTATACACCGATAAATACGGTAGTTGTTTCGGCCTTAGTCCCCCGCAATATCGTAGTCCCGCTATAAGTCGCTGATCGCTGCATTTACTAGTAAAAATATATGGAAAAATCTATCCCATAGTTTGTGGACACGATAACTTTTACACAAACCAATCAATATACACTTATTGGGATTTATTTTTTTGATTACCAAAAACATGTAGCAGAATATATATTGGCCTAAACTGATGAAGAAAGGTTACATTTTTTTATTGGATGTTTATCGTAAAAAATAAACCAGCAGAGGTAATCAAATACCACCAAAAGAAAGCTCTATTTGTGAAAAAAAAAAAAAAAAGGACACCAATTTTGTTTGGGTACAATGTCGCACGACCGCGCAATTTTCAGTTAAAAGGAACGCAGTGCCATATCGCAAAAAATGGCCTGCTCATTTGTGGGGGGAGTAAACCTTCCATGGCTGAAGTGGTTACAAAAAAAAAAAATTAAAAACCTGCCCGTTTTCCATTTTTGATATCCCGAGATTTTAGTTTCGGAACCAGAAATTTTTATTTCGGTGCACCACTAATTGTTGCAATTAAGCAGGTTTCTGGGGTGAAACGCGTCAGCCCAGAGAGGGCTTCCAGAATGTTCTCCAGAACCATAAAGCTTCGCATTATCAGTGTGCAGCCGGACTCTAGTGACATTGCCGGTACGGGGAGTGTACGGGTACAAACTAGTTTATTATTATTTTTTCGTTTACCATCAGCTCCGGGTGGGAGCCGCTGTCCCAACCATGCGAGTTTAGTACAGTGATCTCCCCGCTGAGCTGTTGTGTTCTGACAGGACTTCCCCAAACACTCCTGATCAGAAAATGGCAGAGAATGCCGATCGACATTCTGCCCGTGTGTATGGGGGTCTCCCGATTGTACACAATCCCTCAGAGAGAAGGACTTGGAAGGGGACCCCCCCCCCCCCCACATTCTCAGGGCGGCCATCATCTCTTACCATGGTGGAGTCTTCTCGGCTCAGGATTAGAAAACCATGGCGGTTCTTCTCATCTTCTTCTTCTGCTTCCACAGCCGTCTCCCCCGTGTCCTCCGACTGCTGAAGGGACAAGAAAAGAGGGCGGTAAGATATGGAAGCCTGACAGACAGAGAGGAGTGCAGAAGAGGTAATACTGGGGGGAGGAGCATGGAAGAGGGAGACGGATGAGTGACACCATACTGGGGGAGGAGAGGGAGGGAAACGGATGAGTGACACCATACTGGGGGAGGAGGGGGGAGAGGGAGGAAGACGGATGAGTGACACCATACTGGGGGAGGAGGGAGGGAGACGGATGAGTGACACCATACTGGGGGAGGAGGGAGAAGAGGGAGGGAGGAAGAGAGAAGGGAGGAAGGGAGGAGAGGGAAGGAGGAGGAGTAGTGAGTGACACCATACTGGAGGAGGGAGGGATGAAGAAGTAGGAGTGACATCATACTGGGGGAGGAGGAAGAAGTTGGAGTGACATCATACTGGGGGAGGAGGAAGGAGAGAATGACGAGTGACCAATGGAGGAGGAGGAGGAGGAGGGAGTGACACCATATTGGAGGGAGGGAGGAGAGGAACGGAAAGGAGGAGTGAGTGAAACCATATTGGAGGGAGGGGAGGAAAGGAAAGGAGGAGGAGTGACTATACTGGGGAGGAGCAAGGAGAGGGAAGGACCAGTGACACCAAACTGGGGGAAGAGGGAGGAGAGAATAACGAGTGACCAATGTTGGGGGAGCAGGGAGGAGAGGGGAGGAGGAGTGACACCATACTGAGGGAGGAGGGAGGAGAGGGAAGGAGGAGTGACACCATACTGGGGGGGGGGAGGAAAGGAGGAGTGACACCATACTGGGGGGGGGAGGAAAGGAGGAGTGACACCATACTGGGGGGGGGGAGGAAAGGAGGAGTGACATCATACTGGGGGAGGAGAGGGAAGGAGGAGTGACATCATACTGGGGAAGGAGAGGGAAGGAGGGGTGACGACATACTGGGGAAGGAGAGGGAAGGAGGAGGAGTGACACCATACTGGGGGAGGAGAGGGAAGGAGAAGTGACACCATACTGGGGGAGGAGAGGGAAGGAGGAGTGACATCATACTGGGGGAGGAGAGAGAAGGAGAAGGAGAAGTGAAATTATACTGGGGGGAAGGAGGGAGGAGAGGGAAGTAGGAGTGACACCATACTGGGGGAAGAAGAGAGAAGGAGGAGGAGGAGGAGGAGGAGGAGTGAAATTATACTGGGAGAAGGAGGGAGGAGAGGGAAGTAGGAGTGACACCATACTGGGGGAGGAAAGGAAAGGAGGGGTGACGACATACTGGGGAAGGAGAGGGAAGGAGGGGTGACGACATACTGGGGAAGGAGAGGGAAGGAGGGGTGACGACATACTGGGGAAGGAGAGGGAAGGAGGGGTGACGACATACTGGGGAAGGAGAGGGAAGGAGGGGTGACACCATACTGGGGGAGGAGAGAGAAGGGGAAGGAGTGACATCATACTGGGGTAGGAGAGGGAAGGAGTGACACCATACTGGGGGAGGAGAGGGAAGGAGGAGGAGTGACACCATACTGGGGGAGGAGAGGGAAGGAGGAGGAGTGACACCATACTGGGGGAGGAGAGGGAAGGAGGAGGAGTGAAACCATACTGGGGGAGGAGAGAGAAGGAGTGACACCATACTGGGGGAGGAGAGAGAAGGAGTGACACCATACTGGGGGAGGAGAGAGAAGGAGTGACACCATACTGGGGGAGGAGAGAGAAGGAGTGACACCATACTGGGGGAGGAGAGAGAAGGAGTGACACCATACTGGGGGAGGAGAGAGAAGGAGTGACACCATACTGGGGGAGGAGAGAGAAGGGAGTGACACCATACTGGGGGAGGAGAGAGAAGGAGTGACACCATACTGGGGGAGGAGAGAGAAGGAGTGACACCATACTGGGGGAGGAGAGAGAAGGAGTGACACCATACTGGGGGAGGAGAGAGAAGGAGGAGGAGTGACATCATACTGGGGGAGGAGAGAGAAGGAGTGACATCATACTGGGGGAGGAGAGGGAAGAAGGAGGAGTGACACCATACTGGGGGAGGAGAGAGAAGGAGGAGGCGTGACACCATACTGGGGGAGGAGAGAGAAGGAGGAGGCGTGACACCATACTGGGGGAGGAGAGAGAAGGAGGAGTGACATACTTGGGGAGGAGAGGGAAGGAGGAGGAGTGACACCATACTGGGGGAGGAGAGAGAAGGAGAAGCGACACCATACTGGGGGAGGAGAGGGAAGGAGGAGGAGTGACACCATACTGGGGGAGGAGAGAGAGAAGGAGAAGTGACACAATACTGGGGGAGGAGAGGGAAGGAGGAGTGACACCATACTGGGGGAGGAGAGGGAAGGAGGAGTGACACCATACTGGGGGAGGAGAGGGAAGGAGGGGGAGTGACACCATACTGGGGGAGGAGAGGAAAGGAGAAGCAACACCATACTGGGGGGGGGGGGGGAGAGGGAAGGAGAAGCGACACCATACTGGGGGAGGAGAGAGAAGGAGGAGGAGTGACACCATACTGGGGGAGGAGAGAGAAGGAGTGACATCATACTGGGGGAGGAGAGGGAAGGAGGAGAAGTGACACCATACTGGGGGAGGAGAGGGAAGGAGAAGCGACACCATACTGGGGGAGGAGAGGGAAGGAGGAGGAGTGACACCATACTGAATGAGGAGAGAGAGAAGGAGAAGTGACACAATACTGGGGGAGGAGAGGGAAGGAGGAGTGACATCATACTGGGGGAGGAGAGGAAAGGAGAAGCGATACCATACTGGGGGGGGGGGGGGGAGGAGAAGCGACAACATACTGGGGGAGAAGAGGGAAGGAGAAGCGACACCATACTGGGGGAGAAGAGAGGAGGAGTGACATCATACTGGAGGAGGGAGGAGAGAAAAGATGAGATACTATCTGGAGATCAGACTGGTAAAGAATTGTTTTCACCAGATGGAACACCAACCTCATTAGAATAAATGACCGTCCACATATCATGACAACCGGGGAGTTCAAAGGTCGTCACCACTTGGGGTCGGATACTCTTCTGTGTGAGATAAAGGTTAAAAGGTTAAATGCAACCAAGTAGATGGTAACGTTATGGAAATGCTATTGCCTAAAAAGGTGTCAAAATGTTAGAGATGATAGATGTAAAGAAAAAATAAAAATATATACCCCCAGCACAGATCTATTAGTATAATATACACACACACTCCGCACTGACTTCCTGTTGTATCTCTGTAAAATACCGGCTGATCTGCCAGAAATCCAGGGAGTTCATACCTTCCTGTGCTCTCTATGGTAATGTTATTACATTGTTCTCTGCTCACTTCAAGGACTACAGAACCCCCTATGTCGGTGATGGCGAACCTTGGCACCCCAGATGTTTTGGAACTACATTTCCCATGATGCTCAGCTACACTGAAGAGTGCAAGAGCATGGTGGGAAATGTAGTTCCAAAACATCTGGGGTGCCAAGGTTCGCCATCACTGCCCTATGTTATGAAAACGAGTAGAGGGGGGAGGAGTTATGTAGTCCTGCCCTGGGGGGGACAACGCTGTTCCTCCACAGACAGTACAGTGACTGAGTTTTTTTTCACCCTGGAACAGGAAGTGTGTTATATTATTATTGGCAGGATCACAGAAAAAAAAAAAGGAATAAAAAAAAATTAAAAAATAAATGCAGCTGCCACATCCAAGGGCTGGTGAGGTGAAACATGTCTCTGAAAGAGCAGCCATATGATGGACGGTTGGATACGTCTTACGTAATAGGTTCAGATACACTGCTCTCTTCCAGTGGCTCAGAAGGAGAAGACATATGCTGGACAGTTGTACAAGTCTTCAGTAATGGAGGCACAGATATGCTGCCCTCTTCCCATTGTCTCTGGAGTAGCAGACAGACGATGGACAGTTGGATACGTCTTCAGTAATGGAGGCACAGATATGCTGCCCTCTTCCCATTGTCTCTGGAGTAGCAGACAGACGATGGACAGTTGGATACGTCTTCAGTAATGGAGGCACAGATATGCTGCCCTCTTCCCATTGTCTCTGGAGTAGCAGACAGACGATGGGCGGTTGGATACGTCTTCAGTAATGGAGGCACAGATATGTTGCCCTCTTCCCATTGTCTCTGGAGCAGCAGACAGACGATGGGCGGTTGGATACGTCTTTAGTATTGGAAGCACAGATATGCTGCCCTCTTCCCATTGTCTCTGGAGGAGCAGACAGACGATGGGCGGTTGGATACGTCTTCAGTAATGGAGGCACAGATATGTTGCCCTCTTCCCATTGTCTCTGGAGCAGCAGACAGACGATGGGCGGTTGGATACGTCTGTCACTATAAGGCTCCATTCAGACCTAGGCGTACGCTGTAGCGGCGTATTGCGGCGACAAATCAATAGGCGTTTTGTCCCCGCGATTTGCGGCGACAAAACGCCTATTGATTTTTTGCAGAAGAGGTGAATTAACATTGCCGGCTATGCCCGTATGCCCGATACGCCTGAAAAAAAGGGTCCGGGACTTGTTTGAGCTTCAGGCGTACGGGCGTACGGGCGTTTGGGCGTGGAGATGTGAACCATCTCCATAGCCGACAATGTTAATTCGCCCCTCCAGCGTATCTAGGGCTGCTTCAGCGTCGGGCGTAGGGCG
Organism: Rana kukunoris; assembly: GCA_029574335.1. Lineage (NCBI taxonomy): Eukaryota > Metazoa > Chordata > Amphibia > Anura > Ranidae > Rana > Rana kukunoris. The sequence goes on along the minus strand of JAJQKJ010001649.1, from coordinate 256,123 downwards.
ACAAAACGCCTAGGTCTGAATGGAGCCTTAAGCCCCGACACACACACACACACAGGAGTCACTGAATAGTTTCAGATGTACAGATGCACTTATCAGACGGGCTCTGTACATGTTTGGAAAATATTTCAGATGTAATTTTGTCTGACTGACCACATGAGGTGTTATGTTGGGAGAGAAAAGGGGGGGGGGGGGGAATACACCACAGAACTCCGACCATCCAGCTTAGTTTTTCAACCTATAAGTGAGAACACAAAAAGGTCACCAGCCTCACCTGGAGCACCGAGAGAGCCCCGTTCTTCCCGTACCCGGCACACAGGACGATCTCCAAGTCTGGCTCCGTGCTATTCTGAAACTACGTCAGCAGTGTTATTACCGATCGTAGGGACCGGAAAAGGGGAGGAGCCATGCAGACAGGGGAGGGGAGGAACCGATGAAGATGGTAAGGGCAACGCAGACAGGAGAGGGGTCACTGCTACCAGTAAATGGGAAGGGGAGGAACCATGCAGACAGGAGAGGGGTAGAGCTACTGCAGACAGGAGAGGGGAAGGGGAGGAACCACCAAGGACGAGAGGAGCAATGCAGACAGGAGAGAAAAAGGGGAGGAACCACCAAGGATGAGAGGAGCAATGCAGACAGGAGAGGGGAAGGGGAGGAACCACCAAAGACGAGAGTAGCAATGCAGACAGGAGAGGAGAAGGGGAGGAACCACCAAGGACGAGAGGAGCAATGCAGACAGGAGAGGGGAAGGGGAGGAACCACCAAGGACGAGAGGAGCAATGCAGACAGGAGAGGAGAAGGGGAGGAACCACCAAAGACGAGAGTAGCAATGCAGACAGGAGAGGAGAAGGGGAGGAACCACCAAAGACGAGAGTAGCAATGCAGACAGGAGAGGAGAAGGGGAGGAACCACCAAAGACGAGAGTAGCAATGCAGACAGGAGAGGAGAAGGGGAGGAACCACCAAGGACGAGAGGAGCAATGCAGACAGGAGAGGGGAAGGGGGGGAACCACCGAAGACGAGAGGAGCAATGCAGACAGGAGAGGAGAAGGGGAGGAACCACCAAAGACGAGAGGAGCAATGCAGACAGGAGAAGGGGAGGAACCACCAAAGACCAGAGGAGCAATGCAGACAGGAGAGGAGAAGGGGAGGAACCACCAAGGACGAGAGGAGCAATGCAGACAGGAGAGGGGGAAGGGGAGGAACCACTAAAGAGGGGAGGGGAGGGGCTACTGCTGACAGGAGAGAGGAGCTCCCATAAAGCAGCCAGGGCCACTTACCTCCTCAGATAGGAAGGCCGGCTCCCCCATTGATGCCATGGCACAAGGTCCAATGTTTAGGATGCTGTCACACACCTGTATGGGAAGCAGAAGGGTAACATTTTATAACATTGTGCTTCTCCACACTCAGCCAGAGTCCTCCTTTAGTACAGTAACCAACCGGAATTTACTTTGCCAATGATTGATGGGGACAGGTTGGTAGCGGTGGCCACACTAAAATATAAAACTTGTAGTAGGAATAACGTGGAACCAAATCAGTGCGCTTCTATACACCTAAAATGTAAGAGATATCACTCCTCATGTGCCAGCAAAACTCACCCCCACACCTCAATATCACCCTAGAGGCCTATGCCACGTGTGCTCCACCATTACCCCACCATGGAAACACCTCAAGGGCCTATGTTATGTGTGCTCCACCATTACCCCACCATGGAAACATCTCAAGGGCCTATGCCATGTGTACCCCACTCTGAAAACATGTCAAGGGCCTAAGCCGTGTTTGTGCCACTATTACCCCACCCTGAAAAAACCTCAAGGACCTATGCCATGTGTGTTCCACCATTTTTTTATGTTCCACTATTGCCTCACATGGGAAAGATCCTAAAGGCCTGCGGTACATGTGTGCCATCATTACCCCACCCAGGAAACAGAGCCTGTAATTGGGGTGACAGCACAACGTTTGACACCATCACCTTACCTGGAATCCCCCCTAGAGGTCTATCTCATTGGGCTTTAGTTTAGTTGTCCCCCATACAGGTCAATAGGAAGATGGAAGCAGCTTGGCACAGGTCATTAGGAGGTCAGCTGCACGTAAATTGCACCCCTCAATCTTGCTCAGATCTGGGAATAATCTGTCCTTGTGATGGACACAAGTGTTCCGCCTATCACGGATGCCCTCTCGAGCTAAACACAGTGTCTCCTGGGAAGCTGAGTGTTCCGCCTATCACGGAACAGCAGAAAGAGGAGGCGCGGCTTTTGAAACATGGACGGCCGCGATCTGCATGTCACGACTAAGGCATGCAGTGGGGCACAGTCTGGCATGCAGTGGGGCACAGTCTGGCATGCAGTGGGGCACAGTCTGGCATGCAGTGGGGCACAGTCTGGCATGCAGTGGGGCACAGTCTGGTGAGGCAAGGCATGACTAGTAGGAAGGGGGTCATCTTATAAGGTGAGTATATCCCAAAACCAACATTTTAGCTGGAAAATTAGGGGGTCGTCTTATACGCCGGCAAATACTGCAATACACATTTATGTCTCTAATCAGATGGTTGTATTTTCAGTCTGTGCAAACCTCAAAGGAGTATGTGGAGAGCTGTGTGCCCGACTGCAGCTCACTGCCGTACACCTCGATCTCATCAATCTCATCCACCAGGGCCCCCTTACCACCTGTGGAGATAAAAAGGTGAACAGTGGGGTAAGCTGCTGTATTTTCCTCTGCGACAGAATACACCGATGTAGGATGCAGAAGATGAAAGAAAAATTGCATGGAAACTGGACTGCTGAGAGAACAGAGGCAGTACAAAATATATCCACAGGGGGCAGCAGTGAGCACTGGAATATACTATATAGGAGACAGCAGAGAGAACAGAGGTAATACAATATTCATCCATAGGGGGCAGCAGTGAGCACTGTTTATACACATACACACACATACAGGGGGACAGCAGAGAGAACAGAGGCAGAATAATGTTCAATAGGGGGCAGCAGGGAGCACTGGAGAAACACACATTCATGTGGGATGAGAGGTTTGAGAAAAGGGAGGCAAATGCAATATTCAGCCATAGGGGGCAGCAGTGAGCACACACACTACCATAGAGGGGGTACAGCTGAGAACAATAGTCATCAATAGGGGGCAGCAGTGAGCACTGGATACACACAGGGGAGAGAAGAGAGGGAATATATAGCCATCCATAGGGGGCAGCGGTGAGCACTGGAGACACACAGGGGACAGTGGAGAGAAGAGAGGGTATACATAACCATCCATAGGGGGGCGGCTGTGAGCACTGGAGACACACAGGGGAGAGAAGAGAGGGAATATATAGCCATCCATAGGGGGCAGCAGTGAGCACTGGAGACACAGGGGACAGGGGAGAGGAGAGGTAATATATAGCCATCCATAGGGGGCAGCGGTGAGCACTGGAGACACACAGGGGACAGTGGAGAGGAGAGAGGGAATACATAACCATCCATAGGGGGCAGCAGTGAGCACTGGAGACACACAGGGGACAGTGGAGAGAAGAGAGATAATATATAGCTATCCATAGGGGGCAGCAGTGAGCACTGGAGACACACAGGGGAGAGAAGAGAGGTAATATATAGCCATCCATAGGGGGCAGCAGTGAGCACTGGAGACACACAGGGGAGAGAAGAGAGGTAATATATAGCCATCCATAGGGGGCAGCAGTGAGCACTGGAGACACACAGGGGACAGTGGAGAGAAGAGAGGTAATATATAGCCATCCATAGGGGGCAGCAGTGAGCACTGGAGACACACAGGGGAGAGAAGAGAGGTAATATATAGCCATCCATAGGGGGCAGAGGTGAGCACTGGAGACACACAGGGGACAGGGGAGAGAAGAGAGGTAATATATAGCCATCCATAGGGGGCAGAGGTGAGCACTGGAGACACACAGGGGACAGGGGAGAGAAGAGAGGGAATATATAGCCATCCATAGGGGGCAGCAGTGAGGACTAGAGACACACAGGGGAGAGAAGAGAGGGAATACATAGCCATCCATAGGGGGGCAGCAGTGAGCACTGGAGACACACACAGGGGTATCAGCCTTGTACACTCACCAGGACGTGCCAGAGAGTTATCCACGCGTTTCTTCTTAGTGGGGGGCTCCTCCTGGAACAGAACTGGTTTATTAAACTCCGGAGAACAGTCAGGACCTCCACCCCAGTCCTCCAACTGACTGTTACTCACCACCTTGTCTGGGTCTTTGCTGGGGGCAGAAGAAGGGTTGTCCTGAACCTTCTCCGTGTACCTGAGGAGCAGCGAGTTCCCCAGACGGGAGCCCAGGAATAAATATCCGGGCTCCATTAATGTCATCTGTGGAGAAGAAGGAGGAGGTTAGTGGATGATGGGCCCAGCGGAGAAGGAGAAGGAGGGAGGTTAGTGGATGATGGGCCCAGCGGAGAAGGAGGAGGAGGGAGGTTAGTGGATGAAGGGCCCAGCAGAGAAGGAGGGAGGTTAATGGATGAAGGGCCCAGCAGAGAAGGAGGGAGGTTAATGGATGAAGGGCCCAGCGGAGAAGGAGGAGGAGGAGGAGGAGGGAGGTTAATGGATGATAGGGATCAGCGGAGTAGGAGGAGGGAGGTTAGTGGATGATAGGGCTTAGCAGAGAAGGAGGAGGAAGGTTAGTGGATGATAGGGCTTAGCAGAGAAGGAGGAGGAGGGAGGTTAATGGATGATAGGGCTTAGCGGAGAAGGAGGAGGGAGGTTAGTTGATGATGGGGCTCAGTGGAGAAGGAGGAGGAGGGAGGTTAATGGACAATAGGGCTCAGCGGAGAAGGAGGGGGGGGAGGTTAGTAAATGATGGGGGATCAGTGGAGGAGGAGGGGAGGTTAGTGGATGATGGGGGGATCAGTGGAGGTGGAGGGGAGGTTAGTGGATGATGGGAGATCAGAGGAGGAGGGGAGGTTAGTGGATGATGGGGGATCAGTGGAGGAGGAGGGGAGGTTAGTGGATGATGGGAGATCAGTGGAGGAGGAGGGGAGGAGGAGGGGAGGTTAGTGGACGATGTGGATCAGCAGAGGAGGAGGGGGAGGTTAGTGGATGATGTGGATCAGCAGAGTAGGAGGGGGAGGTCAGTGGATCAGCGGTGGAGGAGGGGGGAGGGGAGGTTAGTGGATGATGTGGATCAGCAGAGGAGGAGGGGGAGGTCAGTGGATGATGTGGATCAGCGGTGGAGGAGGGGGAGGTCAGTGGATGATGTGGATCAGCAGAGGAGGAGGGGGGAGGGGAGGTTAGTGGATGATGTGGATCAGCGGAGAAGAGGGGGAGGGGAGGTTAGTGGAGGACGGGGATTAGCTCCCCTGCGGTCCTCCCAGCACAATACTCACAGATGTGGTCAGCACGCTGGCGGCCGCCTTGTCGAAGTGAAAAGAGCGAACGCTCCTCATCCCATCGGTGATCAGGGTCAGCACATAGCTGAGGAGAGAAGAAGAAGGTCTGGTCAGGACATCTATACCGGTCATATATAGAAGGAGAAATATCTTTTCGATGCCGATCACTGGAGGGACGCAGGAATTCAGAAACAGTCAGGAAATCGTCCAGCTGAGGGGTGGACAGCAGCCACTGACAGACCCAAGAAGAATTGGGACCTGGGGGACCCGAGCATCCAAACTCCCCATGGATCCACCCAGATCTACAAACACCTCCCTTAATGGTGGGGGAGCACATCCATGCAGAAGGCTCCTCGGGGGGGGGTTAGCTGATCTCTGGCTTTGACCCCTACAGCCTTAAACCAGCCATAGATGATTCGGATCCTGGCCGGTTCACCATGTATGGGCAGGTTGGACTTGGGTACAACCAGCCTGTCGGATATTACATGCAATTATTGCAAAGCTGCTGCCAATAATCACTGTGTTCTCCCCAGAACACAATGGCTCCGCGGGGTGGGGGGGGTTGGGCTGTGTTCATGGGGGTGGGGGTTTCTGATTTTCTATGGCCGGTCTTATTGGGTGGTAGTCTCCGAATCCTCTGACGTTACTACTAAAGCAGATGAAGGAGAAGGGTGGGATTCCTCCGACTCACCCGTAGGAGCAAAGAATATGGGGATGGTGACCACCCAATGACAAAACGAGTCTCGGGATCTGGACAACACGTGTTGCTTCCTTCAGGTAAACGTCCCCAGAACCACCCGCAGAGTTGGGGGCAGAGGTCAGCCGCGGCGGTGGGAGGGCCCCCCGGGTGTCTTAGTGAAGATCGCTTGCTGCCACACATTACAGTGGAACTTCGGTTTACGAGCAACTTTTTTTGTTTTTGTTTGCAAGTGTGGTCTTGCAAAACGAACAGAATTCAAACTAATAGGGTGTGCAGTACTGCATTTGGCCAGCAGTGCGGGGGGCGCCGGTGACACTCGGTTCCCGAACCTTTCCGAGATCAGCCGAGCTGACCCCAAGTATTTCCAAGGCTCTCTGGCGCCCCCCCTGGCCACATGCGGTATTGCATGCCATGGAAGTCAATGCGGAACTAATTATTTTCATTTCCATTGACTTCTATGGGGAAACTCTCTTTGATATGCGAGTGCTTTGGATTACAAGCATTCTCCTGGAACGGGTTATCCTCGTAATCTGAGGCTCCACTGTAGTACTGCAACTAGGCCCAGCGTCAGGCAAGGCCTTGTAGCATCTGCTACTGGATGAGAGATTAAACTACCAGAGGTGACCAATCACTGAAGGCAGGAAGGAGACCGGGGGGGGGGGTTCACCTAGTGCTTCAGGAGGAGAAGCAGAAGATGGACGATGTCTCCTCTAACAAAAAAAAAAAAATATGGAGGACAGGCAGCATTCCACCTGTGGATGGCGTTGGTGCTCCATCCCTCAGGCCAAAAAAAAAAGGGGGGGGGGGGGGCAAGCAGTCAATAATGTCACAAAGGGGGCGAGGCCGGGTGATATCGCCAGGTGGCCCCGCCCCTTAGCCATTTAAGAACTGTCATAAAGTAGAGCTGGAAAATGGTGGTAGCCAGCAACAGTTGCTACCCTTATTTTTTCCTCTCTTTCTGGTAGGCGTTCTTCATAATTAACAATCTACACTGCGGGACATTTCTTTTTGACGTATGATGTACCCCATACACATGGGAGGGGCGGATCGGTGCGCCTCCACCCTTGTAAAAGAGGTCTTCAAGATTCCTACAAGTGCCCCCCCCCCCCACCGCCTGCAGACCCCCCACACCCACCGGCCAGAGCCAGAGATAACCGAGCCTGTTTTTCAGATTCGGTGTTTATGAGACTAAAACAGTTTTTTTTGCTAGAAAATTACTTAAACCCCCAAACATTATATATATATTTTTCTAACACCCTAGAGAATAAAATGGCGATCATTGCAATACTTTTTCTCACACCGTATTTGCGCAGCGGTCTTACAAGCGCACTTTTTTTGGAAAAAAATCACTTTTTTAAATAAAAAAAAAAATAAGACAACAATAAATTTGGCCCAATTTTTTTTTACATATTGTGAAAGATAATGTTACGCCGAGTAAAATGATAACGAACATGTCACACTTAAAAACTGCGCCCGCTCGTGGAATGGCGTCAAACTTTTACCCTTAAAAATCTCGATAGGCGACGTTTAAAAAATTCTACAGGTTGCAGTTTTTGAGATACAGAGAAGGTCTAGGGCTAGAATTATTGCTCTCGCTCTAACGATCGCAGCGATACCTCACTTGTGTGGTTTGAACACCGTTTTCATATGTGGGCGCTTCTGTGCACGAGCTCGTCGGGATGGGGCGTTTAAAAAACAAATTTGGTTTTCTTATTTATTAAAATTTTTGCTTTATAATTTTTTACACTGAAATAAATAAAAATAAGAAATTGATCACTTTTATTCCTATTACAAGGAATGTAAACATCCCTTCTCTCGCCACCGATAACGGCGATCTTGCGGTGAATCCGCTGCGGAGACTGCCGTTATCGTGTACAGAACCGCCCACTGTAAAGATGGATACCTCGGTTGTGGCAGCTGCTGCTGTTACCGAGATATCCATCTTTAAAAACAGGATGTATTTTAACAATGGGGCGGTTACCAAGTGGTTAAAGAAGCCACAGCCGGCTTTCAAGCCCGCTTCTTAACCACTTAAAGACCCCTTCACGCCGATATACGTCGGCAGAATGGCACGGCCGGGCACATCCACGTACCTGTACGTGGCCCTCTAAGCCCAGCCGTGGGGGCGCTAGCACGCCATCCGGTCCGAAGCTCCGGGACCGCGGGACTCGTGGACCCGATCGCCGCTGGAGTCCCGCGATTGGTCCCCGGAGCTGAAGAACGGGGAGAGGTGAGGTGAGTGTAAACAAACCTTCCCCGTTCTTCACTGTGGCGGCGTCATTGATCATCTGTTCCCTTATATAGGGAATCACAATCAATGATGTCACACCTACAGCCAACCCCCCCCTACAGTTAGTAACACACATAACCCCTTCAGCGCCCCCTAGTGGTTAACTCCCAAACTGCAATTGTAATTTTCACAGTATTCAGTGCATTTTAAATGCTTCTTTTGCTGTGGAAAGGACAATGGTACCAAAAATGTGTCAAAATTGTCCAAAGTGTCCGCCATAATGTCGCAGTAACGAAATAAATTGCTGATCGCCGCCATTAGTAGTAAAAAAAAAATAAAAAAAAAATATATATATAAAAAAATATGCAATAAAAACTATCCCCTATTTTGTAAACGCTATAAATTTTGGGCAAACCAACCGATAAACGCTTATTGCGATTTTTTTTTACCAAAAATATGTAGAAGAAAACGTATCGGCCTAAACTGAGGAAAACATTTTTTTGGGACATTAAAATGTGCCAGTATGGAGTCTGTGGTGGCTCAACGTGATTGGCACTGCGCTGACAAGCCGTTCATCTCTGCAGCCAAGGGTTCGGATCCCGGTCACATGTGAATTGAGTTTGGTGGTCTCAGCCCGGCTCCCGGTGGGTGTGCTATGCAGGGTACGCCTGTGCTTAGTACGCCCACCCCCCCCCCCCCCACACACACACACACACAAAAACCACCACACTTGCACGCACACAAAATCGGTTTAACACGCACACACTTTGGCCATACGGTCTCCAAAAAAAGAGGCGAAGGACCTACAGGGCTGGCTGAGTGGGCTAGACCCACTCACTTCCTCATAGGGGGAGTGCCTCTGCCCCGTTGGGCTCCCAAGCAGAGCAGGTAGGGCGGGGTGAGTGGGAGGTCCTCCCTCACACCCGCCATTGCCACAGGGGGGCATGGAGAAGGATGGCAGATTGCCTCTGGGGGGAGGGTCTGTCTACTCCCAACTCCTGCAGTCCGGCTCCTCTCTCTCGAGTTCACGCACAAAATACACTTTAAATTTTTTTTTTTATACTGGGACATTTACCGTATTTATCGGCTTATACCGCGCACTTTTTTCCCCTTAAAATAAGGGGAAAATTGTGGGTGCGCGATATACGCCGATACTCGCGCTCAGTTTGAAGCCTCCGCTGACATATACCGAGCGCAGTACACTCGGGTACATTCGGCCAGGCTCGGCTTCACTCGTAGTCACGCTCTGTGACGTTTATGCGTGAGAAGCGGAGCGTGGCCGAGTGTACTGCGCTCGGTATATGTCGGCGGAGGCTTCAAACTGAGCACAGGCGTTTCGACTCGGACAGCGCAGGAGAAGCCGGGAGGACACCACCGAGGCTGCAGATGGATGGACCGATGGACACCAAAACTGTAAGTAATAAAATGTTATAATATGTTTTTTTACAGGAATTTTGGGGCTACTTTAGGGGTGCGCGCTATACGCCGGAACGCGCAATACCCCGATAAATACGGTAATCATTTTTTTTTTATACTGGGACATTTAATAATATTTTTACACTGGGACATTTAGGGGTGATTCACACTGCAGCGATGTCAGAGTTCGGATGCGATTTGCACTGCACATGCGATCTCAGCCATACAAATTGTATGGCTGAATTTACATCAAACTCGCACAGGACCCTTTTTTTTTCCGAAGCAGAAACGGATGGCATGGGTGTTCAAACCCATGCGATCCGATTCCTGTCCGAGTTTGCAGATCGCACTGCGATATGCGAACTGATTTGGGGGGTGTTAAATTTTAAATGACACTCCCAGCAGTTCGCATAGGGCAATGTGAACTGCCGCCGCAAAACCTGCGATGCGGGAACCCGCAATGGATTTGCAGGGTTCCCGCACTAACCGCTAACGCAACACATCGCGATTCCTCCTACCGGGCCTTGGAAAAATATTCTTCTACAAACCGGTCCTTGGTGCCAAAAAGGTTGGGGACCACCGATCTAGAGAACCGCTCAAGCAGCCGGATCAGCCAGGAATCTCTGGAGGGAAAAAATCCCACAATGTGAGAAGACTCGCCTAAAAATCAGCCAACCGATCTATCAGAGGCGTCCAACCTCCGAGAAAACCAATAAAGAAATGGAGGAATGCTGGGTAGAGGGGAGGTGAGATAGGATCTGGATTGTCAGTCTCCTAACCTCCTGCAGATGGCAGTATCATCTCAGAATTCCTGTGTCCTTCAATGGATAATATATAGAGATTATATTTATTACAATTCTCAGTTCTAAACTACAAGAAACCGAGGAAGGAACACCTCAACCAAAAAACAAACAAAAAAACAGTGTAGTAGGATCTCCAGGGGGTCAGGCAGTAATACCGGAGGGATCGCCAGGGGGGCAGGCAGTAATACCGGAGGGGTCGCTAGGGGGGCAGGCAGTAATACCGGAGGGGTCGCTAGGGGGGCAGGCAGTAATACCGGAAGGGTCGCTAGGGGGTCAGGCAGTAATACCGGAAGGGTCGCTAGGGGGTCAGGCAGTAAATAAGAGGGATCTGGCAGTATTTGGGGGGGGGGGTGTGACGACACGCGGTGGGACTCACATCTCTCCTCCCTTCAGGGAAATCACCATCTTGTCGTAGGAGATGAAGGTGGCCTGGGCACAGTCCAGTGATATCCGGATTGCATCGTGGGACTCTGCGGACAGGAAATGAGACGTCAGACATGTATGGATATGACACAATGTGACAGGAGAGGGGATAAGGGGGACATATAACATGGCAGGATCACAAGTCAGGACATGCCGTGCAGCACACATACACAGGGCGGGGGGAGGAGAGGGACATATAAACATTATATATATATATATATATATACACCAGAACACAAGTCAGGAACAGATCTGCACAGCACCACACACACACACACACACACACACGTATACAGGACAGGCAGATATTGGGAGGGGGGTACATACTTAGAGGAAAGGAAGTGGTCCCATTGGTTAGACTGTTGAGTGACACTCCATAGGGGGGAACGCTTTGATTCAGATACAGCAGAGAGTTCACAGCGAAGATCACAACCCCACCTGAGAGAAGAGAGGAGGGGAGAAAAGAGCCATTAACCACTTGATCTCCGGGAATTTTCTAGCACTTTTTGTTCCCATGTAACGCCCAGTATCTGTTGCTAGAAAATGACTTACAACCCCCCAAACTAATATATATATATATATATATATATATATATATATATATATATATATATATATATATATATATATATATATATATATATTACACACACACACACATACATACATACACACTTATTTTGACTTTTTTTTTTTAAAGCAGAGGCCATAGAGAATAAATTGGTGGATATCGCAATTTTGATATGATGATATCGTGCATTCTGTCACATTGAAAAAAAAAAATATATAAAAAAAAACACACACACACCCCCCAATTTGTAAAATGTAAAAGATGAGGTTACGCCGAATAGATAGATACCCAACATGTCACGCTTTAACCACTTAAGGACCGCCTCCTTCACATATACTTCGGAAGAATGTCACAGCAGGGCACAGGCATGTACAGGTGCGTCCTGTACTAGTACCCAGCCATGGGTCACAGGCGCGCGCCGGGACCATGGGACTCGCGGACCCAATCGCCGCTGTAGTGCGGCGATCGCCCCCCCGAAGCTGAAGAACAGGGAGAGCCGCGTGTAAACACACCTTCCCCGTGCTTCACTGTGGCGGCGTCATCGATCGTGTCATCCCTGTTATAGGGAATCGCAATCGATGATGTCACACCTACAGTGTCCCACCATAATGTCGCAGTCACGAAAAGAAAAAAAAAGCTGAGCGCCGCCATTAGTAGTAAAAAAAATGAAAAATAAAAATGCAATAAAACTATCGCCTATTTTGTAAACGCTATAAATTGTGCGCAAACCAATCGATAAACACTTATTGTGATTTTTTTTCAAAATGATCGCTCTATTTTTGTTTATAGTGCAAAAAATGAAAACCGCAGAGGTGATCAAATACCACCAAAAGAAAGCTCTATTTGTGGGAAAAAAAGGACGCCAATTTTGTTTGGGAGCCACGTCGCACGACCGTGCAATTGTCAGTTAAAGCGACGCAGTGCCGAATCGCAAAAAGTGTCCGGGTCCTTTAGCTGCATAGTGGTCCGGGTCTTAAGTGGTTAAAAAAAAAAAATACATTTGTATCACTTTTTTTGCTGCGACAAGGAATGTAAAGATCCCTTGTGACAGTAATAGGGAGCGACAGGTCCTCTTTATGGAGAGATCTACAAGACCCCAAATCCCTCCTCTGCACACTGAGATCCATGTCAGGGATAAGCAATTAGCGGACCTCCCGCTGTTGCAAAACTACAAGTCCCATCATGCCCTCTGCCTCTGGGTGTCCTGCTTGTGGCTGTCAGTCTTGCTATGCCTCATGGGACTTGTAGTTCTAAAACAGCTGGAGGTCCGCTAATTGCATATCCCTGATCGATATGTTCAAATGCTTTCCATTTTTTTTTAAAGTGGCAGGGGTGACATCCGGGTAACCTGGAAGTCATGTCAGGTCATCGCTTCCGGGTTACCATAGCCGATCTGGTCTTTGTTTGGCTCTTCGGTCAGTCGGTGGAAGTGCCAGCGGGTCACTCAGGTCTCCCGATGGGACGTGAGGGGATGGAGTCAGAACATCCCTGTCCTGAATTGAAAACCAGAAGGGGCGGTTGTCAAACACCCGCCCCCGCCTGGTGGGGGCAAGCAAGTGTTTGACTGACAGCGGCTCCTCCCATCAGTGCAATTCATGGCAGGGCAGACCAATCCAGAGCAAGCCATAGATGTGCACAGCCAGTAGCAGCGAAGAAGTCGAGGTCACGGTCACTTACCGATGGGTTTGGGCACAGCCAGCGACTGGGTGCAATCGAAGGGTAAGCTGGAGAGGGACCAGATGACAGGATGGACCTTCTGAAGGATGTTCAGCGAGATGGCGACAATACTGCACGTGTCCTGACGTACGGCGACACGCCTGAGGAGAGACACGGGACAGATAAACCTTCAATGTACTCCGCACACAGATCGTGGCAGGAAGAACTCATACAAGGAATGGGTCACCTACCCCGGCCACGTCTGGTTTGGCTCGAAGAGGATGAGGAGGGTGGGTTCATAGTACCCGTGGAGGAACTGGAGGTCTATAATGTTCAGCAGCTTCTCGTCCAATTCCCGAACATCGATGATGTAACTGGGCAGAAAGCTGGACTTCTGTCTGTAGGGAGGAGAAATGGCCGGGATCACCCACCTGTATAACGCTAGGTCACCTCTGACACAGAGCTGCCCCCTTCAGGCCACATCAACTCATAGCATCACACATCTTACAATTCCCACACACACACACACACACACCACTGTGTTATGTACTGGGGGAACCAACCACTCATGCAGCCGGACCCTCAGCCCCCCCCACACAGCCAACACTCATGCAGCCAGACCCTCAGGCCTCCCCCCCCCCCACGCGGCCAACACTCATGCGGCCAACACTCATGCGGCCAAAACATACCCCCCCCCCCCCCCCCCCCCACGAGGCCAACACTCACGCGGCCAACACTCACGCCCGGACCCTCAGCCACCCCACGCAGCTGGACCCCCCCCACAGTCAGGCCTTCAGTCCCCACACAGCCCCCACACAGCCAAACCCTCAGCCACCACACAGCCAATCACTCATAGTTGGACCCCTTAGACCCCCCAACCCGCAGACAGACCCCTCAGACCCCCCCCTCCCCAACCCATGCACGGACCCCTCAGACCCCCCCCCCCCCAACCCACAGACGGATCCCTCAGACCCCCCCCCCCAACCCACAGACGGACCCCTCAAGAACCCCCCAACCCACAGACGGACCCCTCAGAACCCCCCAACCCACAGACGGACCCCTCAGAACCCCCCAACCCACAGACGGACCCCTCAGAACCCCCCCAACCCACAGACGGACTCTCAGCCGCCATGCAGCCAACCACTCACGCAGCCCGACACTCAAGCAGCCGGACCCTTACAGAGCTGTCCCCTCAGCCCCCACACAGCCAGATGCTCACCCTTCAGACAATGGTCCCTCATGCTCCTCTGTCAGGGTTTCCCTCCGGAAAGGCAGCACCACCAGTCTGGTGCCATATATCAGCATAACAGCACATCGCCCGTTGGGGTCCACCCGCACTTTGGGTATGTGAACATTCTGCACAAAGCCGTCCTGTGAAGAGAGAGAGCGGGGGTAGGGGGAAAGAAGTGGTCAGATTGGAGAACACTATATGATCAGAGACTGTACAGAGTGTTTTCATAGAGGGGTGCAAAGGACCCGATCACCCCGATACACACACCTTGTACGTTTCTTACAGATAAATAATATACACATATTTGGGGGACTTTCACCAAAGAAATGGAGCAGAATATATTTTGGGCGAAAATTCATGAAGGGAGAAAAAAAATAAAAACACCCCAGAGGTGGTTAAAGAGGAGGTCCCCCTCTGCAGCTCCTGACTTTAAAAATAAAAAAAATGGACACTTACCTGTCCAGCGCGCCCGCGATGTCGGCAGACGAGGCTGAGCAATCGCTCGGTCCTCGGATGCCGCCACCGCCATCCTCTGTGAGGGAAACAGGAAGTGAAGCTTCACTGCCCTGTTCCCTACTGCGCATTTGTGAGTAGCGCAGCACGCCGTCACGTGTCCCCGCTCTCTCCTGAGAACAGTTTGTTTCCCAGGGGGCGGGAAGTGGCGTGACTCACACGGGGGTCTATGCCCGGAAGTGAGTGCAAATACCTGTCTTGGACAGGTATCTGGCACCTTTCAGAGAGGAGGGGGGGTGCAAACGTGTCACTTGAGGGGGGGGGGGGGGGTGGGGGGGGAGGAAGGGTTCCAAAAAGTGGAAGTTCCATTTGTGGGTGGAACTCCGCCTTAACCACTTCCCACCCGGCCTATGGCAGAATGACGGCCAGGCGGTGGTTTATTTATCCTGACTGGGGGAGTTGTATGACATCCAGCAGGATAACGGCCCCCTCCTCTCTGAAAGGTGCCAGATACCTGTCCAAGACAGGTATTTGCACTCACTTCCGGGCATAGACCCCCGTGGGAGTCACGCCACTTCCCGCCCCCTGAGAAACAAACTGTTCTCAGGAGAGAGCGGGGACACGTGACGGAGTGCTGCGCTACTCACAAATGCGCAGTAGGGAACAGGGCAGTGAAGCTTCACTTCCTGTTTCCCTCACAGAGGATGGCGGTGGCGGCATCCGAGGACCGAGCGATTGCTCAGCCTCGTCTGCCGACATCGCGGGCGCGCTGGACAGGTAAGTGTCCATTTTTTTTATTTTTAAAGTCAGGAGCTGCAGAGGGGGACCTCTTCTTTAACCACCTATGGGGCGTTTTTATTTTTTTTCTCCCTTCATGAATTTTCGCCCAAAATATATTCTGCTCCGTTTCTTTGGTGAAAATCCCCCAAATGTGTATATTATTTATCTGTAAGAAAATTATAGAGACCACAGACTATGGGATAGATATATCTGACAAGCCACCAATCCTGATGTACTGACGGCCGATCTCATTTCTTGATGCCCAAAAAACCCCAGGACAGTACAAATACCCCCCAAGTCACCCCTTTGTGGAAAGCAGACAGCCCGGGTCATTTGGCAAGAGGCATGGCGAGTTGTTGTTTTTTGGAGTTGTAATTTTTTGTCACAATTTTTAAAAATTTAGATAAAATATTTTTTATTATGTCATACATTTTTACTTCCTGTCACCAGTGTAGTACAGCGTCATTACACGACTGATGTGCTGGTGATCACCAATACTGACTCGTGACAGAATGTAAAAAAACAATTATCGTATTTATCGGGGTATACCGCGTGCCGGCGTATAGCCCGCACCCCAAGTTTAGCCAGCTAGTTTCAGAAAAATAAAAAAAATTTGGATGCCCATCCGTCTGCGGTCTTGCGTGGGTGGTCCATCTAGCCATGTGGGTGGTCCATTCCGCACCTTGCCGGGGGTCGCAGCGGTGTTTGGATTTGGTGCCTCGCTGTGCAGAGCCTGATTTCCTGTTCCCGTTCGGCTCCTCTCGGCCCCTCTCTTCCCGTTTGTTCGGCTCCGCTCGGCTGCGGGCGGATCTGAGTGCGCAGTACACTCGGCTCAGCTCTAGGCACAGACAGCGGGGATCGGCGTATAACGCGCACCCACGATTTCCCCCTGATTTTAAGGGGAAAAAGGTGCGCGTTATACGCCGATAAATACGGTATATAAAAGAATTTTATTTTTTATAAACTTTATTTTTTTTTTACAAAGTTATAAAAAATAAAACAATTATATAAAGAATTTTTTATTTACATACTGTACCAGGATTAATATCGTGTTACCATAGTAACAACTAGGGTTGTCCCGATACCACTTTTTTTAGGACCGAGTACAAGTACCGATACTTTTTTTAAATGTGTCCCCAAATGCAGCCATGTCTCCCACATATACAGCCATGTCCCCCCAGCCATGTCCCCCACATATGCAGCCATGTCCCTCCAGCCATGTCCCCCACATACCTTGCCGCGGAAAGCCGCCGCCGCACGGAGAACATCACAGCATTCATTTGAATAGCTGTTTTGCCCGCGCGTATAGACACTCCCCCATGCTCGGGATTGGACAGATCACGATCACCCATCCAATCCGAGCAAGGGGGGAGTGTCTATACGCAGCGGGAACACTATAGCTATTTAAATGAAAGCTGTGATGTTCCCGCACGCCGTTTAACCGATGCGGCAGGCTTTCGATGCGGCGGCGGGGGGGGGGGGTATTCTATTTAGGTATCAGGGGTATTTGCGGGAGTACAAGTACTCCCGCAAATACTCGGTATCGGTACAACCCTAGTAACAACACAATACTACTCTGGGGAGGTGATCAGGTTTATTTATTTTCCCCACACAGTTGATTGTTATCACTGCGCATTTTAAAGATATAAGCAACCAATTTTTCTTCCGAATGAAAAAATACTTATTCAGTGTTTACCAACATTATTAGCGGCGATTGGCCCTGTCTGTACCAGGTGATCACCGTGACCAATCACAGAGCTCGTCACAATAGTACACAATGAAGGCATGCAAAAAAGTATTTTTATTCTGTACAACCATCATGTGATCTGCTGTGATTGGCCACAGCGATCACATGGCAGCAAGCTGGTACAGCGATCCATCACCAGTCGTGTCTGTGGTGCATTGCGGGTGACAGATCATTATGGAGCGTGATCCTGGGAAGGAGGTGAAATGACCTCCTCCCCAAAAAAATAAAAAGTCCTCCCGCCTGGTCACTTGGGACAAGTTTTCCTAATACCAAAAGAAAACTGATGATGGGGAGGGCACAGCCTAAGCTCTGCTCCTGTGTGAAAAGGGGGGGGGTGTCTCTTCCCTCCAATCAGCCTCTCATTGAGTGCTGCAAGGTGTCATTTCAGTTCTCCACCCCCTTTTTCTGGCAGCTCAGACAAGCTTTATAAAATTCTAGACTTTGAATGGATGTAGAGAAGAAGATCCTGCAGGTAAACAGGTGCAACTTTCACAGAGAGAAAACCAATCCTCCTACACATCACCTGAGGCAGTTCACTGCACTGGGGATAAGGAGGGTTTACAGACAACCCTATGGGTCCACTTTCCCGATTTCTGACCCATAACATCCCATAATAGAGAGGAGTGGAGAGACATCTCATAGGAAGTCATGTGATGAGATGACAGGAAGTATACAGATTATACAATATATACAATATAAAACACGGAGACAGGAACCCGCAGAGAGCAGAATCCAGCCTCCTAGGACATCCCACCCACCCGCAGCTCTGGCTCCTCAAAGTAATGCAGAGACAGCGTTTTCAGATCGTGGATTTCCGGGTCATATTCCACCACCGACAGCTGCAATACACAAGAAGACAACCAGATCAGACATAAAACAGATCCCGGGGGGGAGGCAGACAGCCAACCCATTATAAAAAGACAAAATTATGAACCACAATGAGTGCTGGAAGAAGACAGACATCGAATGGACCCCAATGTGGGGAGAACGTGATAGACATCAGACAGAGAACAGACGAGACGCATCATTGGCAAATGGGGCACATCAGACAGACTATGGACACCACCTGGGAGCAGGACCGGGACGGGGGGGGGGGGCGCGTGCAAGAGGGACGGCTGCCTCTGGTGCAGTAAACTCATGTGGAGTCGTATCATGAGCCACAATGGGGCAGCAAATGAATAGTGGAAATATCATGGGCCCCTGATGCAGGGATGGGGGGGGGAGACATCAGACAGATAGAGGACGTATCGTGGGTAACGGGTAATATGGAAGGGATGGATTGGGACTTGAACCCACCTTGGCCTCTTTGAAGCTCAGTAGAAGAGCGTCTCTCTTGGCTCCGGCCAACTGCACACTGGCCATAGACATGACATTCCCGAAAAAGGAGAAGGACGCCATCAACTCCAACTTCTCCTTGTGACCTTTCACATCTGTGTATGAGATACAGTATAAGAGGAGAGACAGGGGAGCAAGGCAGATCAGAGAATTGGAAGCAAGACAGAACAGCCAAAAGGGGAGGAAAGAAGGAGAACAGCAACATCCACTGATCAGAAGTAGGGTGGGGGGGTACCAAAAAAAAAAAGAAGAAGAAAGGAGACAAGACAAGACAGAAAGACAGAAAGACAGAAAGACAGAAAGACAGAAAGACAGAAAGACAGAAAAGGAGAGAAGACAATAAAAAAAGAAAGAAAGAAAAAGGAGAGAAGACAATAAAAAAAGAAAGAAAGAAAAGGAGAGAAGACAATAAAAAAAGAAAGAAAGAAAAGGAGAGAAGACAATAAAAAAAGAAAGAAAAGAAAAGGAGAGAAGACAATAAAAAAAGAAAGAAAGAAAAGGAGAGAAGACAATAAAAAAAGAAAGAAAGAAAAGGAGAGAAGACAATAAAAAAAGAAAGAAAGAAAAGGAGAGAAGAAATAAAAAAAGAAAGAAAGAAAGAAAGACAAGAAAGAAAGACAGAAAGAAAGACAGAAAGAAAGACAGAAAGAAAGACAGAAAGAAAGACAGAAAGAAAGACAGAAAGAAAGACAGAAAGAAAGACAGAAAGAAAGAAAAGGAGAGAAGAAAAGAAAGAAAGAAAGAAAGAAAGAAAGAAAGAAAGAAAGAAAAGGAGAGAAGAAAAGAAAGAAAGAAAGAAAGAAAGAAAGAAAGAAAGAAAGAAAGAAAGAAAAGGAGAGAAGACAAGAAATAAAGAAAGAAAGAAAGAAAGAAAGAAAGAAAAAAGGAGAGAAGACAAGAAAGAAAGAGAGAAAGAAAGGAGGGAAGAAAGAATGGAGTACGGCAGAGTCACCTGATCCTCTCTCAGCTTTGGATGAGCTCTGTAATGACAAAGAAGACAAGGTCAGATTTGAATGGGGGAGGGGGGGTATAATTCTCAGGATTGGTACGGTAGGGTTCCCTGCCCCAGCACATAGTCACGATGGGGGGGGGCGGGGGTATGGCGGGGCTCCTGGCACACAGTCGGGATGGGTGTAAACGTCTGATGGGTGCGCGGGTCTTTAACCACCTCCAGCTTGGGCCAAGTCTGACATTTAGAACCCCCAAAACGTGTGTTTTTTTTTTTGTAGGCAGAGGCCCTGGAGAATAAAACAGTGGGTGGTGCAATGGTTTATGTCACGTGGTATTTTCGCAGCCATTTATCAAATGCAAATTTTGAGGAGTATTAAACTTTAATGAATTTTAGTGCACACAAAAACATCATAAGACACAATTTGTTGGTCAAATACAAAAGAGGACAAGTAAACAGACACCCGACACGTCATGCTTTAAAACTGCGCGACTTTGCGGAACGGCGACCAACTAGGAGATCTAAAAACCTCCATAGGCGACACTTTATAAGTCTTTACAGTTTACCAGTTTAGAGTTACAGAGGAAGTCGGGGGTAGAATTATTGCTCTCGCTCCAACGTTCGTGGTGATACCTCACGTGTGCCGGATCTATAGTGTGGGTTTGCATTTGTATGTGAGCAAAGCTGGATGAGAATGCTTTACTTTTTTTTTTATTATTATTATTATTATTATTATTTAAAAATGACACTGCACATTTTATAATTATATATATAAAATGTAACTTTATTGGCATCACAATGCGTGAACGCCATCCCTTGTGATAGTGTGAGCTGCGACAGGTCCTCTTTATGGAGCGATCCGATGTCTACCCGGGAAAGCGGGTGATCTGATACACGCCGGTGACGGTACCGAGAACACCAAAGCGAAACCGGGGAGTGACAAAATCCTCTTATCTGTGATGTCAAAAAGGGGAGGAGCAACATAAGCTCCTCCCACTCTTCCTAATGGAAGCATCAGTAGCCGGGTCTCTTTTCTAGCCGCTTGCATCGCTTTTACATGAAAGCTCATTGTCGGTTCTAAAAACTGAAGCAGAGCATGGTGGATCCCGCCTGAGGACGTTTATAAACGCAGGGCGGAGGGGGGAAGTGGTTAGCGCCGCCCACTGATAATATAACCAAAAAGATAAGATCTTCTCCTGACATCGCTATAATCAAATACCAACATATCTCCGGACCGTTACACGCTTATAGACATCCAGCAAACTCAACAAACATGAAGCCTCTGTATTTATTATACATGACGACGCGTTTCAAGTTGCTCTTCTTCAGTATGAATGTCTATGAGAATGTAATGGTACGGATGTGATCAATTGATCTCTCTTTTTTATTTTACTATTCACACCGTCATAATAAAATCTCTGTTTTACTGCCTCTAAAGACCCATTGCACACTTCCTATTTGTCCACTGGTCAAGGGCCGGTTGGGTGCGGGGGGGGGCCCCCTCTGTCCACTGGTCAAGGGCCGGTTGGGTGCGGGGGGGGGGGGCCCCTCTGTCCACTGGTCAAGGGCCGGTTGGGTGCGGGGGCCCCTCTGTCCACTGGTCAAGGGCCGGTTGCGTGCGGGGGGGCCCCCTCTGTCCACTGGTCAAGGGCCGGTTGGGTGCAGGGGGGGGGGGGCCCCTCTGTCCACTGGTCAAGGGCCGGTTGGGTGCAGGGGGGGGGGGCCCCCTTTGTCCACTGGTCAAGGGCCGGTTGGGTGCGGGGGGGGGGGCCCCTCTGTCCACTGGTCAAGGGTCGGTTGGGTGCGGGGGGGGGGGGCCCCTCTGTCCACTGGTCAAGGGCCGGTTGGGTCCGGGGGGGGCCCTCTGTCCACTGGTCAAGGGCCGGTTGGGTCCGGGGGGGGCCCCTCTGTCCACTGGTCAAGGGATGGTTGGGTGCGGGGGGGGCCCCTCTGTCCACTGGTCAAGGGCCGGTTGGGTGCGGGGGGGGCCCCTCTGTCCACTGGTCAAGGGCCGGTTGGGTGCGGGGGGGGCCCCTCTGTCCACTGGTCAAGGGCCGGTTGGGTGCGGGGGGGGCCCCTCTGTCCACTGGTCAAGGGCCGGTTGGGTGCGGGGGGGGGCCCCTCTGTCCACTGGTCAAGGGACGGTTGGGTGCGGGGGGGGGGCCCCTCTGTCCACTGGTCAAGGGACGGTTGGGTGCGGGGGGGGGGCCCCTCTGTCCACTGGTCAAGGGACGGTTGGGTGCGGGGGGGGGGCCCCTCTGTCCACTGGTCAAGGGACGGGTGGTTGCGGGGGGGCCCCTCTGTCCACTGGTCAAGGGACGGTTGGGTGCGGGGGGGCCCCTCTGTCCACTGGTCAAGGGACGGTTGGGTGCGGGGGGGCCCCTCTGTCCACTGGTCAAGGGACGGTTGGGTGCGGGGGGGCCCCTCTGTCCACTGGTCAAGGGACGGTTGGGTGCGGGGGACCCTCTGTCCACTGGTCGGGGGGGGCACACTTACCTCAGAATGGTGGTTGAGGCGGTACACGTAGAGTTGGGAGGTTCCGGCCACCACCAGGTTCTTCTCTGTGTTATTGAAGAAGTTGCAGTACATGGAGAATTCCAAGCCCGTGGGGGGGTGGGCCTGCCGGTACACTGCGTACATCCTGTACAGAAAGAGAACAGCACATGTACATCACTGGGAACTAATCTACACATAGACTGGGGGAGGGTTTTTTTCTGGGACACAGAGCAGGAGGACAGAATACTGGGGGGGGGGGGTATTCCCTGGGACACACAGAGTTGGAGGGGGAAGTGATTAATAGGAACACACGGGAGTAGAGCATACTGGGGGAGGCATTTCCTGGGACACAGAGTTAGGGGGGGGGGGGGATTAATAGGGACACACTGAGTAGAGCACAAAATACTAGGGGTGGGGGGTATTTCCTGGGACACACGGGAGTAGAGCACAGAATACTGGGGGGGGGGGGATTTCCTGGACACAAGAAGTTGGGGGGAGGGATTAATAGGGACACACGGAGGAGAGGACAGAATACTGGGGGGGGAGGTATTTCCTGGGACACCCGGAGTTGGGGGAAGGGATTCCTAGGGACACACGGAGAAGAGGACAGACTAATGGGGGAATGTTTTTTGTGGGACACACATTGAGCCCCCCCTAGATCTCACCTGTATCTTTTTTGCCCCCCACGCCGGTGGAGCTTCTCACTCAAACACAAAACCTAACCGGATATCCGGTCAGAAGAGACCATAGAGTTTTCCTGGCAGACAAGCCTGGCGGTCGTTTCCATGGCGACACAGGAAGGATGTTCGGCCATCTTTGTGTACCCGGAAGAGTAATTGTACATATCTTTATACACCCAAGTGACTGTGTTCTGTCAGATTAGCAAACCCATTGTTCCGTCAGATTAGGTTGAGTGTCTCGGCGCCATCTTGGGACACCCAGGTATAGGTCCGCGCACCAAACTCTCGTGATACACCCAGATAACGGTCTGTGATGGATAGGGTCTCGGCGTCATGTTATTACACTTATTTATCAGCACTCCTCCGGGGTCTTGGGGCGCTCTTCATAGTACACCCAGATATTGCTTCTATAGCCAGGGATATGACGCCATCTTGGTGCACCCAGGTACTGGTCCTTGATACAGTGCCATCTTTGTACACCCGACCCAAGTATCCTACAGAATGCATTCATCCTTCCTTGACCATCTATACACATAGCTATTGGTCCACAATCTAGGGATTTGGCGCCAACTTGATACACACGGGTACTGGTATACTTAGCTATCAGCCAGCAATCCAAGCTTTGTGCCACCCAGATACTGGTCCATGCGCCATCTTGGTACACACAGGTACTGGTCCATGTGTCAGAGATAGGGTTGCCACCTCATCCCTCTAAAACCAAACACATATGAATTCCACAGGTTCTATGGCTAATTTAATGCAGATAAGGCAGCCATGTGAGTTTAATTATCACCTTAATCAGCCACAGAACCTGTGTAATTAATATGAGTTCGGTTTTAAAGGGATGAGGTGGCAACCCTAATCAGAGACTCTGTGCCATCTTGGTACACGTAGGTACTGGTCCATGTGTCAGAGACTCTATGCCATCTTGGTACACATAGGTACTGGACCATGTGTCAGAGACTCTGTGCCATCTTGGTACACGTAGGTACTGGTCCATGTGTCAGAGACTCTATGCCATCTTGGTACAATCAGGTACTGGTCCATGTGTCAGAGACTCTATGCCATCTTGGGACACGCAGGTACTGGTCCATGTGTCAGAGACTCTATGCCATCTTGGGACACGCAGGTACTGGTCCATGCGCCATCTTGGTACACGCAGGTACTGGTCCATGTGTCAGAGACTCTGTGCCATCTTGGTACACGCAGGTACTGGTCCATGCGCCATCTTGGTACACGCAGGTACTGGTCTATGTGTCAGAGACTCTATGCCATCTTGGTACACGCAGGTACTGGTCCATGTGCCAGAGACTCTATGCCATCTTGGTACACCCAGGCACTGGTTCACGCTCCAGAGACTCTGTGCCATCTTGGTACACCCAGGTACTGGTCCATGCGCCATCTTGGTACACGCAGGTACTGGTCCATGTGTCAGAGACTCTATGCCATCTTGGTACACGCAGGTACTGGTCCATGTGTCAGAGACTCTATGCCATCTTGGTACACGCAGGTACTGGTCCATGTGTCAGAGACTCTGTGCCATCTTGGTACACGCAGGTACTGGTCCATGTGTCAGAGACTCTATGCCATCTTGGTACACGCAGGTACTGGTCCATGTGTCAGAGACTCTATGCCATCTTGGTACACGCAGGTACTGGTCCATGTGCCAGAGACTCTATGCCATCTTGGTACACCCAGGCACTGGTTCACGCTCCAGAGACTCTGTGCCATCTTGGTACACCCAGGTACTGGGCCATGTGCCAGAGACTCAGTGCCATCTTTGTACACCCAAACATCTGGTTCGCTACGGCTGCCACCTGTCCAGGATTCACCCGTACAGTCCAGGTTTTGAATCATGTGTGTAGGTTTCAGGCAGACTGAAACCCGGACACATTATTCAGACTGGGCTGTGGCTCCCCCAGTAACCAAGATAGTCACACACAAATCCGATCACTGGGGGGGCAGGACGATGATGTCAGCATGAGCAATTTGTCCACACTCACTGTATGCTGTGGCACGCTATAGGCACCACAATACTATTTTTTTTTTTTTTTTTTTATTTATTCAGAACAGGAAGCTGGTCCACACGAACCACAACAAATACAGTACAGTGATTTACATCAATGGTAACACACACATAGGGCCAGATTCAGGTAGATGGGCGCTTCTTTGCTTTGGAGTAACGTTTCTCATTTACGTTACTCCGCCGTAACTTTAGGAGCAAGTACTGTATTCACAAAGCACTTGCTCCCAAAGTTGCGGCGGCGTAACGAAAATGAGCCGGCGGAATTCAAATTGGGCGGGTAGGGGGCGTGTATTATGTTAACTATGCGCGATCCCGCGGCGAACGTACTGCGCATGCGTCGACTGTCAGTGCGCATGCTCCAAATTCTGTCAGGGAACGTCAATGACGTCAATCCCCATTCACGGACGTTTTATGCAAACGACGTGAACATTTGTAAACTCGACGCGATGACGACGGCCATACTTAACATAGGATACTCCACTAGGGGGCTGGTTTTTCTTTACGCCGCGTATCTCTTACGGAAACGTCGGAACGTCACTGCGTCGGGCCCGAATACGATCGTGAATTTCCGATTCCCGCTGATTAACATATTCTCGCCGTTAATCAGCGGGAACGCCCCGCGCGCCATTTTTAAAATTGAAGTT
This sequence comes from Rana kukunoris, assembly GCA_029574335.1. Lineage (NCBI taxonomy): Eukaryota > Metazoa > Chordata > Amphibia > Anura > Ranidae > Rana > Rana kukunoris. The sequence continues at coordinate 230,639 of JAJQKJ010001649.1, read as the reverse complement.
CCGATACGACGGCGAAATACAATTACGCCACTCGTATAGGAACTCCAACCCGGCGTTTCTTGTTTTCTGCTTACAGAAAACAGAAGCGCCGGCTCAAAGTGAGAGTTAGGCTGGAGTATCACTGATACTCCAGAGTAACTCTACCTGAATCTGGCCCATACTGGGAAATAACATCGCCGTAACATGTTCTGCCACAAACAGGGAAGCTAGGCAACCCAGGGAGAATCCCTAGGACGCGCCATCCCCCCGTTCCCAGCAATAAATCCCTTATATATCCCTTGCAGGGACTCAACATTGAAAAAGTGCGTTGGTATGGTTCGGTGGGCTCAACCTCCCATATTTTCCCATTTCTAAGTGCAATTGAGAAGAGAGAAGAAACAAAGTTAAAGTCCAGATGCTGCCTAAGGGAAAATATAGAAAGAAATCTAGAAGAAGATGAGGGGGAGGGGAGAGGAGGGGAAGGGAGGGAAGAGGAGGGGGAAGGGAGGGGGGGGAGCCGCGTCCAATAGGTGGCGGACAACCGACTTCTTATATATTCGCGCTGGGGTGTCATTCGCGTGTAAAAGAAAGTACGCCGGGTCATTTGGAACTTTGCGATCCAAGAATTTTTGTGTTGTACTCTTGACTTCCCCCCAGTAGGTTCGCAGGCGTGGACAGGACCAAAGGATGTGGAGCAGGGTGCCTTTTTCTGTCTGACACCTCCAACAGAGGTCCGACACCGACGGGAACAGCCTACTCAACAGGTCTGGGGTCCTGTACCACCACGTCAGTATTTTGTAATTGGTCTCCTGAACCCTAGCGCAGATCGATGACTTGTGTGTGAACCAAAGTATGTGGCGTTTCCGGTCGGCCGAGAAGTTACACTCCAGGTCCCTCTCCCACTTACTGAGGCTCGGAATTTGGTAGTCTTCCAGGCGGCGTGATCAGCATTTTGTGCAGCAATGATAATGCATGTGGTAACTGTAAGGGGTTAAGGTTCTATAGTTAGGATCCTTCCTTAACTATACATATGGTTGCGAAGGATTAATAGGTTTTAGAGTGAATATTATTTCACTCATTTTAGTAGAATTCTAAATGACCTTGTACACATAGGGCCAGATTCAGTAAGACTTGCGCTGGAGTATATCCAGGGCCGTCTCTACCATAGGGCAAACAGGGGCAGCTGCCCAGGGCCCTGTCACTGTTGGGGGCCCAAAGCAACCCCCAGGGCCCAAGATGGCAACCCCCCTTTTTTATTTATTTTTAAATACAAAAATATATTTATTTTATATATTTTTATTTTTATTAAAGGGCCAATTTTTGTAATATATTTTTATTTTTTATTAAAGGGACAATTTTTTTTAGGGGTCCCCAGGGACCCGAAGGCCCCCAGGGGCCCAGATGACAACCCCCTTTTTTTTATTTATTTTTAAATAAAAAAAATATATTTATTTTATATATTTTTATTTTATTTTTTATTAAAGGGCCAATTTTTTTTATATATATGTTTCTTTTTTATTAAAGGGCCAATTTTTTTTTTAGGGGTCCCCAGGGACCCGGAGGCCCCCAGGGCCCCAGATGACAACCCCCTTTTTTTATTTATTTTTAAATAAAAAAATATATTTATTTTATATATTTTATTTTATTTTTTATTAAAGGGACAATTTTTTTTAGAGGTCTGGAGGTCCCCAGGGGCCCGTAGTTCCCCAGGGCCCCAGATGACAACCCCCCTTTTTTTTATAAAAAAACTTGTTTTATAAAAAAAAACTAATAATGTTATTATTATTAAAGGACCCAGAGTTCCCCAGGGCCCTGGATGGCAACCCCCCTTTTTTTATAATTTTTTTTTATATTTTATTTATTTTCTTTCTTTTTATTTAATAAATATATATATATATATATATATATATATATATATATATATATATATATATATATATATATATATATATATATATATATATATATATATTAGGGCTGTGAATGATCAAAATGTTTGTGTTCGATTAATCGTTTTTTTTTTAAATCGATTAATCGACTAATTTCGATTAATTATAACGCACATACAGATCCAACTACTTTTAGCTGATCTCCTTGCAGGCCGATTCCCAGTGCAGCTCCAACCACTGGAAAAATGGAGAGCAGGATACAAAAAACACACAAAGGCAGCGCTCAATGGGAAGAGCATTAAAACTTTTATAGTCTTCAAGTAGGTAACAAAATAAATATTGCACTGGAGATACAATCGATGTAGCTACATAAACTGTAAAAATGGTGCGAGTAATACCAAACGGTACCAAAAGCAGTCATAAAAACATGTAGCTAAGTATGATACTGGTATAAAAATGTGTACAACGATGCCACTGTTGAATCCAGATGAGGAGAGGTTAACATCAGTCTGTTGGCATGTAGATGTCCCATGAAGGGAACTATCACAACTCCCAGTGGATGGCTGTAGAATCCCAGGTTGACAGAGGGAAGTAATAGAGGGAAGTGTAACAGCGCTTGCGTCAGGGCTGTCTTAAAGAGAGGGCACACCTGGGCACTGCCCAGGGGCCCCAGCTGCATTGGGGGCCCCTGCAATTTGCCCAAAGCAGCTGGTCCTTGAGCCTACGCTGCCCCGAAATTGGGGGCCCCATGATGGCACTGAGAGTGATAGATACACAGGGGAGGCAGTCTGCCTTCTACCTACTTGATGTCTGTTTACCTGCACTGTCATTATTGTAGGGGCCCCAGAGCATTTCTTTGCCCAGGGGCCCAAGATGCTATTAAAACGGCCCTGGCTTGCGTGTGGCAGATAGTAAGGTCCCGCCGGCATGCAGATATGAAGGAGCAAAGGAGCCCTTCAGATGGACACGGCAAGCCCCGCCGGTGTCCATGATGTCACCGGATCTCTGACAGAACTCCCTGAAGGCCCAGAAGCCGGCAGAGAGGTGAGTACTAGTCATAAGAATTTTTTAATCGATCAAAAAGATTTTGATCGATCAAAAAAATTAAAGATTAATCGATCGATTAAAAGTTAATTTGCACAGCCCTAATATATATATATATATATATATATATATATATATATATATATATAATTAAAGGGCTCAGAGGTCCCCTGGATGGCAACCCCACTTTTTTTTTATAAATGTTTATTTTTAATATATTTTTTTTATTAAATTTTTTTATTAAAGGGTCCAGAGGTCCCGGATGGCAACCCCCCTTTTTTTGTAATTTATTTTTATAAAAAAATAAATATTAAAGGGCCCAGAGGTCCCCAGATGGCAACCCCCTTTTTAAAAAAAATTATATATTTTTTATTTCTTTTTTTCTTTTTATTAAAGGCCCCAGAGGTCCCCAGGGCCCCGGATGGCTACACCCCTTTTTTTATATATATTTTTCTTTATTAAATCTTTTTTTTGTAAAGGGCCTCCCGCTTCTGAATTCGCGGCAGCCCCGCCCCCCCGCTTCTCAATTTAAGGGGGCAGCACCCCCCCGTTCTCTGCTCCAGGGGGCCCATGCCTGAAGCTGTGTAAGGGGCCCCATGATTCCTAATGGTGGCCCTGCCGCCCGTTAAGCCCCTGTGCTGCCCACAAATCAGGCTGAAAATCATCAGTGGCACGCAGCCAGGTGACAGTACTGCTTCCCTTCCCAGTGTTTTAAAATGTACAGCACCCCTGGCTTCCCTTTAGACGTGCACCTCTCCCTTCCTGCCACTGGGTGCTGCTTGTATATAAAAGTGAATTAGAATGTGATTTTATAACATCCCCAGTTTGCTCTTCCCGAGGCTGACTTATTCATGTCCTGCTCCTCAATGTATGTCACTGTTTGCTAATCTATATTGTAAATACAAGTTTTCTGTAGAGTGTGCCCAAAGTCTTTATAATATTTGATGATTCACTGCAGGTCTGGTCAGTGTTTTAAAAAGTTCCTGTATTTTACACATGGCATGGCATGAGGTCACAGCACCGTCTGTCCATTCTGCTTTAGCACCATGGGACCCCATGCCAAGCCATGTGTAAAATAGAGGAACTCTTTAAGTCACAGAGCAGCCCTACAGTCCAGGCTGAGTAAGGCCTCAGAGCACATGGCATTACTGTCTGTATTTAACTGCTTGATGGGCTTATTTATGGGCCTGACTGGTTCACATGTAAGTGTTTTGGCGGCCCACATTTGAATGGGCCGCCATGCCTGCATTTCCTGCAAAGAAAAGCGCATGCCTCATGTAATAGGCTGCACACACGGCACACCTATGCCCATCAAGCACTGAAATACAGCACTGTCTGTCCATTCTGCTGTCTGCTGTGACTTATCTGCAGTTCCCGCACTGTCAAACTTGCTGCATTTTTAGACGTTTAGGTCACGCTTTTAAAAACACAGTGCGTTTGTGTGTGCAAGAACTGCAGGTAAGTAGCATGGTGCAAAAGTAGAATGGATTTCAAGGTAGCTGATTTTTAAAATGCTGAATGAACCTTTTTTCTGCAGGAAACAAAGGCATGGCAGCCCATTCAAATCAATGGGCTGCTGTGCCTGCACAAATGAGGGCCGCCAAAACACATACATGTGAACCAGCCAGGCCCAAAATAAGCTGGAGGGGGGGCCCAAAAAAAATGTTTGCCCAGGGCCCAAACCATATTAAAGACGGCCCTGAGTATATCGATATGCGCCGCGTAACTGTCAAGATGCGCCGTAGTATCTATGCGGCCGTACCCACCAAACTAGATGCGCCAGAAAACGGGCTTTCTCCGATCGGCTTAACTTTCCCTCACCAGAGTTTCGTAAGCGCATATTTTCGCTTGGCGCATCAGTCGTGCCTATTGATTTCCCATTCAAATATGCAAATGAGGGAGATTTCCCGATTCGCGAACGGATTAGCACTAGACGCTGGCTACATGCACCGCGCGTATGTCGTCCGTCTGTCGCAAAGTTATTCCTACAAATAGCTGCTTTATCTTTACTCCAGACGGCCACAGGTCAGCAGGAGAGCAGCTACAGCAGCAGCGTTACCGACGAAAATAGCAAGCTGAACAACCACACGTGCAAGGACAACACCTCTGTGTGCCAACATGCCAGGGGCAGTCGTGGTCCTAGCACTACTAATGGGTCCCCCGGAACGAAGGAGGCGGGCACGTGAGAGGATATACCGCACACGCATGAGCCTCTTTGGCATGGGGGATGAGGAGGTGTATCGCCTCTTCAGATTCAGCCCTGATGCAATCCTTGAACTAACCACAACCCTGCAGGGTGACATCACCAGCAAGACACACCGCTCACAAGCAGTGCAGCCACTGGTGAAGGTCCTGGCAACACTTCATTTCCTTGCCAGTGGATCATTCCAGCGTACAAGTGGAGTGGTGGCTGGGATGTCACAGTCCTCCGTGAGCAGATATGTGCACCAGGTTGTCCCTGCAATCCTCAGACGCATGTCCAACCAGTTCATCAGACCAACCACTGAGGAGCTGCGGCTGAAGGCAATGACAGATTTCTACAGCATTGCCAGATTCCCACGCACCGTGGGGGCCATTGATTGCACACATGTGGCCCTACAGCCCCCCAGTGCCACAGAGCACATATACCGCAATCGGAAGCATTGGCATTCCATCAACGTACAGGTGATAGCCGATGCCCAACGCCTCATATGGCACGTCCGTGCCAAACACCCCAGATCCAGCCATGACAGCTTCATATACAGGGAGTGCAGAATTATTAGGCAAATTAGTATTTTGAGCACATCATCCTCTTTATGCATGTTGTCTTACTCCAAGCTGTATAGGCTCGAAAGCCTACTACCAATTAAGCATATTAGGTGATGTGCATCTCTGTAATGAGAAGGGGTGTGGTCTAATGACATCAACACCCTATATCAGGTGTGCATAATTATTGGGCAACTTCCTTTCCTTTGGCAAAATGGGTCAAAAGAAGGACTTGACAGGCTCAGAAAAGTCAAAAATAGTGAGATATCTTGCAGAGGGATGCAGCACTCTTAAAATTGCAAAGCTTCTGAAGCGTGATCATCGAACAATCAACCGTTTCATTCAAAATAGTCAACAGGGTCGCAAGAAGCGTGTGGAAAAACCAAGGCGCAAAATAACTGCCCATGAACTGAGAAAAGTCAAGCGTGTAGGTTGCCAAGATGCCACTTGCCACCAGTTTGGCCAGATTTCAGAGCTGCAACATCACTGGAGTGCCCAAAAGCACAAGGTGTGCAATACTCAGAGACATGGCCAAGGTAAGAAAGGCTGAAAGACGACCACCACTGAACAAGACACACAAGCTAAAACGTCAAGACTCGGCCAAGAAATATCTCAAGACTGATTTTTCTAAGGTTTTATGGACTGATGAAATGAGAGTGAGTCTTGATGGGCCAGATGAATGGGCCCGTGGCTGGATTGGTAAAGGGCAGAGAGCTCCAATCCGACTCAGACGCCAGCAAGGTGGAGGTGGAGTACTGGTTTGGGCTGGTATCATCAAAGATGAGCTTGTGGGGCCTTTTGGGGTTGAGGATGGAGTCAAGCTCAACTCCCAGTCCTACTGCCAGTTTCTGGAAGACCCCTTCTTCAAGCAGTGATACAGGAAGAAGTCTGCATCCTTCAAGAAAAACATGATTTTCATGCAGGACAATGCTCCATCACACGCGTCCAAGTACTCCACAGCGTGGCTGGCAAGAAAGGGTATAAAAGAAGAAAAACTAATGACATGGCCTCCTTGTTCACCTGATCTGAACCCCATTGAGAACCTGTGGTCCATCATTAAATGTGAGATTTACAAGGAGGGAAAACAGTACACCTCTCTGAACAGTGTCTGGGAGGCTGTGGTTGCTGCTGCACGCAATGTTGATGGTGAACAGATCAAAACACTGACAGAATCCATGGATGGCGGGCTGCATGAGTGTCCTTGCAAAGAAAGGTGGCTATATTGGTCACTGATTTGTTTTTGTTTTGTTTTTGAATGTCAGAAATGTATATTTGTGAATGTTGAGATGTTATATTGGTTTCACTGGTAAAAATAAATAATTGAAATGGGTATATATTTGGTTTTTGTTTAGTTGCCTAATAATTATGCACAGTAATAGTCACCTGCACACACAGATATCCCCCTAAAATAGCTAAAACTAGAAACAAACTAAAAACTACTTCCAAAAATATTCAGCTTTGATATTAATGAGTTTTTTGGGTTCATTGAGAACATGCTTGTTGTTCAATAATAAAATTAATCCTCAAAAATACAACTTGCCTAATAATTCTGCACTCCCTGTACAATCAGAGCCCCATCCCAGCAGAATTCGAGCAGAACATGTATGGGGACAGCTGGCTGGTTGGTGAGTGACATGGGTGGCAGGCATGACTGGGGCATCACAAGGGCCACATGCATGACTAACATCCTCCTGTCTTTTCCCTTCCAGGTGACTCTGCATATCCACTGGGACCCCATCTCATGACTCCTTTCCGGAACCCCCAAACCAGAGGAGAGAGAAAATACAATGAAGCACACATCAAAACCCGTGCAGTGGTGGAGCAAACATTTGGGCTCCTGAAGTCCCGTTTCCGCTGCCTGGATAAGTCTGGGGGGGCCTTATTGTATTCCCCTACCTTCGTGTGTCAGATCATCGGTGCATGTTGCATTCTGAACAACTTTGCCATGAGAAAAGGCCTGCAGATTGACATGCGTGATGACCTGACCCCCCAACCAGACAGCCCCCCCCCTGCCAGAGGAGACCCAGTCAGCTGATGGAAGAGCAGTCAGGAGGGTCCTCGCCGTAGGCATCTTTGGACAATAAACAAAAACATTGATCACACGGACAATGCACGCATGCACACCACTGATGTCCCTAGATCACACACACCACATCCACATCACATTGGATTAGCCCAAGTCCAACATGCAGGACTTGGGAGCAGCAACGCCGGTGTCAAGGCCCCAATGATGTCGCTGTCCATTCATACACCATTCACACGTCATTCACACAGCCGTGGGGATAACTTCTCCCCAACGGCCGAGGGTGACACCCCTTACTGGCAGGAGTGCCACCCCCTCACATTCACACACCATTCACACTGTCCCCTGCACTCCTGACCGTGTGCCGTTAAACTCAAAATAAAAAGCTCATAACCTGAGCAAAAACCAAAATAAAAACTCATAACCTGAGCAAAAACCAAAATAAAAATAAAAGCTCATAACCTGAGCAAAAACCACAAAAAAAATAAAAACTCATAACCTGAGCAAAAAAAAAAAAGCCCTCATCTGGGCTGACGGGGGCTCTTTCTTGTGGGCCCTCTCTGGCTCCTCAGCTGCCTGGAGGGAGTGGGTGGGGGTGGGGGGGCATCTGGAGGTGGCTGATCCCCGGGTGGGCCACTCCTGGCAGGTGTTGGCTGCATGCCCTCCAAGGCCACGGCAATCCGGCTGAGATAGTGGTTGGTCTGGGCCTGCATCCTCAGCTGGCGGGTCACATTATGCGGGTCACCCTGCCTCTGCCTCCCCTGGTCCCGGATGGCAGCAGTGTTGGCCTGGACGGCTGCAGTAAGGTGCCTAAGATCAGCCTGCACCTCCCCCAGGCTGGTCACCACTGCAGCGCAGTTGCAGCTGACGTCCTGCACTGCCTCTGACATTTGTCCCACGGAGGCCAGGCTGCCAGCTACCCGGTCCAGATGCCCAGCAATCTCCCCCATCTGCTGGGTCTGCCTGGCCTGGTCCCTCGCCATTTGGTCATGGACCACGTCAGACTCCCCCCTGGTCTTCCGGGTCGCCTTCCTGGGGCCAGGAGATGGTAGTCCCCGGGGGGATGTAGTCGCCCTTGAGGGGCTTCCTATGATGGGGAGGGGATCTGAGAGGGCCCTGCAGAAGGGGAGGACTCCTCCAAAAATAAAACAAAGTCCTGTTTGGGAACAACAGGCTCCTCTTCAACCACCTCAGCAGGTGAGGTGTGGGTACTCCCCTCCATCTCTGTGTCTTCACCACCCAGGGGGTTGGGCACAGGATGCCATTGGGGGGATGGGGTGGACTGGCCGCCGACAGATGATGGCCCAGCTCCGTCATCTGTGGATGACACAAAGCAGACACATGTTGGGTGGTCCCACACACTTGACACATGTACCCCCCCCCCACATGCAACACACCAAATAGGGGATAAAAAACACTTACCTGTCCTGGAGCCTTCCTCCACGGAATCATATCCCGGTACCCCGTCCAACTGCTCCCTCTCCAGGCAGCGGGCGACCACCTCCTCCTCCGTGGTCAGGCTGACCGCACATGGGGGTCCACCACCCGTGCCCCTCTCATGCCTCCTGATGGTGGCCACCTTGCCCCGGACTTTGCGCCTCAAATCATTGATTTTTTTCCCGATATCGGCAGCAGTCCGGGTGGAGTAGCCCAAAACATTGACCCTGCCATCAATGGACACCAGGATGCCCTGCTTCCTATCCCGGCTGGTCTTCCGACTTTTCCTGCCATGGAGGAAGTCATTGTAGGTCTCCATAGCGGAGATCACTACTGACAGCTCCTGGGCGTTAAAATTGAGGTTTCTTCTCTCTTTGCGGGGAACGGGAGCAGCCATCGCACAGCAAAAGTTACTTCCCTGGGGTGGGGGGAACCGGATATACTTTTGCACCGGAAAGGCGCATCTGCGGCCGCTTTTATACGCGCAACGGAAGACATTGCGCTGCCGTTTCCCATGAAGTGGTGCTGACGGAAGTTGTGAGCATGCGCACAGGGGAGCGAGTGGAGCCCTCCCTCACTGTGCATGCTCCGTGGATGATGCGATGAACGTAAGTCACTGCACTGGGCTTCCGCCCATCATTTACATATGATCACACCCACTTCAACTTGCGTCGGGTTGCGCCAGCGCTTTTTCGCTACTCCGCCGCAAAGTAACGAACATTCGCTTGGTGAATACTGGACTTGACTCACTAGTTTGCGTCAGCGTAACGTATATGCGCTGCGCTACGCCGGAAAAAATATGCGCGCATCTACCTGAATCTGGCCCATAGTTTTCTGTAAGATTTTATCTTTGAGGAAAAGATTATGCATGCAGCATTTCTTTCTTATTACTAAAAGATGTATTTTTTTTCTTCTTGGTCTCACAGATGTTAGGTACTGTGAGAAATATATTGGTAATGGCGAAACTAGCAAAGTGTATACTTTCTTATCTCATGGTGGGAACATTCTCTGCCTTCTGCTTCCTTTTTTGCAGATGTTATTTCACTATGTCTACAAGACACGCTGTTTTGTATTAACCATCACATATCGCTAACATAATATTTCTTTGTTCACTACTCAAATTAAAGCGGAGTTCCACCCAAAAATGGAACTTCCGCTTAATCCCCTCCCCTCCCCCTTACATGCCACATTTGGCACGTAATTTTTTTGGGAGGGGAGTGTGGTCTTCAATAGGAGTGGGACTTCCTGTCCCACTTCCTGCTTCCGCCGAGGGGCTGGTAAGGCGATTAGGCCTAATCGCCTTACTGCAGCCCCTCCCTTTGGCGATCGTCTAGGACACTGACAGGTCCTAGACGATCGCTTGTCCAATCAGCGGCAGGCCGCGCCGCGGGCGCATGCGCAGTGCGGCTCGCGCATGCGCAGTGGGTGCCCGGCCGTGAAGCCGATGGCTGTCACGGCTGGGTGCCCACAGTCGCAATAAGGATGCCGGCCGGGGAGGGGGGGAGAGGAGCAGAGCCCCGGTCGGCGCGTCGCTGGAACGTGGACAAGGTAAGTGTCTGTTTATTAAAAGCCAGCAGCTACACTTTTTGTAGCTGCTGACTTTTAATAAACATTACATTTGAGTGGAACACCCCTTTAATGTATTATGTTCCCTCCCCTTTTTGTAATGCATATACTCTGATAGTATTATCAGTAAAAGGGAGAGAGATGATTTCAGCTACATCGCGTGTGTGTCTAATTTTCCTGTGCTGAGATCTCTCTCAAAGGGTGGCCACCCGGATCAAACACACAGAGGCTGCCTAAGGTCAACCAGCGCCAGCCGGCAACCCCCACAGTAACATGCCCGCAGTGTTGTAAGTAACGGAGTTACAATAAACGCAGTTACCTAACGCAGCCCCTTTTGAGGGTAACGAGTAATCTACCTGATTACTCTTCCCCTCACGGTAACGCAGTTCCCATTACTTGGATGGCATTACCGCAATTACATCTACCGCCACTAGATGGCAGCAGAGTAATTTCTTCTGCCGGCGCTGTGAACATAAATATGGGTGGAACTCCGCTTTAGAATCATGTGACCGCTGTGATGGCCTGTCACAGCTGTCTGAAAACTCCCAATCGCAAGGAGCCCTGGATACAATGAGCCCCACCCTCCTCACACCGACCTATCACCGGGGAACAACTCACATCGATCACACACACTGTGTGCGCAACCTGATCAATGATCCGGGGAACACGTGGCTGGAACAAAATGTTCCAAAGAACAAACGTTCCCTATACAACACAGTGTACACAGCGACATCTAGTGGTCAACATGGTAAGTGCAGGACACCTATACAGACCAATGATCAGCAAGTTATTTTTGGTCAGTGATTTCATCTCTTCATCAGACAACAAAGAAAAATCTGACATCCCCATTTCAGATCCCTTGCATCTAATAAAGCTTATATATGATAAATAAAATAATAAACAATAAACTATAGAAAATTCTAATAAAGCCCAATATAAGATTTTAAATTACAGACTCTGTAAATGTCAAGGGAATGTATATTATAAACATACATTTTAATCCAGCTTATAATTTGGATGTAATATGTAGCAGATGGATAAGGGTTTTAAGTCCTATTAGCTGCACATACATGGTGGGATGGATGCACCTAGGCTGGGATATACACGAGATCACCATTTGTTTCCGGTTTTCTTCTCTCAAGGATCTGCCATTCTTTTGTCTTGGAGTATTAACTCACTGCTCCCTGGCAAGCGCCCGTCACCTGCTTCTCAACAAAGCATTGTAGAATATAAAAAAAAAATCAGTTACTTTGCTGAGTAACTAATTACTTTTTCAATGTAGTAACTAACGCAATTACTTTTTCGGAGAAGTAATTTGTAACTGTAACTAATTACTTTTTTAAAGTAAGATGAGCAACGCTGCGTGCCCGATTCCAGGCATATCTCCTCCAGGGACATGAGGAGGCCAGTGCTAGGAGGGGGCGCGAGGGTCTGCAAAAAGTGATTAAGCTGGGACGCTCTCAGGAAGTCTAGTCTGTATTGTCCCGATGGATCTATCAGTTCAGCCGTAGTTTTCCAGCGGTCTGCTCCGCTAAAATGAGAGGCCTGAAACAGACCCAACTCCCGAAGGGCTCTAAATTTGGCATCATTAAGGCCCGGCGCAAAAGACGGGTCACCCAAAATCGGGCGTAGGGATGAGGTGTCTGAGGCTAGGCAGGTGTTGCCAATCAGGGTGTGGTGATGTACATCTTTTGGTCGTATGAACTGACACCAGGGAGCACACTTTAACAATAAATTGCATTGTGCCTGTTCTAACCGTGGCCACAGCTTAGTCTGCCCATGGCGGCATCAATCCACTAGCCGATTCAACTGCGCCGCATAATAGTACGTACGTATATTTGGCGTGGCCAGACCCCCGTAAGATTTAGGTAGGAAGAGGACCTTTCTGTGAAGCCTAGGGTGTTTTCCTGCCCACAGGAATCTCCCGATCATAGATTGGGCTCGCTGGAAATAATCTGCCGGAATATGTATAGGGAGTGCCTGTAGGAGGTATGTGAATTTGGGCAGAACTGTCATTTTAATTATACTACATCTTCCAAACCACGAATGAAGACCCTTGGTCCACTGATCCAGCAGTTTCTGGACCAACTGAAGCAAGGGTGGGAAGTTGAGTTTAAAGATACCGGAAATACTTTGGGAGATCCGCGTCCCCAGGTACGTAAGGGCCATGTCCGTCCATTTCAGATTAAAGCTTTGTTTAAGGGTGTTCAGTAGTGGCAGGGGTACTCCCATACCCATCGCTTCGGATTTCGTCAGATTCATTTTTAGGTTGGACAACTTACTGTAGTGGTCAAATTCACTCATTAGGTTTGGCAAGGAGGTCAAAGGATGCGTCAGGGAGAACATCATGTCGTTGGCGTAGGCCGAGACTTTATATTGGTCACTAGCCACCGTTATCCCTGTAATGTTGGGGTTCAGTCTGACGTGCCGTAGAAAGGGTTCTAGGGTCAAATAGCAAGGGCGATAGCGGGCAGCCCTGTCTGGTCCCGTTGGTAATCGGGAATGGGTCTGACATTGTACAATTCGCCCTTACCCTGGCCGTCGGGCCCGTGTAGGCCGCTGTTATCCAGGCCATCATCTTCTGACCGAGGCCTATATGCCTAAGGATCGCAAACATAAATACCACAATACTATTTTCCTTGGGGCACCAAAAAGTATCCCAGGCCAATAAAGTGTTCAGGTTTGGCTTAAAGAAAAGGTGGCAACCCTATGGTTCGCGCTCCAGAGACTCTGTCCCATCTTGGTACACCCAGATACTGGTCCAGGCTCCGGAGACTTGGTGCCATCTTGGTACACATAGGTACTGGTCCATGTGCCACAGACACTGTGCCATCTTGTTACACCCAGGTACTGGTCCACGCTCCAGAGACTTTTTGCCATTTTGGTACACCCAGGTACTGGTCCATGCTCCAGAGACTTGGTGCACTCAGGTACTGGTCCATGTGCCAGAGACTTGGTGCCATCTTGGTACACCCAGGTACTGGGCCATGTGCCAGAGAATCTGTGCCATCTTGGTACAACCAGGTACTGGTCCATGTGCCAGAGACTCAATGCCATCTTGGTACACCCAGGTACTGGTCCATGTACCAGAGACTTGGTGCCATCTTGGTATAACCAGGTACTGGTCCATGTGCCAGAGAATCTGTGCCATCTTGGTACACCCAGGTACTGGGCCATGTGCCAGAGAATCTGTGCCATCTTGGTACAACCAGGTACTGGTCCATGTGCCAGAGACTTGGTGCCATCTTGGTATAACCAGGTACTGGGCCATGTGCCAGAGACTTGGTGCCATCTTGGTACACCCAGGTACTGGTCCATGTATCAGAGACTTGATGCCATCTTGGTATAACCAGGTACTGGTCCATGTGCTAAAGACTCGTGCCATCTTGGTGCACCCAGGTACTGGTCCACGCTCTAGAGACTCGTACCATCTTGGTACACCAAAGTATTGGGCCATGCTCTAGGGACTCTCTGCTCCATCTTGGTACACCAATGTATTGTTTTGCCCTCCCTGAGCTATATGTTGCTATGAGTAAAGAGTGTGTAATGTATACAGTGCAGTTATCATAGAACCACAAGCAGTATATTTAATATCATATTGTACCCCACCCTTTGTCTTCCCCATGTGAAATCCCCGGCATCCTTCCATTACCTCCCTTCTCTATCGCCACCATCTTTCCCAGAGTCTGGCAGCCCCGCCTAAATCCTGCAGTACACAAGCTTCACCGCACCACACAAGTGTCGGTTAAAAATGGAGCCAACCGCTTGTGCACGGCAACCCAGGAGTCCTGACTAAGGTTGGCGTCTGCACACTGCAAGACATTGGCTGAGCTGTCATGTTCTGGGAACGCCCCTTAGCCTAGGGTTCCCGCATGGCTGATATAGGGGTCCGGACCCCACATTGCTGGATGTGTGTGTTTAAGGAAGTTCTGGCTCCATCCGCACACAATGGGCAATCATCATGATTCATTCCCCGTCCTCACCATTCTACCCGTTTATTTCCACCCTCCCTGTCAGGTTCAGCCTCAGCAGGGCTTTTCCATCAGCCTCCACATTGGCCCCTTTCTGGTGGTTTGGGGGCCCGCTATTTAATATTGTAAGATACCCGTTCCCTCTGCTCCGGGATCCCCCTTTATCTGTATTTTTATGTCTTGCAGCTTTGTCATCGCTTAATGTTAACATCTACTGTTCCATGGTCCCTGGAGGACGTGACGTCAAATGACGGCACACTCTCACAAAATGGCGCCCGCCAATTTCCACATCTAAGGAGGTAAATTAGATATATATATTTTTTTTATTTCAATAGTTTTTTGGGATTTATGAAAATATTAAGTATAGAACTTGGAAAATATACATCATACGTACACTATATTACCAAAAGTATTGGGACGCCTCCCTTAACACGCACATGAACTTTAATGGCATCCCAGTCTTAGTCCGTAGGGTTCAATATTGAGTTGGCTCCCACAACATAACCCCCCCCCCCACCAAATGATTTGGACCAGTGCACAAAGCAAGGTCCATAAAGACATGGAGGAGCAAGTTTAGGGTAGAGGAACTTGATCTCCATGCGCCGTTCAAAAAAACGTCCTTTACGTGGGGTCAAGCTAATTTACATTAAATCACGCCCACATCTTTCTGATTTGAATTGCGCGGCCTTACGCCGCAACAATTACACTACGCCGCCGTAACTTACAGCGGAAATTCTTTGTGGATAAGGATACCCCGCTGTAACTTACAGCGGCGTAGTGTAACTTAGATAAGCTACGCCAGTGGCACTTATTGTGGATCTTGCCCTACTAATTTTTAAGAGCAACGACCAGAGTGCGGATCATCTTTTCCTCACACCTAGGTATTGGTTAATGCTCCATTAACTCAGTTCCATCTTGGTATACCCAGGTATTGGTCTATGTTCCCAGAACTTGGTGCCAACTCAGTACACCCAAGTATTGGTCTATGCTCCAGGGACTCGTGCCATCTTGGTGCACACAGGTATTGATCCTTGCTCCAGGGACTTGGTGCCATCTTGATATACCCAGGTATTGGTCCACGCTCCAGGGACTCGGTGCCATCTTGGTGCACACAGGTATTGATCCTTGCTCCGGGGACTTGGTGCCATCTTGATACACCCAGGTATTGGTCCATGATCCAGGGATTGGTGCCATCTTGATATACCCAGGTATTGGTCAACGCTCCAGGGACTTGGTGCCATTTTGATACACCCAGGTATTGGTTCATGTTCCAGGGATTCGTGCCATCTTGCTATACCCAGGTTATGGTCCCATCTCTAGGGAATCTGTGCTATCTTTACATGAACTCTCTGAGTGACTAGGGTAATATTGGGGACATAGACAGATCTCCAAAGACCAGCTATTGATAGTGAAGCAGCAAATACAAAGTTAACTACTACAGTCTTAAAATTAGAGGGTTGAAGGTCTACACCTACGCTAAACGGCGCCCAATGTGGTGAAGGGTGGTAAGTATGACTGTTATTTCTGGTAAGATTCTGAACACTGAAAGCCAGAAGCTTCTTGTATATTTACATGACCATAGAACAGGGGTCTCCAATTTTTCTAAACCAATGGCCAGTTTACTGTTCTGCAGACTTTAGGTGGCTGGACTGTGGCCAGTGGGAGTAGAAAATGCTCCAGTATCAGTAAACAATGTCCCAGGCTTGATGGCTTGGTGGTTAGCGGGAGAAAATACATTGTCAGAGTTTTGTGAGGGCTTCTGAGCTGTTGTGAGTATAAGTGCCAATAGGTTAAGGCAGGAGTGTCAAACTCAATTTCATTGTGGGCCGCATCAGCATTGAGATTGCCCTCAAACGAGCCGGTTGTATCTATAAGATTAGATGTCCAGCGCATCCTCTCCCCTTACATTAGATGTCAACAGGCCCCCCCACCATCAGAAGTTGAGTCCCCCACTCTCCCTTACATCACAGTGTGCCCCCCTTTCCTTATGCTGCTGCTGGGAAGAAGTTGGATGCATTGCTTGAAAGCAAAAAGTAAAACCCCTTTCACACTGGGGCAGTTTGCAGGCGATATTGCGCTAAAAATAGCACCTGCAAACCGACCTGAGACAGCGGCTGCGGTTTCTCCAGTGTGAAAGCCCAAGGCTTTCACACTGGAGCGGTGCGCTAGCAGGCCTGCTCCAAAAGTCCTGCTAGCTGCATCTTTGGAGCGGTGTATTTACCGCTCCTCCACCGCTCCTTCCCATTGAAAGCAATGGGAAACCGCAGCTATACCACCGGCAATGCGCCTCTGCGGGCGTATTAACCCCTTTTCAGCCACTAGCGGGGGGTAAAACCGCACCACTAGCGGCCGCAATTCCGACGGTAAAGCGCCACTAAAAATTGCGGCGCTCTACAGCCACCACACCTCCTGCCCCAGTGTGAAAGGGGCCTTAGGGTCTGGAATAGGACCAGAGGAGGTGCGAGGGCCACACAAAATGGCCTGGAGAGCCCGATTCGGCTCGTGGGTCTTATGTTTGACACCTGTGGGTTAAGGTATTGGAGAAGCATGGTGAGGCTTGGCCATCAATTGTCTTCTGCCTCCCACGGTTCATCCACCAAAATAGTAATAACGGATGAAGCAACGGGCCAATGAAATAATAATGTATCTTGTTTATCTTCTGGAACTTTTTGTGATATCCACCAGATCTATTCCAAAATGTGGGGCCCTTTATGTTCTACCAGCTTGCTGTGGTGGTAAAAAAAAAAATCATGTTCCCGAGCAGTCCTAGAATTGGCGTTGACTGTAAGGAAACGCTGGGATTTGAAGATCTCTCCAAGTAACCAATACACATTATTATAGCTCCATTCCCAGTCCAGTATTCATGGAAAGTGACTTCAAAGAAGTGCTTCACAATTGTAGAGTGATGAACTTAGATCCCTATTGGCGAGGCTTGGCGTGTTTGCAGAGCACTATATGAACAGCTTCAAAGTGCGCAAACAATAAAGTTAAAGAAAAAGGAATGAGAAAATACTTCAAATAGTTAAAGGTGGGGGAATTTTTCCATCACAAAGCTACATTGTGCAATGTATGTCTCCTTTAATCGAGGTTCTTCTACAAGGGGGCCCCTGATACCAGTAATACTCCAAAAGACTGGCACTTGTGGTATTCGGGGAGGTGGTTTACAAGATCGGGAAAATAGGTACCTGGCTACTAAAACAGGAGACATAGAGATATCTGAAAGATTATGAACTGGGTCATTGTGAGGGGCAGTTGGAGAGGAGTAGGGAGTATAGCAGCCCTCTGATACCCCAAAGGCAGGATAGCACCTCCAGAGGCAAAGGGAGGGCTAGCATTTCACCCCAAGGCCTGGCTAAAATGGGGGGACAGGGAAAGAATAGTGGACACCAGTCACTTACTGTTATGTATCACGTCCGGAGCAATAATTTTAGCATCAGAACTACTGCATAACACTAACCTGATGTCCTGTAGAAGCTTTTCAAGCATTGCCTATGAAAAAATATAGTGAACTTACGCAAAGCCCCTATAGGTCATCAACAGTGTCGGCCCATCCATAGGGGGCACAAGGGCGCCCCCAACCCAAAGCTAGTCACAAAAAAACTGTCCTTTAAAAAAAAAAAAACAGAAAAGGTAATTTAAGCGCACTGTGTACGGGTGCCGGACACAGTGCAATATGGGCAGTGTGACGTCTATGCAATCACGTGATTGCAGATGAGATGCTTCATTTGCCTGGTTTTCTGAGTGCTTGTGGTGCAAAACAATGCACCGCAACACTTCCTTATTGATCATTCTCCCCGTTGTGTAGTTTTCCTGTAGGCACCGCTGTGGAATATGGGCGGTGCTTTCCTCGGAGCCGTCACTTCTGGTTTCTCTGGGACAGGGAGGTGACTGTGTGATATTTCAGATATTACCTCCTCCAGCTCTATTCTTAGGGTAGTGTCTATGCCCCGTGACCATTTGAAGGTCAGTTTTGGTTGGGTGTAGTTGTCACGTTGCTTGTTCGGGAAAAAGCAAATTCGAAACACACTAGAGCCCAAGTGTATTCCAAAATGGCAGAAGTGACATTGTAACGGAAGTTCCCACCCCTGCGTGTTTCATCACATCCATGATGCCATCAGGAGGCGCCTTTAGTTTTTGTCTTAGAAGTCTAATGTTACCTCCTCTAGCTCTTCTGTCAGGCTATCTACTGTGCCCCGTGATCATTTGAAGGTCAGCTTTGGTTGGATGGAGTTGTAGCAGTGCCTGGATGTCGGCCAGTTACTCTGGAAGGGCTATGCGAGGCCTTTGAGTTCAATGGGGAGCTGTACATTGATGGAGTCCAACATGGGCTCTCCTCCCAATATCCCGGAGTTTCCTGGTTCCATTGGCTATCCACCTCGGTCTTCCTTCTGGACATCCCCTCTACATTCAGGCATTAGGGAGAAAGTGAGCTTGCTGAGTGGTCACCTGCTGGTTTCACCATCGAGGTGCAGAGCTCAGGTTTCAGGACCAGGGTCTGAACTCTGCAGTATCTGGTGAGGATTGTCTCTTCTTGCTGAGCTACCTGAAATGCTGGACAGCTCCCTGTACAATTCCTCAGATAATCTTGCCTTGTACCATGTTTCTGGTGAACTCCTTGCGCCTCCCATGAACTTCCTGTTTGCTATGGTCTTCCTGTTTGCCAGGTTATTGTGCTCTCTCCAGCCCATATCTCGCTCTTGTCATTCCTGCTGCCGTCCGTATCTTCACTACAACTAGTTACCGACCATTGGCCCGTTCCTCAGCTATGCTTCTGTCTGATCCCTTCCAACTACTAATCGGTACTGTTCCTTGGCTTATTCATCAACTATACTTCTTTTTGTTCCCTATCTGCTTCATCCGCTACCTGCTGGGGCGATCCCGATGGCCGTGACATGGCATCGGCACACACCCTCTCCACCATTAGGAGCTCTGGTGAAGACCAGCTGGTGCTTAGTCTGCTTGTGGATCTGTGTATTCATCTAGCTGACTACTTATGAATCCCCCAACTGCTACAGCCAACGGCCTCAGAGCCTGACCCCAGGCCGTGACATCAGGGTGTTTGCTGCCTCGTGCCATCATTGTGGATCCCTGTGACCCCCCATCCCCATTCCTCTGCCATGTTTGTCAGAGGTGGACCCAGGACTATTTTTCTAAGGCAGCTTTCATATGTGGGCAGGGAGTGGGATCTAGAGGTTAGGCAGGGTTCCCCCTGACCCGTGAACTTGAGGAATCTTCATTGTACACTCAGTGGCCATAAAACTAGAAACACCTGGACCTGAACTCCTGCTCACAGATGATTCCACCAGCCACCAGAGTCTCCTCAGCAGCTGCACAAAGCAGAAAAGACGTGTTTGGTAGATGAGCTGTGTGGTCACCACTTTGTTTTTGTTTTTTAACAGTGATGTGATTGGCAGCATATGAAAAGGAAAAGCATGGTGATGCCCTGTTCTGACAGGGACCATTGTGACGTCTCCAGGGAGCTGAATTCTGTTTAACCACTTCAATACCAGGCACTTACCCCCCTTCCTGCCCAGGCCATTTTTCAGCTTTCAGTGCTGTCACTGTTTAAATGACAATTGCACTGTCATGCTACACTGTACCCAAACAAAAATGTTATAATTTTGATTGACAGCTGCCTGGGCACAGATTGGCATTCACTGGTGGTCTAGGAGGGGCATACCTGGTGGTCCAGTGTGATGGCCATCCTGGTAGTCCTGTGCAGCATACTGGTGGTCCTGGGCGGGCATCCAGGGTGGGTCTGTGCTGATAAACTATCAGCACAGTCCCCCCTGTCAGGAGAGCAGCCAATTAGCTCTCCTCTACTCGTGTCTGTCAGACGTGAGTGAGGAAAAAAAGCCGATCAAAGGCTCTTCCTGGTTACATCGTGATCAGCCGTGATTGGACACGGCTGATCACGTGGTAAAGAGGCTCCATCAGAGACAATTTTAAAAAATGTATTACAATGTAATGTAAAGGAAAAATGCCCTGTGTCTCTCTCTGCAGCAGCTGAAAGGGAGAAAAAAACGTGTGTTTTAGCTGTTGCAGAGAACAGTGCAGGGCATCTTTCAGTAATTGCCCCTCTGCCCGGCCACACCGATTCCTCCTGCTATTCAGACCTCTCTGTGTTGCTGGGCCCCCCACAGGAGGGCTGGTGGTGCCCCCCTATCAGCGGACCTGTATATGACGTCCGGTCAGGATAACAGAACCACTTTGCCAACATAATTTTGCTATATGGTGGGGGGGAAGTGGTTAACTTCCCCGAGATCTGGGTTTCTCAATGAGGGTTCCATGAAACCCAAAGGTTTCTCCAGAGGTTGATAGGGGGTTCCTTGAGCAATGACCAATCTCTTCCTCTCAGATAAATTCCCACTGACACATAATGGCCTTGTCAGAGAACTGTCAGCATGCCCCGGGCGCACACGAGCACGCACATGCGCAGATGCGAACCTGTACGCTCCTCCGAGCATGCGCATTGGCGCAGATGCGCCAATGCGCATGCGCGGAGAAGCACACACGTTCGCGGGTAGCGCGTCTACACGTTCCCTTGGTGCAAGACGGCCTATTAAATGGGTGCACTGATCCCAGTCTAGTTCTAACGGATCTCAGCTGTTCCGGTACCTGTATCTTGTGTTTACCTGCCTGTCACCTGTTACTGAACCTTGGCTTTCCATGACCCTGCTACTGGATTATCGGTTCCTGAACTCAGCTCCCTACTCTGACCTTGCTCCTGCCTGATGACTTTTCACCTTGCTGCCCGTCGGTTACTAAACCCGGCTATCCTCGTGACTACGCTCCTGTCTCCTGTTTGGCTCTACTCTGCTTCCTGGGTATCTGCAACTTTGTGCCTGCCACCTGCTGTGACTTGCTGCCTTCCAAAAATCGCATCATCTGCTTCAGCAGGGCTTTTTTTCAGCAGAAATGCGGGGGAATTCAGTTCTGGCACCTTCCGAACTGAATGTATGTAATGGAAATAGGTTCTGGGGTGTGCTGGAGAGTCTATTGATGCTGGCTTCTAGGGGGTCGATTGTTGCTGGAGGGGATCTATTTTGCAAAGGAAGGGGTCTATTGTTGCTGGGGGGGGGGGGTCAGTCATTGCTAAGAGGGATGTACCGTTGAGGGAGGGATCTTTGTTGCTGGCTGCTGGAGGGTCTATTGATGCCGGCTATTAGGGAATCAGTTGTTGCCAGAGGAGGGGATCTATTTTTGCAGGAGAGTCTATTGTTGCTGGTAGGCATACCTCCCAACCGTCCCGAATTTGCGATAAATCCTGCTGTCCTGCGATTAGCGCAGAAGTCCCCCCTCCCGCGACTGCCTTGATTCGCGTTAAATACATTGGTCCCGCGAGCCACCCCCCCCCCGCTCAACAACTCAGATCCCGCGAAAGGAACCCCCCCGCTCAACAACTTTGATCTACGAACCGCCCCGCTCAACAACTCTGATCCGCGAAACCCCCCCCCACTCAACAACTCAGATCCGCAGAACCCCCCCGCTCAACAAGGTGTCCCTCATTCCCATCTCAAAAATTTGGGAGGTATGCTGGTGGGGGGTCTATTGTTGCTGGAGGTGGGTCTTATGTTGCAGGGGGTCAATCATTGCTGGGAGGGATCTGCTGGCTGCTGTAAGGTCGATTGATGCTGGCTGTTGGGAGTCCATTGTTGCTGGGGTGGATCTATTGTCGCTGGGGTGTCCATTGTTGCTAGATCTATTTTACTGCCTTTCTTGTTATCATTAACAAATTCTATACATAATACTTAGCATCACAAAATGATACTTGTTTCTGCATTCTCTAAAAGGGGTGGTACTGGGGAGGTGGGTAAGGGGTGGAACCAAGGAACGGTGCTCGGAGGTGGGTAAGGGGTGGAACCAAGGAACGGTGCTTGGAGGTGGGTAGGGGGTGGAGTCAAGGGTGACTTGGAAGGGAGGAGTTCCTGCACCCATTCTCTGAGAAAAAAAGCCCTGAGACAAAGTGATACACATATAGACCAGGATTTATTAACAAGGGGTCCATGGAACTCTAGGGTTCCTCCAGAGGTTGTTAGGGGTTCCTTGAGCCATAAGAAATGTCTGGCCCTCAGATAAGTTCCCACTGACACCATTTATCTTTTTGTCCATCTGTAAGGGGGGTAATTCCTCCCAGTGACCATAAGTGTAAAGAGCATTCTTCCCACCGACCATCACACTCATTTATCCTGAGTTGTAGATAGAGGAATTATTAGCAGAGGGTTCCCTCAGGCCGGAAAGTTATGACGGGTCCCTTTGTGTTAAAAAATGTTGGGAAAGGCTGATCTACACAGTATATACTCCGTCCACCAGGTGGAGTCGTCCTCTCGGTGTTACTACGCCCATTGTCAGAGGACGGCTGACGAAAGCAATGCCGAAATGCGTCAGCCCGTGACCACGCAGCAAACCCACGCCGTTGAATCCCCCGCTTGCGGAAAGTGATAAACATTTAGACCAGGATTTATTAACCAGGGTTCCATGGAACTCTGGGGTTACTGCAGAGGTTGTTAGGGGTTGCTTTGAGCAATAAGAAATGTCTGCCCCTCAGATAAGTTCCCACTGACACGTTTATCTTTTTATACATCTGTAAGGTTATAATTCCTCCCAGCGACCATAAGTGTAAAGGGCATTCTTCCCACTGACCATCACACTAATGTATCCTGAGTTGTAGATAGAGGAATTATTAGCAGGGCCGAACCTTTGGGGTGTGCGAGCTGTGCGGCCGCACAGGGTGCCATGGGCGACAGGGGCACCGTGCGGCCATCCAGAGGCGTACTAATGGGGGAAGAGCCGGCACTCCCCTCCATGATTGTATTACACCCACGGTGGCAGCGCCACAGGTTTAGGCAGCAGCACGCTGGCACAGGCAGGGAGAGGCGAGCTAGCTACAGTGGCGGGGGGGGGGGGGTGCTGGGTGACACCGATGCACCTATGATCCCCTCCTCTTGCGGCCATAGGCTGCCTGTCTGTGCGATCCTGGATGTCACACAGACACAGCCTGAGTGAAGCCGCCACCCCTCCTCTCTGTTTATGTGTAAACAGGGGGAGGGGAGCTGCTGTGCATGTGCCACTGCATTGATCTCAGGTACTGAATTGGGGCTGCACTGAAGGGGGTGCTGCACTGAATGGGGGGCTGCACTAAATAGGGGGCTACACTGAATGAGGGGGCTACACTGAAAGGGAAGGGGGCTACACTGAGCTGGGGTGGCGACACTGAACGGGGGGCTACTCTGAAGGGGGTCTGCACTTAACAGTGGGTCTGCATTGAAGGGGTGAATACACTGAAGGGGGGTCTGCACTGAAGGCAAGGGTCTGTGTAACATGCAGGCGGTCCAGAGCTGCAGGGTGCTGTGCGATGTAAAGGGGTCCAGAGGTGCAGGGTGCTGTGTAATGTAAAGGGCTCCAGAGGTGCAGGGTGCTGTGTAATGTAAAGGGGTCCAGAGGTGCAGGGTGCTGTGTAATGTAAAGGGGTCCAGAGGTGCAGGATGCTGTGTAATGTAAAGGGTCCAGAGGTGCAGGGTGCTGTGTAATGTAAAGGGGTCCAGAGGTGCAGGGTGCTGTGTAATGTAAAAGGGTCCAGAGGTGCAGGGTGCTGTGTAATGTAAAGGGGTCCAGAGGTGCAGGGTGCTGTGTAATGTAAAGGGGTCCAGAG
Organism: Rana kukunoris; assembly: GCA_029574335.1. Classification (NCBI taxonomy): domain Eukaryota; kingdom Metazoa; phylum Chordata; class Amphibia; order Anura; family Ranidae; genus Rana; species Rana kukunoris. Next base: position 206,333 of record JAJQKJ010001649.1, on the reverse strand, counting down.
GTGTGAGGGCTGTGTAATGTAAAGGGGTCCAGAGGTGCAGGGTGCTGTGTAATGTAAAGGGGTCCAGAGATGCAGGGTGCTGTGTAATGTAAAGGGGTCCAGAGGTGCAGTGCTATGTAATGTAAAGGGGTCCAGAGGTGCAGGGTGGTGTGTAATGTAAAGGGGTCCAGAGGTGCAGGGTGCTGTGTAATGTAAAAGGGTCCAAAGGGGGAGGGTGTTGTGTAATGTAAAGGGGTCCAGAGGTGTGAGAGCTGTGTAATGTAAAGGGGTCCAGAGGTGCAGGGTGCTGTGTAATGTAAAGGGGTCCAGGGGTGCAGGGTGCTGTGTAATGTAAAGGGGTCCAGAGGTGCAGGGTGCTGTGTAATGTAAAGGGGTCCAGTGGTGCAGGTTGCTGTGTAATGTAAAGGGGTCCAGAGGTGCAGGGTGCTGTGTAATGTAAAGGGGTCCAGAGGTGCAGGGTGCTGTGTAATGTAAAGGGGTCCAGAGGTGCAGGGTGCTGTGTAATGTAAAAGGGTCCAGAGGTTCAGGCTGCTGTGTAATGTAAAGGGGTTCAGATGTGCAGGGTGCTGTGTAATGTAAAGGGGCCCAGAGGTGCAGGGTGCTGTGTAATGTAAAGGGGTCCAGAGGTGTAGGGTGCTGTGTAATGTAAAGGGGTCCAGAGGTGTGAGGGCTGTGTAATGTAAAGGGGTCCAGAGGTGTGGTGCTGTGTAATGTAGAGGGGTTCAGAGGTGCAGGGTGCTGTGTAATGTAAAGGGGTTCAGAGGTGCAGGGTGCTGTGTAATGTAAAGGGGTTCAGAGGTGCAGGGTGCTGTGTAATGTAAAGGGGTCCAGAGGTGCAGGGTGCTGTGTAATGTAAAGGGGTCCAGAGGTGCAGGGTGCTGTGTAATGTAAAGGGGTCCAGAGGTGCAGGATGCTGTGTAATGTAAAGGGGTCCAGAGGTGCAGGGTGCTGTGTAATGTAAAGGGGTCCAGAGATGCAGGGTGCTGTGTAATGTAAAGGGGTCCAGAGGTGCAGTGCTATGTAATGTAAAGGGGTCCAGAGGTGCAGGGTGCTGTGTAATGTAAAGGGGTCCAGAGGTGCAGGGTGCTGTGTAATGTAAAAGGGTCCAGAGGTGCAGGGTGTTGTGTAATGTAAAGGGGTCCAGAGGTGTGAGAGCTGTGTAATGTAAAGGGGTCCAGAGGTGCAGGGTGCTGTGTAATGTAAAGGGGTCCAGGGGTGCAGGGTGCTGTGTAATGTAAAGGGGTCCAGAGGTGCAGGGTGCTGTGTAATGTAAAGGGGTCCAGAGGTGCAGGGTGCTGTGTAATGTAAAGGGGTCCAGAGGTGCAGGGTGCTGTGTAATGTAAAGGGGTCCAGAGGTGCAGGGTGCTGTGTAATGTAAAGGGGTCCAGAGGTGCAGGGTGCTGTGTAATGTAAAAGGGTCCAGAGGTTCAGGGTGCTGTGTAATGTAAAGGGGTTCAGATGTGCAGGGTGCTGTGTAATGTAAAGGGGCCCAGAGGTGCAGGGTGCTGTGTAATGTAAAGGGGTTCAGAGGTGCAGGGTGCTGTGTAATGTAAAGGGGTTCAGAGGTGCAGGGTGCTGTGTAATGTAAAGGGGTTCAGAGGTGCAGGGTGCTGTGTAATGTAAAGGGGTCCAGAGGTGCAGGGTGCTGTGTAATGTAAAGGGGTCCAGAGGTGCAGGGTGCTGTGTAATGTAAAGGGGTACAGAGGTGCAGGGTGCTGTGTAATGTAAAGGGGTCCAGAGGTGCAGGGTGCTGTGTAATGTAAAGGGGTCCAGAGGTGCAGGGTGCTGTGTAATGTAAAGGGGTTCAGAGGTGCAGGGTGCTGTGTAATGTAAAGGGGTTCAGAGGTGCAGGGTGCTGTGTAATGTAAAGGGGTCCAGAGGTGCAGGGTGCTGTGTAATGTAAAGGGGTACAGAGGTGCAGGGTGCTGTGTAATGTAAAGGGGTCCAGAGGTGCAGGGTGCTGTGTAATGTAAAGGGGTTCAGAGGTGCAGGGTGCTGTGTAATGTAAAGTTAAATTAAACAAATTATTACAAATATTTTTTTCCTCTTTGTGTATGTTTAGGTGACCAGGGGGCGAGGGGCGCCACAGGATTAGCTCGCACAGGGCGCCTGAACACCTAAGGCCGGCCTTGATTATTAGCAGAGGGTTCCCTCTATGACGGGTCCCTTTGTGTTGAAAATGTTGGGAGAGGCTGATCTAGACAGTATATACTCCGTCCACCAGATGGCGTCGGCCTATCTGTGTCACTCCGCCCCGTGTGAGTCCATGTACAGCGCAGTCCGGGTTTTGTCATTCTGGAATTCTCAGATCTGAAGTCAGAAGGAAGTAAATCCCGGCCTGGATTTCGGCCAGAGTTTATTCTGCCCATATTTTACCTTCTCTGTTTACTTCCTTCTCATCAACATGTTTAAAGCCGAGGTCCACCCGAATTTTTCTTTTTATAAAAACCAGCAGCTACAAACAAATACTTCAGCTGCTGACTTTTCAAAAATGGACACTTACCTGTCCAGGGTGCCCGCGATGTCGGCGTCCGAGGCCAAGCCGACACACCGCTACACCGGTCTCGGTAAAAAGAGCCTCCGACGGAGGTTCTTTACTACGTGATCAGCTGTGTCCAATCACGGCTGATCAGGATGTAAATAGGAAGATCCGTTGATCGGCTCTTCCTCACTCGCATCTGACAGACACGAATAGAGGAGAGACAATCGGCGGCTCTCCTGACAGGGGGGTTTGCGCTGATTGTTCATCAGCAGCCCCCCTCGGATGCCCGCCCAGGACCACCAGGGAAGCCTTCAACATGTCGATGGCCAGGTACATCCCCCATGGCCATTCACATGTTCCAAAACATGCCCAACATATGCCAAGCAGTGGGCACTGACTGGCACCATAATAGTACATAAAAAAAGTGATGCCCAGCAATGCCAGTAATGCAGAGTAATCAGTGCCACTCATCAGTGTCCCTCAGTGCCACCCATCAGTGCCCATCCATGTCTATCAGTGCCACCTATATGTACCCATCAGTGCCACCCATAAGTACCCATCAGTGCCATCTATGAGTGCCCATCAGTGCTGCATACCAGCGCCACCTATCAGTGTCCATTGTTAGTGGTTATCAGTGTCACCTCATTGGTTGCTCCTCATCAGTGCCCGTCAGTGTAGCCATATCAGTGCCCGTCATTGAAGAAGAAAACGTATTTATTTAGATTTGTTGCGCAAAAAAATAAAAAACCGCAGAGGTGATCAAATACCACCAAAAGAAAGCTCTATTTGTGGGGGGAAAATGATAAAAAATGTGTTTGGGTGCAGTGTAGCACGACCGCGCAATTGTCATTCAAAGTGCAACAGCACTGAAAGCGGAAAGTTGACCTGGGCAGGAAGGTGCGTAAGTGCCCCCCGGTATTGAAGGGGTTAAAATTAAAACTCAAACATTAAAAAAGTTCTTAAAGTTGACACTTAAACTGTGATGCCCTGTACACATGATCGGTTCGTCTGATGAAAACAGACCGATCGACCGTTTTCATCGGATGAACCGATCGTGTGTGGGCCCCATCAGTTTTTTTTCCCCATCGGTAAAAAAAAAAAATTTAACCTGTTTTAAAATTTTCTGATGGTTAAAAAGCCGATAGAAAAAAAAACGATCGTCTGTGTGGAAATCCATCGGTCAAAAATCCACGCGTGCTCAGAATCAAGTCGACGCATGCTCGGAAGCATTGAACTTCATTTTTCTCTGCACGTCGTTGTGTTTTACGTCACCGCGTTCTGACCCGATCGGATTGTTAACCGATGGTGTGCAGGCAAGACTGATGAAAGTCGGCTTCATCGCATATCCGATGAAAAAATCCATCGGTCCGTTTTCATCGGAAGAACCGATCGTGTGTACAGGGCTTGAAAGTAGCCAAATCGAAAAATGAAAGGATTGATTGGAAGTGATAACCTTTGGGGGATTGATATACAATCAGTGTGGTGACGCCGATCGTTTGGAACATTATCTGCAAGGATCTCTCTGTGTGTGGCCTGTTCTTTGGGTGGACAATCCTTTCATTTTAGATTTGGCCACTTTCACAGTTTAACCACTTAACCCCCGGACCATATTGCTGCCCAATGACCAGGCCACTTTTTGTGATTCGGCACTGCGTCGCTTTAACTGACAATTGCGCGGTCGTGCGACGCGGCTCCCAAACAAAATTGGCGTCCTTTTTCCCCCACAAATAGAGCTTTCTTTTGGTGGTATTTGATCACCTCTGCGATTTTTATTTTTTGCGCTATAAACAAAAATAGAGCGACAATTTGGAAAAAATGAATATTTTTTGCATTTTGCTATAATAAATATCCCCAAAAAAGATATAAAAAAAACATTTTTTTCCTCAGTTTAGGCCGATACGTATTTGTCTACATATTTTTCGTAAAAAAAAAATCGCAATTAGCGTTTATTGATTGGTTTGCGCAAAATTTATAGCGTCTGCAAAATAGGGGGTAGTTTTATGGCATTTTTATTAATATTTTTTTTTTTTACCAATAATGGCGGCGATCAGTGTTTTTTTTCAGTACTGCGACATTATGGCGGACACATCGGACAATTTTGAATTTTTTTTGGGACCATTGGCATTTTTATAGCGATTAATGCTATAAAAATGCATTGTATTACTATAAAAATGCCATTGGCAGTGAAGGGGTTAACACTAGGGGGCAGGGAAGGGGTTAAGTGTGTTCCTGGGTGTGTTCTAACTGTATGGGGGGGGGGGGTGGACTTATTAGGGGAAATCACTGATCTTCTGTCCATACATTGTATGAACAGAAAATCAGCGTTTCCCCCGCTGACAGAACCGGGAGCTGTGTGTTTACACACATAGCTCACGTTCCCCGCTCTGTAACGAACGAGCGCGCGTGCACGACAGCAATCGCACCTCCATACCGGGCTTTTATACCCACCTCCATACCGGGCTTTTATACCCACCTCTATACCGGGATTTTATTCTCACCTCCATACCGGGCTTTTATACCCACCTCCATACCAGGCTTCTATACCCACCTCCATACCGGGCTTTTATACCCACCTCAATACCGGGCTTTTATACCCACCTCAATACTGGGCTTTTATACCCACCTCAATACTGGGCTTTTATACCCACCTCAATACTGGGCTTTTATACCCACCTCAATACTGGGCTTTTATACCCACCTCAATACTGGGCTTTTATACCCACCTTCATACCGGGCTTTTATACCCACCTCAATACCGGGCTTTTATTCTCACCTCCATACCGGGCTTTTATACCCACCTCAATACCGGGCTTTTATTCTCACCTCCATACCGGGCTTTTATACCCACCTCAATACTGGGCTTTTATACCCACCTTCATACCGGGCTTTTATACCCACCTCCATACCGGGCCTATTCTGGCACTTCTCTCCTACATGTACAAATCAGCATTCTTTACTAGAAAACTGCGCAGAACCCCCAAACATTATATATGTTTTTTTTAGCAGACACCCTAGGGAAAAAAACGGCGGTCATTGCAACGTTTTATCTTGCACGGTATTTGCGCAATAATTTTTCAAACGCCTTTTTTTTGGGCAAAAAATTTACCAATTTTTTTTGTAAAATATGAAAGATGAAGTTACGCCGAGTAAATTGATACCAAACATGTCACGCTTTAAAATTGCGCACACTCATGGAATGGCGCCAAACTTCGGTACTTAAAAATCTCCATAGGCGACGCTTTGAACCTTTTTACAGGTTACCAGTTTAGAGTTACAGAGGAGGTCTAGTGCTAGAATTGTTGCTCTCGCTCTAACGCACATGGTGATACCTCACATGTGTGGTTTAAACTGCGTTTACTTATGTCGGCGGGACTTACGTGTGCGTTCACTGCTGCGCGCGAGCTACCGGGACAGGGGCGTTTTAATTTTTTTTTTTATTGTTATTATTATTTTTTTTTTACACTTTTTTTTAAATCACTTTTATTTCTATTACAAGGAATGTAAACATCCCTTGTAATAGAAACGTGTGTGACAGGTCCTCTTTATGGAGAGATGCGGGGGGGGGGGGGGGGTCAATTAGACCTTCCCTTCCCCCCACATCTCTCCTCCAGGCTGGAAAGCATGAGATCGGTGAAAAAAAATTCACCGATCTTATGATCAATGTTGCTTAGTAGCCGCAATCGCGGCTTTGTTTACTTACGGAACCCGGGTGTGAAGTCATCACATCGCGCCCGGGTCTTCCGACGGCCATAGAGATGACTGGGAACCATCTTCTCTATGCTTCCTGCCAGGGCCGGACGATTCTTTCTCCGGGCCCCCGATGGCACGGGAGAGCCCGGAGAAACACCGGATGGTGGCGGGAAGGGGGGATGTCCCCTCCCGCCGCCTATAAGAACGATCAAGCGGCAGAACCGTCCCTATAATCGTTCTTATGTTGCACAGAATCGCCGGCAGAAGAAAATGATATCTGAATGATGCCTCTAGCTGCCCCCATCATTCAGATGTCACCCCACAAAGCCCAGGACGTCATATGACGCCCACCCAGGATGGGAGATCCCCTCTGTGGACGTCATATGACAATGGGCCGGTATTGAAGTGGTTAAAAGTGGATGTAAACCCACATTTATTTATTTGTTGATGTCACAATGTAGAGAATACTCTTTTATTGTTCAGGGAAATAAAACAGACTTCCAAATAAAAACCAAAGTCCTTGCTTTGAGTGACAGGTTATTTACATATCTCGTGCACTAGCTTGCAGACATGCACAGCTTCTGTAAAAAGTGCACAATTCACATCCCCCTCTCCTCTTCCCTCCAGCTCTATGTATATTCTGATGGCTGTTGCATTTTCTCATGGCACTGAACTGTGACTCACCCCCATATTTCAAAAACATTTAATCAAAACACAGGGGAGGGGATGTGAATTGTGCACTTTTTTTTCAGAAGCAAGGACTTTGGTTTTTATCTGGAAGTCTGTTGTATTTCCCTGAACTATATAAGAGGATTGCTCAGAGCTGGATTAACTCTGTGTGACAAGACTGGGCACAGATGATAGGAAATCTTATACTCTACATTGTGACAGCAAAAGTAAACATATATATATATTTTGGGTTTACATCCACTTTAAATTGTGTATCAACTTTAAGAACATTTTTAGCGCTATTAATGTCTGAATTTAAATTTTAAACATATTTTTGGTGCAGCTTCTAATGTACATGGTGAGAAGCTCACAGTGTTCAGGGAAATCAGAGGAAGCCGTTTTAGTCCAGGAGAGGAGGGGAAGGTCGGAGGTAACCGCCGGCTGTGACTCCGCTGTCATGGGGGTGACCAAATTACTGACCTCCTTCTGAAAATACCAGCTGTATGTTCCGGGTCACTGAGGCACACAGATCAGGAATGTTGTAAAATATCCAAATCCCTTCCAATGTGTAATGTGTGCGTCACCGAGGTGAATGTCCCCCGGACCTCAGAACTGGTGGTGTCCTTCACTCAGTGTCCTCCCCCCCTCTCCATCAATCCCTCCACTGGTCTCCATTCAGTGTCCTCCACCCCTCTCTACCAATCAATTCAGTGTCCTCCACCCCTTTCCACCAAGCCATTCAGTGTCCTCCACCCCTCTCCACCAATCCATTCAGTGTCCTCCACCAATCCCTCCACTAGTCTCCATTCAGTGTCCTCCACCCCTCTCCACTGGCTTCCATTCAGTGTCCTCCACCCCTCTCCACCAATCCATTCAGTGTCCTCCACCAATCCCTCCACTAGTCTCCATTCAGTGTCCTCCACCCCTCTCCACTGGCTTCCATTCAGTGTCCTCCACCCCTCTCCACCAATCCATTCAGTGTCCTCCACCAATCCCTCCACTAGTCTCCATTCAGTGTCCTCCACCCCTCTCCACTGGCTTCCATTCAGTGTCCTCCACCCCTCTCCACCAATCCATTTAGTGTCTTCCACCAATCCCTCCACTGGCTTCCATTCAGTGTCCTCCACCCCTCTTTACCATGCCATTCAGTGTCCTCCACCCCTCTCCACCAATCCATTCAGTGTCCTCCACCAATCCCTCCACTAGTCTCCATTCAGTGTCCTCCACCCCTCTCCACTGGCTTCCATTCAGTGTCCTCCATCCCTCTCCACCAATCCATTCAGTGTCCTCCACCAATCCCTCCACTAGTCTCCATTCAGTGTCCTCCACCCCTCTCCACTGGCTTCCATTCAGTGTCCTCCACCCCTCTCCACCAATCCATTCAGTGTCCTCCACCAATCCCTCCACTAGTCTCCATTCAGTGTCCTCCACCCCTCTCCACTGGCTTCCATTCAGTGTCCTCCACCCCTCTCCACCAATCCATTCAGTGTCCTCCACCAATCCCTCCACTGGCTTCCATTCAGTGTCCTCCACCCCTCTTTACCATGCCATTCAGTGTCCTCCACCCCTCTCCACCAATCCATTCAGTGTCCTCCACCCCTTTCCACCAATCCATTCAGTGTCCTCCACCCCTCTCCACCAATCCATTCAGTGTCCTCCACCCCTCTCCACCAATCCATTCAGTGTCCTCCACCAATCCCTCCACTGGTCTCCATTCAGTGTCCTCCACCCCTCTCCACCAAGCCATTCAGTGTCCTCCACCCCTCTCCACCAATCCATTCAGTGTCCTCCATCCCTCTCCACCAATCCATTCAGTGTCCTCCACCCCTCTCCACCAATCCCTCCAGTGTCCTCCACCCCTCTCCACCAATCCCTCCACTGGTCTCCATTCAGTGTCCTCCACCCCTCTCCACCAAGCCATTCAGTGTCCTCCACCCCTCTCCACCAATCCCTTCACTGGCTTCCATTCAGTGTCCTCCACCCCTCTCCACCAATCCATTCAGTGTCCTCCACCCCTCTCTACCAATCCCTCCACTGGCTTCCATTCAGTGTCCTCCACCCCTCTCCACCAATCCATTCAGTGTCCTCCACCCCTCTCCACCAATCCATTCGGTGTCCTCCACCAATCCCTCCACTAGTCTCCATTCAGTGTCCTCCACCCCTCTCCACCAAGCAATTCAGTGTCCTCCACCCCTCTCCACCAATCCATTCAGTGTCCTCCATCCCTCTCCACCAATCCATTCAGTGTCCTCCACCCCTCTCCACCAATCCCTCCACTGGCTTCCATTCAGTGTCCTCCACCCCTTTCCACCAATCCATTCAGTGTCCTCCACCCCTCTCCACCAATCCATTCAGTGTCCTCCACCAATCCCTCCACTGGTCTCCATTCAGTGTCCTCCACCCCTCTCCACCAATCCATTCAGTGTCCTCCATCCCTCTCCACCAATCCATTCAGTGTCCTCCACCCCTCTCCACCAATCCCTCCACTGGCTTCCATTCAGTGTCCTCCACCCCTCTCCACCAAGCCATTCAGTGTCCTCCACCCCTCTCCACCAATCCATTCAGTGTCCTCCACCACTCTCCACCAATCCATTCAGTGTCCTCCACTCCTCTCTACCAATCCCTCCACTGGCTTCCATTCAGTGTCCTCCACCCCTCTCCACCAATCCATTCAGTGTCCTCCACCCCTTTCCACCAATCCATTCAGTGTCCTCCACCCCTCTCCACCAATCCATTCAGTGTCCTCCACCAATCCCTCCACTAGTCTCCATTCAGTGTCCTCCACTCCTCTCCACTGGCTTCCATTCAGTGTCCTCCACCCCTCTCCACCAATCCATTCAGTGTCCTCCACCAATCCCTCCACTGGCTTCCATTCAGTGTCCTCCACCCCTCTTCACCATGCCATTCAGTGTCCTCCACCCCTCTCTACCAATCCCTCCACTGGTCTCCATTCAGTGTCCTCCACCCCTCTCTACCAATCCCTCCACTGGCATCCATTCAGTGTCCTCCACTCCTCTCCACCAATCCCTCCACTGGCTTCCATTCAGTGTCCTCCACCCCTCTCTACCAATCCCTCTAAATCGCAGCCACCGGCCACGTACATGGGGTGCTGTGCAGCGAGTGTGCACGCACGCCTGCTATGGCTCTCGTAGGAGAAGACCTACAGCGATTTGCAGGATCGAGCCGACTTGCCACCAAATAATGACAGCGGCTGGTCGGCAAGTGGTTAAGCTGATACACAGACCAGAGAGGTAAGTAGACAGACGGGGCATGAAACATTACTGCAGATTCATGACATTGACCCCGAGGCCTGAATGGGCCCCCAGAGTTCTGGCTGATGTTTTGACACCAATATCCAGAATGGGCACAGCGCTTATAAACTGATAGACTAATTATTTTTGTCCGCTGGACTTTTGATAGAGCCTCACTGATTAATGCCACATTGTATAAAATATAACATCTTTAATTATTTATAAAGATTAAAAAAATGGAGTGCAAAGTACAAGAAGCCATGCAATCAGGAGGTAAAAGATGCAAACATAAATGTCTGTGACACCTTTAGACACAAATCATTTCTCAACAATCAAGTAGTGATAGCGATCTCGACGCGTTTCGTGAACAAAGTTCATTTCTTCAGGAGATGATGAAATCCAAACACATATCTGTGAAGAGAGCGCGTCATGAAAATAAATCAAATAGAGATGGAAAAAACATACCAAACCAAGATACTCACACACCCAACAAAAGGCACAGGAGCATCGCAATAACCAAAAATACCCCAAAAAGTGCAAGTGATGGGGCGTCAGAGAAGTCTGGGCTTGTTTTTTTTCTTCTTTTGTTTGTTAACCACTTAACCCCCGAACCATATTGCTGGTCAAAGACCAGAGCACTTTTTGCGATTCGCCATTGCGTCGCTTTAACTGACAATTGCGCGGTCGTGCGACGTGGCTCCCAAACAAAATTGGCGTCCTTTTTTCCCCACAAATAGAACTTTCTTTTGGTGGTATTTGATCACCTCTGCGGTTTTTAGTTTTTGCGCTATAAACAAAAATAGAGCAACAATTTTGAAAAAAGTGAAACATTTTTACTTTTTGCTGTAATAAATATCCCCCAAAAATATATAAAAACATCATTTTTTTCCTCAGTTTAGGCCGATACGTATTCTTCTACATATTTTTTGTAAAAAAAAAAATCGCAATAAGCGTTTATTGATTGGTCTGCGCAAAAGTTATAGCGTTTACAAAATAATAATAATGTGTTTTTTTTACTAGTAATGGCAGCGATCATCGATTTTTTTTTATCGGTACTGCGACATTATGGCGGACACATCGGACACTTTTGACACATTTTTGGGACCATTGGAATTTTTATAGCGATCAGTGCTGTACAAATGCATTGATTGCTATAAAAATGCCACTGGCAGTAAAGGGGTTAACACTAGGGGGAGAGGAAGGGGTTAAATGTGTAATCTGGGTGTGTTCTAACTGTATGGGGGATGGGACTGACTAGGGGAAATGACAGATTGCTCTTCATACATTGTATGAACAGAAGATCAGCATTTCTCTCCCTAACAGGACCGGTCCCTGCTCTGTAACAAGCGATCGCGCGTGCCCGATAGCAATCGCGCCCGCCGGGCACGCGTAGGGGGGGAGCGGGCACGCACACCTAGTGGCCGCTGCGAGAGCCAACGTAGAGCTACAGGCTCTCGCGCAGGGGATCCGACCTGCCGCCATAGAACTGCGGCGGCTGGTCGGCAAGTAGTTAAAATAAATATTTTTTATATATATATATATATATATATACAGTATATAATTCCTGGAAGATGCAGGTACTTTATTACATATTTGTTAACATCGGTGGTTCTTTTTCCCCTTTCCTCTTCTTTGGGGTGTTGTGGGGTGATGTCTCGTCTCTGGAAGCTGTGATGCCTTTTTGTTCTCTCACTTAGCGCTGGCCCTTTGTTTTGTGTGTTTTTTTGTTTTGTTTGTTTCATTATCGATTATTATACAGTGTGGGCCAGATTCTGAAAGGAGATACGCCGTCTTATCTCTGTTTGCGCAGCTTTGTATCTATGCGCCTGATTCTTAGAATCAGTTACGCATAGATTTGGCGTAGACCCGACTGGCGTAAGTCACTTACACCGTCGGATCTAAGTTGCAATGTTACGCTGGCCGCTAGGTGGCGTTCCCGTCGATTTCTGTGTCGAATATGCACGCCGATTCCCGAACGTATTTGCACCCCGTCGTCGTAGTTTACGTAGTGTGCGTAAGCGTAAGGTTACCCCTGCTATATGAGGGGTAACCTTGCGTAGGTCCGGCGTAAGCCGTCTTAAGTATGGACGTCGGGACAGCGTCGTGTTTTTCCATCGTTTACGTAACTCGTCGCAAATAGGGCTGTGCGTTAATTACGTTGCCGTCGAAATCAATGAAGGAGTGAAGAGGGGGATGATGATAGGAGGAGTGAAGAGGGGGATGATGGTAGGAGGAGTGAAGAGGGGGATGATAGGAGGAGTGAAGAGGGGGGATGTGAAGAGGGGATGAAGAGGATGATAGGAGGAGTGAAGAGGGGGATGATGGTAGGAGGAGTGAAGAGGGGGATGATAGGAGGAGTGAAGAGGGGGGTGATGATAGGAGGAGTGAAGAGGGGGATGAAGAGGGGGATGATAGGAGGAGTGAAGAGGGGGATGATGATAGGAGGAGTGAAGAGGGGGATGATGATGATAGGAGGAGTGAAGAGGGGGATGATAGGAGGAGTGAGGGGGAGATGATAGGAGGAGTGATGATGATAGGAGGAGGAGGGGGATGTAGGAGGAGAGTGAAGAGGGGATGAAGAGGGGGATGATAGGAGGAGTGAAGAGGGGGATGAGATAGGGGAGTGAAGAGGAGGATGATAGGAGGAGTGAAGAGGGGGATGATAGGAGGAGTAAAGGAGGGATGATGATAGGAGGAGTGAAGAGGGGGATGATAGGAGGAGTGAAGAGGGGGATGATGATAGGAGGAGTGAAGAGGGGGATGATGATAGGAGGAGTAAGGAGAGAGGGGGGGATAGGAGGATGAAGAGGAGGATAGGAGGAGTGAAGAGGGGGATGATGAAGAGGGGGAATGGTAGGAGGAGTGAGGGGGAGATAGGGGGATGAAGAGGGGGATGATAATAGGAGGAGTGAAGAGGGGGATGATGATAGGAGGAGTGAAGAGGGGGGATGATGAGTGAAGAGGAGGATGATAGGAGGAGTGAAGAGGGGGATGATAATAGGAGGAGTAAAGAGAGGGATGATGATAGGAGGAGTGAAGAGGGGGATGATAATAGGAGGAGTGAAGAGGGGGATGATGATAGGAGGAGTGAAGAAGGGGATGATGATAGGAGGAGTGAAGAGGGGGATGATGATAGGAGGAGTAAAGAGGGGGATGATGATAGGAGGAGTGAAGAGGAGGATGATGATAAGAGGAGTGAAGAGGGGGATGATGATAGGAGGAGTGAAGAGGGGGATGATGATAGGAGGAGTGAAGAGGAGGATGATGATAGGAGGAGTGAAGAGGGGATGATGATAGGAGGAGTGAAGAGGGGGATGATAATAGGAGGAGTGAAGAGGGGGATGATGATAGGAGGAGTGAAGAGGGGGATGATGATAGGAGGAGTGAAGAGGAGGATGATAGGAGGAGTGAAGAGGGGGATGATAATAGGAGGAGTAAAGAGAGGGATGATGATAGGAGGAGTGAAGAGGGGGATGATAATAGGAGGAGTGAAGAGGGGGATGATGATAGGAGGAGTGAAGAAGGGGATGAAGAGGAGGATGATAGGAGGAGTGAAGAGGGGGATGATAATAGGAGGAGTAAAGAGGGGGATGATGATAGGAGGAGTGAAGAGGAGGATGATGATAGGAGGAGTGAAGAGGGGGATGATGATAGGAGGAGTGAAGAGGGGGATGATGATAGGAGGAGTGAAGAGGAGGATGATGATAGGAGGAGTGAAGAGGGGGATGATGATAGGAGGAGTGAAGAGGAGGATGATGATAGGAGGAGTGAAGAGGGGGATGATGATAGGAGGAGTGAAGAGGGGGATGATGGTAGGAGGAGTGAAGAGGGGGATGATAGGAGGAGTGAAGAGGGGGATGATAATAGGAGGAGTGAAGAGGGGGATGATGATAGGAGGAGTGAAGAGGGGGATGATGAAGAGGAGGAATAGGAGGAGTGAAGAGGGGGATGATGATAGGAGGAGTGAAGAGGGGGATGATGATAGGAGGAGATGAGGAGAGGAGGGGGATGATAGGAGGAGTGAAGAGGGGGATGATGATAGGAGGAGTAAAGAGAGGATGATGATAGGAGGAGTGAAGAGGGGGATGATGATAGGAGGAGTGAAGAGGGGGATGATGATAGGAGGAGTGAAGAGGGGGATGATAATATTAGGAGTGAAGAGGGGGATGATGATAGGAGGAGTGAAGAGGGGGATGATGATAGGAGGAGTGAAGAGGAGGATGATGATAGGAGGAGTGAAGAGGGGGATGATGATAGGAGGAGTGAAGAGGGGGATGATGATAGGAGGAGTGAAGAGGGGATGATGATAGGAGGAGTGAAGAGGGGGATGATGATAGGAGGAGTGAAGAGGAGGATGATGATAGGAGGAGTGAAGAGGGGGATGATGATAGGAGGAGTGAAGAGGGGGATGATAGGAGGAGTGAAGAGGGGGATGATAATAGGAGGAGTGAAGAGGGGGATGATGATAGGAGGAGTGAAGAGGGGGATGATGATAGGAGGAGTGAAGAGGGGGATGATGATAGGAGGAGTGAAGAGGGGGATGATGATAGGAGGAGTGAAGAGAGGGATGATGATAGGAGGAGTGAAGAGGGGGATGATGATAGGAGGAGTGAAGAGGGGATGATGATAGGAGGAGTGAAGAGGGGGATGATGATAGGAGGAGTGAAGAGGGGGATGATGATAGGAGGAGTGAAGAGGGGGATGATGATAGGAGGAGTGAAGAGGGGGATGATGATAGGAGGAGTGAAGAGGAGGATGATGATAGGAGGAGTGAAGAGAGGGGATGATGATAGGAGGAGTGAAGAGGGGGATGATGATAGGAGGAGTGAAGAGGGGGATGATGATAGGAGGAGTGAAGAGGGGGATGATGATAGGAGGAGTGAAGAGGGGGATGATGATAGGAGTGAAGAGGGGGATGATGATAGGAGGAGTGAAGAGGGGGATGATGATAGGAGGAGTGAAGAGGAGGGGGATGATGATAGGAGTGAGTGAGGAGAGGAGGGGGGATGATGATATGATGAGGAGGAGTGAAGAGGGGGATGATGATAGGAGGAGTGAAGAGGGGGATGATGATAGGAGGAGTGAAGAGGGGGATGATGATAGGAGGAGTGAAGAGGGGGATGATGATAGGAGGATGATAGGAGGAGTGAAGAGGGGGATGATGATAGAGGAGTGAAGAGGGGGATGATGAGTGAAGAGGATGATGATAGGAGGAGTGAAGAGGAGGATGATGATGGAGAGGAGTGAAGAGGGGGATGATGATAGAAGGATGAAGAGGGGGATGATGATAGGAGGAGTGAAGAGGAGGATGATGATAGGAGGAGTGAAGAGGGAGGATGATGATAGAGGGGGATGATGATAGGAGGAGAGGGGGATGATGATAGGAGGAGTGAAGGGGGATGATGATAGGAGGAGTGAAGAGGGGGGATGATAGGAGGAGGATAGGAGGATGAAGAGGGGGATGATGATGTAGTTGAGAGGGATGATGATAGGAGGAGTGAAGAGGGGGATGATGATAGGAGGAGTGAAGAGAGGGATGATAATATTAGGAGTGAAGAGGGGGATGATGATAGGAGGAGTGAAGAGGGGGATGATGATAGGAGTGAAGAGGGGGATGATGATAGGAGGAGTGAAGAGGGGGATAATGATATGAGTGAAGAGGGGGATAATGATAGGAGGAGTGAAGAGGAGGAGTGGATGATGATAGGAGGATAGGAGTGAAGAGGGGGGAGGGGATGATAGGAGGAGTGAAGAGGGGGATGATGATAGGAGTGGGAGAGGGGGATGATGATAGGAGGAGTGAAGAGGGGGATAATGATATGAGTGAAGAGGGGGATAATGATAGGAGGAGTGAAGAGGGGGAGAACCCCTTTGATGTACCCTAAGCCACACCCACTGCAGGGAACACCTCTGATGTACTCTGAGCCCCGCTCCTACAAGAAACCCCTCTGTTGAACGCTGAGCTCCACCCCTGCAGGAACCTCTCTGGTCTACTCTGATCCCCACCCACTGAAAAGAACCCCACAGATGTACTTTGTGCCCTCACCCCTGCAGTGAACTATTTAAATGTCCTCTGAGCCCCACCCCTGCAGGGAACCTCTCTAATGTACGCAGTGCCCTGCCCACTGATATACTTTGAGCCCTGCCCCTGCAGGAAACCCCTGCAATGTCCTCTAAGCCCCAGCCCTACAGGGTAACCCTTTAGATTAAATTGAGCTCCACGCCCACAGACAAACATTTTGATATACACTGAGCCCTGCCCACTGCGGCAACCGATCTGATGTACTTTGAGCCCCACCCCTATAGGCAGTGCTTTAAGTGGGCCAAAATAGGTGCCGGTACTCTATTAGGCGCCGGTGCTCCCCCCCCCCCCAATACTGAACTTGAAAATACCCTTAGAAAGTACCCTGAAAAAGAGCTACTGTAGAAAGAGCTACTGAACATAAATAAAATGTGCAAAAGGGTATTGAACAAAATGTTGTACAAAATGTACATAAAATAGATTATAAAAATTATAATAACATACTAACCTCTAGACCCCTATACATTACACAGCACCCTGCACCCCTTTACTTTACACAGCACCCTGCACCTCTAGACCCCTTTACATTACACAGCACCCTGCACCTCTAGACTCCTTTACATTACACAGCACCCTGCACCCCTTTACTTTACACAGCACCCTGCACCTCTAGACCCCTTTACATTACACAGCACCCTGCACCTCTAGACCCCTTTACATTACACAGCACCCTGCACCTCTAGACCCCTTTACATTACATAGCACCCTGCACCCCTTTACTTTACACAGCACCCTGCACCTCTAGACCCATTTTCATTACACAGCACCCTGCACCTCTAGACCCCTTTACATTACACAGCACCCTGCACCTCTAGACCCCTTTACATTACACAGCACCCTGCACCTCTGGGCCCCTTTACATTACACAGCACCCTGCACCTCTAGACCCCTTTACATTACACAGCACCCTGCCCCTTTACATTACACAGCACCCTGCACCTCTAGACCCCTTTACATTACACAGCACCCTGCACCTCTAGACCCCTTTACATTACACAGCACCCTGCACCTCTAGACCCCTTTACCTTACACAACAACCTACACCCATGGACCCCTTTACATTACACAGCACCCTGCACCTCTAGACCCCTTTACATTACACAGCACCCTGGACCCCTTTACACATCACCCTGGACCCCATTACATTACACAGCACCCTGCACCTCTAGACCCCTTTACATTACACAGCACCCCACAGTTCTGGACGTGTGTATGTTACAGACACCCCCTTACCAGTTCTGGACCCCCTGCATGTTAAACAGACCCCTGTACAGTACAGACAGCCCCCATTCAGTGCAGTCAGTCCCCCCTACAGTTCAGACACCCCCAACTTTCCGCCCCCCCCCAAAGTGCAGACACCCCCTACAGTGCAATCAGTCCCCCCTACAGTGCAGTCAGTCCCCCCTACAGTGCAGATAGTCCCCCCTACAGTGCAGTCAGTCCCCCCCCTACAGTACAGTCAGTCCCCCCCTACATTGCAGACACCCCCCCTACATTGCAGAGACACCCCCCACAGTGCAGACCCAGACCTCCCCTACAATACACTACAGCCCCCCCCCCCCTTCAGACCCACAATGTATGTAACTCGCCTGTCGCTTAATCATCACCTCAGACGATCAGCACGGGAGGGACATGATGCAGGCACGTGACGAGTAGTCTACACGGAGGAGGGGGACTCGGGAGGCGGTGGCTTCACTCTGCTGCGTGACGTGAGACAGCAGCAGAGACAGAGCAGGTGTCACTCGCGCCGCTACTGCATTTTTCTTACCTGCCTGTCACTATCAGCGCTGCTTAAACCCGCGGCTGCCTGTTCCCGCTTTCAGTCGTGGAGGGGGGGGGGGGAGTCACCAGCCTGACACCCCCCCAGTGTGTGGCACCCGGGGATGGTACGCCCCCACCGCCACCCACTTAGTATGCCATTGGCTGCAGCTAGAGTATAGCCAGCCCAGTCCAGCACTGAATATGATGATCATCATATTCCTGGCCTGGGGCTGCGTTCCGGTACGGGAAACCCACGTACTGGGCGCACGGAGAGGTGCTGGTACTCTCCAGGGCCATTTTTGGAAGTGGCGGTACTGAGTACCGCCGCGTTCCAGCCCAGTTAAAGCACTGCCTATAGGGATTTTTTCTGATGTACTCTGAGCCCCGCCCTCTGCAAGTAACCCCTCTGAGGTACTCTGAAACCTTGTCCCTACAGGGAACCCCTGTGATGTTCTCTGAGCCCCACCCTTGCAGGGAACCCCTCGAATGTACTCTGAGCACTAGGCACTGCAGAAAACTCCACTAATATACCTTGAGTCTTGCCCCTGCAGGGAACCCCTGTGATATCCACTGAGCCCATCCCATGTAGGTAACCCTCCAGATGAAATCTGAGCTCCACCCCTGCAGGGAACCATTGTGATGTAGTCTAAGCCCTGCCCACTGTAGGAAACCCCAGCGATATACTTTGAACCCTGCAGGGAACCCCTGTGATGTCCTCAGAGCCCCACTTCTGCAGGGAACCTCTCTGCTGTACGTTGAGCCATGCCCCTGCAAGTAACCTTTCTGATATACTCTGATCCCTGCCCACTTCAGTGAATCCCTCTGAAGTACTTTAAAACCTTGTCCCTGCAGGGAACCCCTGAGATGCATTTTAAGCCCCATACCTGTAGAAACCCTCTATAATGTACTTTGAGCACCATACCTGCAGGAACCCTCTATAACATGGGTCTTCAAACTACGGCCCTCCAGTTGTTTAGGAACTACATTTCCCATCATGCCTAGTCATGTCTGTGAGTGTGAGTGTGTTACAATGCCTCATGGGATGTGTAGTTCTAAAACACCTGGAGGGCCATAGTTTGAGGATCCCTGCTCTATAATGTACTCCGAGCCCTGAGTGCAGCAAAGCCCACTGATATACTTTGAGCCCTGCCCCTGCAGGGAACCCCTGTGATGTCCTCTGAGACCAGTCCTACAGGGAAACCCTGCAGTTTAACTCTGAGCTCCACCCCTGCATAGAAACATTTAGATTTGCTCTGAGCCACACCCACTACAGGGAATCCCTCTGGTCTACTCTGACCCCCGCCCACTGTAAAAAAAACACAGATGCACTTCACGCCCTCACCCCTGCAGTTTATATGTACTCTAAACACTGCCCATGTATGAAATCCCTCCAATGTACTCCGAGTCCCACCCCTACAGGGAACCCCAGTAATGTACTCTGAGCCACACCCACGTTAGCAAACCCCTCTGAAGTACTATAAAACCACTGCCCCTGCAGGTAACCCTGTGATGTCTTCTGAGCCTTAAACCTGCAGGGAACCCCTCTAATGTACTTGAACGCTGTCCCTGCAGTGACCCCTGAGATTTCCTCTGAGCCCCACCCCTGCTGGGGACCCTCCAGATGAAATCTAAGCTCCACCCCTGCAGAGAACCATTGTGATGTAATCTAAGCCCTGCCCACTGCAGGCAACCCCGCTGATGTATTCTGAGCCCCGCCCATTGTACAAAACTCCTCTGATGTACTTCGAACCCCACCCCTGCAGGGAACCCCATCTCCTGTACTCTGAGCTCTGTACCTGGACAGGTGGCAACCCTAGGCCCGCCCCTGCAGGCAACCCATAGAACATACTCAGAGCCACACCCCCTCTGATGTACTCTTAGCCCCACCCCTGTTGGAAACCCCTCCGATGTACTCTGAGCTCCACAGCCCCCCGCCCCTGCAGGGAACCCCTCTAATGTAGACAGTGCACCTGGAAAAGTCTTTCACCAGCTGCAGCCAATCACAGCTTATTTCCATTACTGTGAACCCATCATTCATGCAGCTGGTTATTCAATTAGAAGTAGGAGGAGCGCAGGATGTTCCTGCCCAATCACACCTCCTGGTGGGAGGGATGTTTTTCCAATTTACAGTATATCTACAGTACAAAATCCATTATCCTGGTCTGGACTCTGACCGGCAATAAAAAAATCGCATGTCACTTGCCCGTCTATATCTGACATTTTATTATCTTGTTACCAACCGTCACCTCTGATCATATACATAAAGTTTATTGATAATGACTTCAACTGAGATTTATAGCCAACCAAGAACAAATGAATCTCAGTATCTGTCCCTTTCTGTATTCGTGTTATCTGACATTTTGAACAATAAACTTTATTGTAAGCTTATAAAGTGAACAGAATGACAAGAATGTTGAACACAGGGAGATAAGGTGGAGGGGAGAGAGGTCGAGGAGTTCAGTCTTTTTTGATAGTGGAATTCTCTGTTGGTGGTGGTGGTGAGGAGGGGGTTTAACATATTTAAAGCATCCAATTCATAATTAAAATTGAAATCAGGGAATGTACAGTGGGGTATGCGGTCTTCCTGGGCAAATGTTGGCCGGGATTCAGAAAGGATTTACGTCGGCATATCTCCAGATACGCCCCCGGAATTTCAAATGTGCACCGTCGCATCTTTGCGCAGATTCACAAAGCGAGATACGTCCAAAAACATGGCTTCAGCCGACGTAACTTGCCTACGCCGGCGTTTCATGGGCGCATAGTTACGCTGGACGCATTCGGCGTTCCCATTATAAATATGAAAATGAGTAAGATACGCCGATTCACGAACGTAGATGCACCCGGCCATATACCCGATTTGCGTAAGGATTACGTCCGGCGTAAAGTTACCCCTGCTATAGCAGGCGCAGGTAATGCAAAGGTATGGGCCAGGGAACGACGCCGTCGAATTTTACGTCACGTACGCCGTTTACGTAGTACTACGTGAATAGGGCTGTGTGTAAGTTAGGTTCACGTCGTAGGCATTGCACCGACATATCTTAGGGAGTATATGCAACCTGATTCTGAGCATGCGCGGGCATGCCCAGTTCGACCGGCCATTCATTAGCATGGGGTCACACTTAATTTAAATAGATGACGCCCACCTCTTTCCTACTTTGAATTAGGCGGGCTTACGCCGGCCAATTTACGCTACGCCACCGCTACTTACGGAGCAAGTGCTTTGTAAATACTGCACTTGCCTATCTAAGTTGCGACGGAGTAGCGTAAAGAAGATAGGCTACGCCCGCACAAAGATACGAAAATGTATCTGAATCCCGGTTGTTATCTTTAAAGGGGCCTGCTGCAGAGTGCAGGATCATGTGACCTCAGGAAGTACAGGACATGATCATGTGACCTCAGGAAGTACAGGACATGATCATGTGACCTCAGGAAGTACAGGACAGGATCATGTGACCTCTGGAAATACAGGACATGATCATGTGACCTTAGGAAGTACAGGACATGATCATGTGACCTTAGGAAGTACAGGACAGGATCATGTGACCTCAGGAAGTACAGGACAGGATCATGTGACCTCTGGAAGTACAGGACAGGATCATGTGACCTCAGGAAGTACAGGACAGGATCATGTGACCTCTGGAAGTACAAGACATGATCATGTGACCTCAGGAAGTACAGGACAGAAGCATTTGACATCAGGAAGTACAGGACAGGATCATGTGATCTCAGTAAGTACATTAAGGTGACCTAGCCAGTCTCCAGACCTTAATCCTATAGAAAATGTATGGAGGAGCTGAAACTTCGAGTTGCCAAGAAATCTTCAGGATTTAGAGAAGATCTGTAAAGAAGAGAAGATCCCTCCTGAGATGTGTGGAGACCTGATCACCAACTACAAGAAACGTCTGACCTCTGTGCTTCCCAACAAGGAACCTCCCCCAAGGGACCTCCACCAACTACTAAGGAACCTCATCCAACTACTAAGGAACCCCCCCAACTACAAGAAACGTCTGACCTCTGTGCTTCCCAACAAGGAACCTCCCCCAACTACTAAGGAACCTCGCCCAACTCCTAAGGAACCTCGCCCAACTACTAAGGGTAGCTGCTGTTCAGGTATTTTTAGCGTGATTTCCTTTTTTCTTTCTTTGTGATATATAGAACTACTGGACAGAAATTACCAATTGTAACATTTGGACTTTATTTGAACACTTATGTAATGTATATTTTTGAAGTGACACCTAAATAATATAGAGCAGCAAGCTCACAATATTTGGTAAATTTATGTAGTGCCCCCTTGTTTTTTTTTTGTGGGGTTGTTATGCTAAAGTTAGTGGGGAAAGGAAGAGTTACGTGGCTCCATTCGCAATTTGTGAAATTGGGCTGCTGCCAATTCCAGAACTATCCTGTGGGCCGGTCTGTGGTCCAGGGGTGTGTGTTCACCCCTGGGCAGCAGTTGGCGCTAGAGGGGTTCTGGCAGACTTGTTTTTCTCAGCAGCCAATCAGAGGGGTTGGTTCCCTCGCCGGGGCATGCTGAGGGAGGCTATATCTGGGGCAGCCGCCTTGGCCTGAGGGCCGTTCCTGTTTCCTGCGGGGTCCGAGTTCCAGGTGCGGCATCCACCTTTATCCAGTGACTCTTACTAAATCTATTGTGAAGACTCGCTCATTTCAATTTCATGCTCATTCAACTACTAGGCCTGTGACAGAGGCCTGAGCCAGGACTGTGGCAGAGGCCTGGTCTTCCCAGCATTTGCAAGTGACGTTCCGGCTGCCAGGCCTGTGGCAGAGACCTGTCCGGGGGCACTTTACTCATTCCAATTGGAGTGGCGAGGAACTGAGTTCATTACTACGGAGAGGAAGATTGCTCTCTCACTTTGCAATATCCAAGGCCTGATACTCAAGCTCTTTCTCTCTCTCTCTCTCCTCATCAACCTTTCATGTCCTGTACCGTGTTGATGAAGGCCATGTTGGGCCTTGGAATAAAGCATTGAAGAAAACCCAACTAAAGACTTGACATTCACTCTCTTCTCCTCGCAAGTATCACCCCTAGACACCTGCCAGGTAACATGCCGATCCCACTTATACTCAGCAGCTCCTGAATGGGGTAGTGCTACATTTATATTTATTTCTTTTTATTTTATTTCCTGGCACAATTATGGAAAATTAAGTGGCATACATATATATATTTTGCAAGTCAGCGCATCCACATATCCACACTTTTCATGTCCAGCATCCAGCCTACTAGCCTGTATGCTTTATTTTAATTGCAGCAGACACAACTAGTATTTCTATTTGACATTACCTAGTGCCGGTGACATATATATATATACTTACGTTCAGAAGATTGTATGCTGAGAATATTGTGTATTTAGAGGGATTTATGTTGTGAAGGTTGTGTGTTGGGAAGGCTGTATGTTGGGAAGTTTGTGTTGTGGGAAGTTTGTATTGGGAGGGATGTATGAGGGAGGGTTGTATGTTGGGAAGATTGTATGTTAGGAGGGATGTATGTTGTGAAGGTTGTGTGTTGGGAGGGTTGTATGTTGGGAAGGTTGTATGTTGGGAGGGTTGTATGTTGGGAGGGTTGTATGCCGAGAGGGTTGTGTGTCGGGAAGGTTGTATGTTGGTAGGGCTGTATGCTGGCAAGGTTGTATATTGGGAGGGATGTATGATGGAAGGGTTGTTTGTTGGGAATTTTGTATATTGGGAGCGATGTATGATGGAAGGACTGTTTGTTGAGAGAGTTGTATGATGTGGGGGTTGTATGTTGGGAGGGCTGTATGCTGGGAATTTTGTATAATGGGAGAGATGTATGATGGAAGGGTTGTACATTGGGGGGTTGTGTGTTGGGAGGGCTGTATGTTGGGAAGGTTGTATGCTAGGAAGGTTGTACTTTGGGAGGGATGTTTGTTGGGAAGGTTGTATATTGGGGGGGATGTATGATGGAACGATTGTTTGTTAGGAGGGCTGTATGCTGGGAAGGTTGTATGTTGGGAAGGTTGTATATTGGGAGGGATGTATGTTGGGAAGGTTGTATATTGGGAGGGATGTATGTTGGGAAGGTTGTATATTGGGAGGGATGTATGTTGGGAAGGTTGTATATTGGGAGGGATGTATGCTGGGAAGGTTGTATATTGGGGGGGATGTATGATGGAATGATTGTTTGTCAGGAAGGCTGTATGCTGGGAAGGTTGTATGCTGGGAAGGTTGTATGTTGGGAGGGTTGTATGTTGGGAAGGTTGTATGTTGGGAGGGCTGTATGATGGGAAGTTTGTATGCTGGGAAGCAGTGTTGTAAGTAAAGGAGTTACAATAAACGCAGTTACCTAACGCAGCCCCTTTTGAGGGTAACGAGTAATCTACCTGATTACTCTTCCCCTCACAGTAACGCAGTTCCCATTACTTGGGTGGCATTACCGCAATTACATCTACCGGCACTAGATGGCAGCAGAGTAATTGCTTCTGCCGACGCTGTGAACATAAATATGGGTGCAACTCCGCTTTAGAATCATGTGACCACTGTGATAGTCTCACAGCGGTCTGAAAACTCCCAATCGCAAGGCGCCCTGGATACAATGAGCCCCACCCGCCTCACACTGACCTATCACCGGGGAACAACTCACTTCGATCACACACACTGTGTGCGCAACCTGATCAATGATCCGGGGAACACATGGCCGGAACAAAGTGTTCCACAGAACAAACGTTCCCTATACAACACAGTTTACACAGCGACATCTAGTGGTCAACATGGTAAGTGCAGGACACCTATACAGACCAATGATCAGCAGGTTATTTTTGGTCAGTGATTTCATCTCTTCATCAGACAACAAAGAAAAATCTGACATCCCCATTCCAGATCCCTTGCATCTAATACAGCTTTTATAAGATAAATAAAATAATAAACAATAAACTATAGAATATTCTTATAAAGCCTAATATAAGATTTTAAATTACAGACTCTGTAAACGTCAAGGGAATGTACATTATAAACATACATGTTAATCCAGCTTATAATTTGGATGTAATATGTAGCAGATGGATAAGGGTTTTAAGTCCTATTAGCTGCACATACATGGTGGGACGGATGCACCTAGGCTGGGATATACACGAGATCACCATTTGTTTCCGGTTTTCTTCTCTCAAGGATCTGCCATTCTTTTGTTTTGGAGTATTAACTCACTGCTCCCTGGTGGTTGTATATTGGGAGGGTTGTATGCCGAGAGGGTTGTGTGTTGGGAGGCATGTATGTTGGGAAGGTTGTATTTTGGAAGGGTTGTATGATGGAAGGCTGTATGTTGGGAGGGTTGTGGGGTAGGTTGTATGTTGGGAGAGATGTATGTTGGGAAGGTTCTACGTTGGGGGGTCGTGTGTTGGAAGGGGTGTATATTGGGAGGGTTGTATGCCGAGAGGGTTGTGTGTTGGGAGGCATGTATGTTGGGAAGGTTGTATTTTGGAAGGGTTGTATGATGGAAGGCTGTATGTTGGGAGGGTTGTGGGGTGGGTTGTATGTTGGGAGAGATGTATGTTGGGAAGGTTGTACGTTGGGGGGTCGTGTGTTGGAAGGGGTGTATATTGGGAGGGTTGTATGATGGAAGGATTGTTTGTTGAGAGGGCTGTATGCTGGGAAGGTTGTTTGTTGGGAGGGATGTATGTGGGGAAGGTTGTGTGTTTAGGAGGGTTGTATGTTGGGTGGGGGTACATTGGGAAGGTTGTGTGTTAGGAGGGTTGTATGCTGGGAAGGTTGTATATTGGTAGGGATGTATGATGGAAGGGTTGTTTGTTGAGAAGGTTGTATAATGGGAGGGATGTATGATGGGAGGGTTGTATGTTGGGAAAGTTGTATACTGGGAGGGATGTATGATGGAAGGTTGTATGTTGGGAGGGTTGTGGGGTGGGTTGTATGTTGGGAGGGATGTATGCTGGGAAGGTTTTATGTTAACTTGTACATGGAACCAAAGGTGGCCTAGATTCTCTGGGTACATGACACAGAAGGGTTGCTGGAGGAGTAGGCGGGGGTGCTATGAAGGAGTGTCATCTATGTATCGTAGTTGCCTTGGATCAGATTGTCAATGCCTTTCTTGTGGAGCTCCTCAAGGGTGGAGCCATTGGTGTTTTAGCCAGGAAGCTCCACCTGTTCAGGGTATGTTAGAGATTCCTTACTTTGGAATTAGCGCTGTCTTTAATATTGATTGGACCCTGGGCAAACATTTTCTTGTATCCCCCCCCCCCCCCCCCCCCATGAAATTCCACCTTTCCACCTGCTCTGAGACATACAATAAATAGCTAGTTTTAAAATCAGTTTACAGAATCAGATAAGGCAGCGATTGCGATTGGTTGCCAGAGGTTACAGTGTATCATTACAGCTCACTGACTGGTTGCTAAAGGTTACAGCACACATTACGGCTCACTTATTATTTGCTGGAGGTTACAGCACATGACTTCTGCTTGTTGATTGGTTGCTAGAGGTTACTGTACATCAATACTGCTCACTGATTGGTTGCTAGAGGTTACTGGACATCCTTACCACTCACCAATTGGTTGCTAGAGGTTACTGCACATTATTACTGCTCACTGATTGGTTGTTAGCGGTTACTGCATATCCTTATTGGTCAATAATTGGTTGCAAGAGGTTAGTGCCTGCCATTACTGCTCACTGATTGGTTGCTAAAGGTTACAGCACATCATCTCCTCACTGCCTGCACACCATAGACTGGGGAGGTGAGGGGACCCATCAATGGACAGAAAACCCCACAGGGATCTTAGGACTGCTGGGATCAGTGACAAAGCTGGGGGAGGGGGGGGTGATCAGTGGAAATGCTGGGGGAGGGGGTGTGATTAATGGAAATGCCGGCAGGAGGGGGGTGATCAGTGGCAATGCTGGGGGAGGGGGGTGATCAGTGGAAATGCTGGGGGAGGGGGTGTGATCAATGGAAATGCCGGCGGGAGGGGGGTGATCAGTGGAAATGCTGGGGGAGGGGGGTGATCAGTGGCAATGCTGGGGGAGGGGGGGTGATCAGTGGTAATGCTGGGGGGGTTGATGGGATCAGTGGCAGTGGTGGTGGGGGAGGGGATTAGTTAGGAAGCAGTACAATGTGGCAAATTATGAATCATGTAGAGCAAAGCTGGAGATATTTGTCAAATATACAGTGGGGGGTTCTACCAATGTAATGGGGAATTTACACTGACCACCAATGTAATGGTGGGATTTGCACTGACCACCAATGTAATGGCGGGATTTGCACTGACCACCAATGTAATGGGGAATTTACACTGACCACCAATGTAACGGCGGGATTTGCACTGACCACCAATGTAATGGCGGGATTTGCACTGACAACCATGTAATGGGGGATTTTACGCCACCCACCAATATGAAGAGGGATTTCTACACTGACACCAATGTCATAGGAGCATTTACACCAACCACCAGTGTAAGGGGAATATACAATGACCTCCATGTAAGGGCAAATTTACACTGACAACCATGATCAAGGATATTTGTACTGACCACCAGTGTGAAGGGGGATTTACGGTGACCACCAGTGTAAAGGCAATTCTGTGTTTACCACCAATGTAAAGGGAAATGTACAAAATGTAATGAAGAATTTACACTGACAACCAATGTAATGGGGGATTTTACATCAACGACCAATAAAGGGGGATTTCTACAATGTAAGGGGGGATTTACACTTGCCACCAATTTAAACATGGCTTCCACATGGACCACCAATGTAAGGGAGCATTTAATAGTGACCACAAATGAAGGTTTGGATTTTTTTTTTTACCAATTATCAATATAGTGGGCCAGATTCTGGTACATTATGCGGCGGCGTAGCGTAAGCCATTTACACTACGCCGCCGCAGCTTAACAGAGCAAGTGCCGTATTCTCCAAGCACTTTCTCCATAAGTTGCGGCGGCGTAGTGTAAATGGCTCTGCGTATCCCCGCGTAATTCAAAGGGGGCGGCTTGTATTTAAATTAAGCGCGCCCCCGCGTCGATCGAACTGCGCATGCGCCGGCCGCAAAAATAGCCCAGTGCGCATGCTTCAGCTCACGTCGGAAAACGTCGTTGAAACCGACGTGAAAATGACGTGATCGTCACTTACGCAATGCCCTATTCGCGAACGACTTAGTAAAACGACGTAACCGACGGAAAAAGACGACGCTGTCCCGACGCCATACTTAACATGGCAACGACGGAACTTCGTAAACCTACCCCTCATATAGCAGGGGTAGGTTTACGCTTACAGAAACGACGTAAACGACGATGAGGTGGCGTAAAAACGTTCGGGAATCGGCGTATTCGGCTCATTTGCATATTCAAATGAGAAAACAACGTAAAGGCCACCTAGCGGCCAGGGAAGGAATTACATCTACGATCCGACAGTGTAAGTGTTTTACACCTGTCGGATCTTCACTGTATCTATTCGTAAGTGATTCTAGGAATCAGACGCATAGATACCCGGGAAAAAAACCAGAGATACGACTGTGTTTCCTGCGATACACAGTCGTATCTTTTTTGAGAATCTGGCCCAAAGAAGGAGTTTCTACACTTACCACCAATGTAATAGGGATGTACACTGGCCACCAATGTAATGGGGATTTACACTGACCACCAATGTAAGGGGGATTTACACTGGCCACTAATGTAAGGGGGATTTACACTGACCACCAATGTAAGGAGGGATTTTCACTGACCACCAATGTAAGGGGGGCCTTCACACTGGCCACTAATGTAATGGAGATTTACACTGACCACCAATGTAAGGGGGATTCACACTTACCACCAATGTAAGAGGGATTTACACTGGCCACCAATATAAGGGGGATTTACACTGACCACCAATGTAAGGGGGATTTACACTGGCCACCAATGTAAGGGGGGCCTTCACACTGGCCACTAATGTAATGGAGATTTACACTGACCACCAATGTACGGGGGATTTACACTGACCACCAATGTAAGGGGGACCTTCACACTGATCACCAATGTAAGAGGGATTTACACTGACCACCAATATAAGGGGGATTTACACTGACCACCAATATAAGGGGGATTTACACTGACCACCAATGTAAGGGGCATTTACACTGGCCAGCAATGTAAGGGGGGCCTTCACACTGGCCACTAATGTAATGAGGATTTACACTGACCACTGATATAATAGGAGCATTTACAGTAACCCCAAATGTAAGGAAATATTTACACTGACCACCAATGTAAGGGGGGGGGGGTCTTCACACTGGTCACACTCACTAGTGTGAATGAAAGGATTGTACACCAAGCCCCAATGTACTGAGAAGATTTACACTGACCACCAATGTACTGAGAAGATTTGCACTGACCACCAATGTAACAGAGACATTTAGCCTGCGTTCACACTTGTGTGTGTTGGGAACACATGCAAAATCGCTTTCCTGACACCCAGAGATGTGCCGCCCTTTAGCAGATACAAAGGAAGTGCCATTTGTTGTTATTGCCCCCCCCCCCCCCCCCTCGTGTATCGGCTGAGGTGCGTATTCACACACACCACAATTCTGGGTGCCGGGGCGCTGTGTTATTTTGAAGTGACAACAAAATGGGCCCATCAATGTGCTGCTTCTCCTTTCATTGTCCAATAACAGCCTGGGGGGTGGGTCCAGGCTAACCTGGGCTCAGAAGAAGTGGGTTTGCATGATGCTGGCCATCAGTCTAAGGACATCTAGTGGCAGAAACTAGTAGTGCAGGGAATGTTCCTGTCCTGAAGGTGAATATTGCAGAAAAAGCTGTTCTTTTTATTTCGTGTGATCATTAAACGGGTCGTTGATATTTATGCCGTTGTTGTTTTTGGCTGCAGTCGTGTTAGTTGTGTACTTTGCGGTCTGGAATGTGGTCCGGCGGCTTCTCTTCCTGGAGACGGGAAGTTCCCGCTGACTTAGAACATGTTGTCACTCTGGATGTGGCCGGGGAAATTCACAGAGTCCTTGTTATAAAAATAGAAATCGCAGGTGAAAAATGACAATTAACTGGTAATGACAGTGCGGTCAGACCGGATTCCTCTCACTGGCAGCCAATCATTAAAGCCGAACTCCCCAGATTCCCTCCATCTGCATTACATAACTTATGTAGCATCACTGGCTCTCTGTGCTTCTCTGTGCAATGCAGGCAGATCAAGGCTGGTGGCAGGAGACTGTACATAGATTCCTGAATACATCACACTCAGTACTCCTCTCCAGAGCCCTCAGCTCCGAGGCAAGCATTGGGAGGAGTTATGCAAATATTAAAATGATGAGGCTGAACTGATGGCCACTGATCAGGCTGCACTGATGGGCACTAGTGAGGCTGCATTGATGGGCACTGGTGAGGCTGCATTGATGGGCACTGGTGAGTCTGCATTGATGAGCACTGGTGAGGCTGCATTGATGAGCACTGGTGAGGCTGCATTGATGGGCACTGGTGAGTCTGCATTGATGAGCACTGGTGAGGCTGCATTGATGAGCACTGGTGAGGCTGCACTGGTGGGCACTGGCGAGGCTGCACTGATGGGAACTGACGAGGCTGCATTGATGGGCACTAGTGAGGCTGCACTGGTGGGCACTGGTGAGGCTGAACTGATGGCCACTGGTCAGGCTGCACTGATGGGCACTGGTGAGCTGCATTGATGGGCACTGGCGAGGCTGCATTGATAGGAAATGTTACAGATGTCACCAGAACAGGAATAGAGGGCAAATCTTCCAATGGGGACAGTAACTTTTTTTGTTGAAACCCCCCTCCCCCCCAGAGGACAAAGTTCATGTAGCACTTGGTCCAGTTTAGATCCATGTTGTGGTTGGAAAGGAACCTCCCCTTTATAGTCACGTCGTACGTGTTGGACGTCACCGCGCTTTGCTCGACCGTTTTTTTTCATGAACGTGTGTAGGCAAGGCAGGCTTGAGAGGAATCACGACTAGTCAAAACTTTTTTTTTTTTTGCAAGACAGGAAAAACGGTCGTGTGTATGCAGCATGAGGGTGTCTGAGGGGTTGAGGGTGGTTGGGGCGGGTTGAGGGTGTCTGAGGGGCATTGAGGGTGTCTGAGGAGGGTTGAGGGTGTCTGAGGGGCATTAAGGGTGTTGAGGGTGTCTGAGGGGCATTAAGGGTGTTGGGGGTGTCTGAGGGGCATTGAGGGTGTCTGAGGGGGGTTGAGGGTGTCTGAGGGGCATTAAGGGTGTTGAGGGTGTCTGAGGGGCATTAAGGGTGTTGAGGGTGTCTGAGGGGCATTGAGGGTGTCTGAAGGGTTGAGGGTGTCTGAGGGGCATTGAGGGTGTCTGAGGGGGTTGAGGGTGTCTGAGGGGCATTGAGGGTGTCTGAGGGGGTTGAGGGTGTCTGAGGGGCATTGAGGGTGTCTGAGGGGCATTGAGAGTGTCTTGAGGGATTGAGGGTGTCTGAAGGGTTGAGGGTGTCTGAGGGGCATTGAGGGCGTCTGAGGGGTTGAGGGTGTCTGAGGGGGGTTGAGGGTGTCTAAGGGGCATTGAGGGTGTATGAGGGGGGTTGAGGGTGTCTGAGGGGCATTGAGGGTGTCTAAGGGGCATTGAGGGTGTATGAGGGGGGTTGAGGGTGTCTGAGGGGCATTGAGGGTGTATGAGGAGGGTTGAGGGTGTCTGAGGGGCATTAAGGGTGTTGAGGGTGTCTGAGGGGCATTAAGGGTGTTGAGGGTGTCTGAGGGGCATTGAGGGTGTCTGAAGGGTTGAGGGTGTCTGAGGGGCATTGAGGGTGTATGAGGGGGGTTGAGGGTGTCTGAGGGGCATTGAGAGTGTCTGAGGGGTTGAGGGTGTCTGAGGGGGGTTGAGGGTGTCTGAGGGGCATTGAGAGTGGGTGAGGGGTTGAGGGTGTCTGAAGGGTTGAGGGTGTCTGAGGGGCATTGAGGGTGTATGAGGGGGGTTGAGGGTGTCTGAGGGGCATTGAGGGTGTCTGAGGGGCTTTGAGGGTGTCTGAGGGGGTTGAGGGTGTCTGAGGGGGTTGAGGGTGTCTGAGGGGTTGAGGGTGTCTGAAGGGTTGAGGGTGTCTGAGGGGCATTGAGGGTGTATGAGGGGGGTTGAGGGTGTCTGAGGGGCATTGAGGGTGTCTGAGGGGTTGAGGGTGTCTGAGGGGGGTTGAGGGTGTCTGAGGGGCATTGAGAGTGTCTGAGGGGTTGAGGGTGTCTGAGGGGCATTAAGGGTGTTGAGGGTGTCTGAGGGGCATTAAGGGTGTTGAGGGTGTCTGAGGGGCATTGAGGGTGTCTGAAGGGTTGAGGGTGTCTGAGGGGCATTGAGGGTGTATGAGGGGGGTTGAGGGTGTCTCAGGGGCATTGAGAGTGTCTTATTGTGTTGAGGGGTTGAGGGTGTCTGAGGGGGGTTGAGGGTGTCTGAGGGGCATTGAGAGTGTCTGAGGGGTTGAGGGTGTCTGAAGGGTTGAGGGTGTCTGAGGGGCATTGAGGGTGTATGAGGGGTTGAGGGTGTCTGAAGGGCATTGAGGGTGTCTGAGGGGCATTGAGGGTGCCTGAGGGGGTTGAGGGTGTCTGAGGGGCATTGAGGGTGTCTGAGGGGCATTGAGATTGTCTGAGGGGTTGAAGGTGTCTGAAGGGTTGAGGGTGTCTGAGGGGCATTGAGGGTGTATGAGGGGGGTTGAGGGTGTCTGAGGGGCATTGAGGGTGTCTGAGGAGTTGAGGGTGTCTGAGGGGGGTTGAGGGTGTCTGAGGGGCATTGAGAGTGTCTGAGGGGTTGAGGGTGTCTGAGGGGGGTTGAGGGTGTCTGAGGGGCATTGAGGGTGTCTGAGGGGCATTGAGGGTGTCTGAAGGATTGGGGGTGTCTGAGGGGCATTGAGGGTGTCTGAGGGGTTGAGGGTGTCTGAGGGGCATTGAGGGTGTATGAGGAGGGTTGAGGGTGTCTGAGGGGCATTAAGGGTGTTGAGGGTGTCTGAGGGGCATTAAGGGTGTTGAGGGTGTCTGAGGGGCATTGAGGGTGTCTGAAGGGTTGAGGGTGTCTGAGGGGCATTGAGGGTGTATGAGGGGGGTTGAGGGTGTCTGAGGGGCATTGAGAGTGTCTGAGGGGTTGAGGGTGTCTGAGGGGGGTTGAGGGTGTCTGAGGGGCATTGAGAGTGTCTGAGGGGTTGAGGGTGTCTGAAGGGTTGAGGGTGTCTGAGGGGCATTGAGGGTGTATGAGGGGGGTTGAGGGTGTCTGAGGGGCATTGAGGGTGTCTGAGGGGCATTGAGGGTGCCTGAGGGGGTTGAGGGTGTCTGAGGGGCATTGAGGGTGTCTGAGGGGCATTGAGAGTGTCTGAGGGGTTGAGGGTGTCTGAAGGGTTGAGGGTGTCTGAGGGGCATTGAGGGTGTATGAGGGGGGTTGAGGGTGTCTGAGGGGTTGAGGGTGTCTAAGAGGGGTTGAGGGTGTCTGAGGGGGGTTGAGGGTGTCTGAGGGGCATTGAGGGTGTCTGAAGGGTTGAGGGTGTCTGAGGGGGGTTGAGGGTGTCTGAGGGGCATTGAGGGTGTCTGAGGGGGGTTGAGGGTGTCTGAGGGGTTGAGGGTGTCTGAGGGGCATTGAGAGTGTCTGGAGGGGTTGAGGGTGTCTGAAGGGTTGAGGGTGTCTGAGGGGGGTTGAGGGTGTCTGAGGGGCATTGAGGGTGTCTGAGGGGGGTTGAGGGTGTCTGAGGGGCATTGAGAGTGTCTGAGGGGTTGAGGGTGTCTGAAGGGTTGAGGGTGTCTGAGGGGGGTTGAGGGTGTCTGAGGGGGGTTGAGGGTGTCTGAGGGGCATTGAGGGTGTCTGAGGGGCATTGAGAGTGTCTGAGGGGGGTTGAGGGTGTCTGAGGGGCATTGAGGGTGTCTGAGGGGCATTGAGAGTGTCTGAAGGGGGTTGAGGGTGTCTGATGGTACGTACAAACTGCCATTTTTTAGATTAGTCGTGAAAACCGGTTGTGTGTTTTTTCACGTCGTTCCTTTTCTCGTCAGGAAAATCGCTCCTGTTATGTTTTTCCGAGGGGGAAAAAACGTGCATGCTCAGAATCCAGTATGTAGCCCCAAAGCGTCCCAAAGGGTTGAGGGTGAAGGAGAGGTGGGGGCAGTTAATATTTTGCTCTCTTATAAAGCCTTGGCAATAAGAAATGTGCAGATAGTGATGGTGGAATTGGATACATTTGTAACATTATGAACACCTCAGAATATATTTGTACCGATTGATACGATTGGCCGGATTCTTGGATCGGATCGCTCTCTACAGACAGATCATCTGGATGTAGAAGTGACAAGTCATCGATTTTTCTGTCAATGACTGACTGTTCCTTATCTCTCCCCAGCACACCGGAGTCGCCTTGACCTGGAGGAAAGAGTTAACGTGTCACCGAGTGGCACATGGACTGCAGGGCGTCTTGGCACAGGGCGGAGGAGCGTCTTCTCAGGTAAATGAGAGAAGGGGAGGGAGGGGGATGATAATGACAACCTGCACTATGCACACTATCACAGCCTCTCAGCCAATCACAGGCCACTGCCAGCAACATGGAGAGTCAGCACTGCATCTCTCCTGGGTCACTTTGTGCCCAGGTACTGGTGGTACTGGTCCCCCCTCTCCATACCCCTCATCCATAAAGAGCCATGACCCCCTTCCTGCTCTGGCCATGCCTGGCTGTGCTGCCCCTCCTGTGCCCGGCTGTGCTGGGGACCCCTTTCCAGAAGGTGTTGGACCTGCTGGCTCCCGGAGACTCTTCTCTCAATCTCACCTCTGTGGCGGCTCTTATAAAGCGGCTGGAGGAGCGTGTGCAGTGCGGAAACGTGTCGTGTGAAAAGGTGAGTGATGGGGAGCAGTAGAGGAACCGAGTGCAAAAAGAGAAAAAATCTGAGCGACAGGCAGAGCAAAGTGCAGGAGGGGCCATAAAATGATTCACCGTCCCGCAATCCCAGATAAGAGCCCAGAAATCACCACAGAGCTGGCGTAATCATAGGGACAGGGGTCCGCAATTGTTATAGGGACAGGGCTCCGCAATTATTATAGGGCCAGGGGTCTGCAGTTATTATAGGGACAGGGGTCCTGAATTATTATAGGGCCAGGGGTCCAGAATTATTATAGGGACAGGAGTCCTGAATTATTATAGGACCAGGGGTCCAGAATTATTATAGGGACAGTGGTCCACAATTATCATAGGGCCAGGGGTCAAGAATTATTATAGGGTCAGGGTTCCTGAATTGTTATAGGGTGAGTGGTTTGGAAAAGGAATATTATAGGTTGAAGGGACTGGGATAGGATTATTATAGGGTGAGGGTGAGGGGTCTGTGGTAGGAATATTATGGGGTGAGGGTCTGGGATAGGATTATTATATGGTGAGGGGTCTGGGATAGAATTATTATGTGGTGAGGGGTCTGGGATAGGATTATTATACGATGAGGGGTCTGTGGTAGGAATATTATAGGGTGAGGGGTCTGGGAAAGAATTATTATAAGGACAGTGGTCCACAATTATCATAGGGCCAGGGGTCAAGAATTATTATAGGGTCAGGGTTCCTGAATTGTTATAGGGTGAGTGGTCTGGAAAAGGAATATTATAGGTTGAAGGGTCTTGGATAGGAATATTATAGGGTAAGGGGTCTGTAATAGAATTATTATAGGGTGAGGGGTCTGGGAGAAGAATATTCTAGGGTGAGGGGTCTGGGATAGGAATATTCTAGGGTGAGGGGTCTGGGATAGGATTATTATAGGGTGAGGGGTCTGGGGTTGGAATATTATATGGTAAGGGGTTTGGGATTGGAATATTATAGGGTGAAGGGTCTGGGATAGAATTATTAGGGGTTGAGGGGTCTGGGATAGGAAAATATAGGGTGAGGGGTCTGTGGTAGGAATATTATAGGGTGAGGGGTCTGGGATAGAATTATTATGGGGTGAGGGGTCTGTGGTAGGATTATTATAGGGTGAGGGGTCTGGGAGAAGAATATTCTATAGTGAGGGGTCTGTGGTAGGAATATTCTGGGGTAAGGGGTCTGTGGTAGGAATATTATAGGGTGAGGGTTTTGGGATAGGAATATTATAGGATGAGGGGTCTGGGGTTGGAATATTATAGGGTAAGGGGTTTGGGATAGGAATATTATAGGGTGAGGGGTCTGGGATATAATTATTATAGTGTGAGGGGTCTGGGATAGGAATATTATAGGGTGAGGGGTCTGTGGTAGGATTATTATAGGGTGAGGGGTATGGGAGAAGAATATTCTAGGGTGAGGGGTGTGTGGTAGGAATATTCTGGGGTAAGGGGTCTGTGGTAGGATTATTATAGGATGATGGGTCTGGGATAGGAATATTATAGGGTGAGGGGTCTGGGATAGGAATATTATAGGGTGAGTGGTCTGGGATAGAATTGTTATGGGGTGAGAGGTCTGGGAGAAGAATATTCTAGGGTGAGGGGTCTGTGGTAGGAATATTCTGGGGTAAGGGGTCTGTGGTAGGATTATTATAGGATGATGGGTCTGGGATAGGAATATTATAGGGTGAGGGGTCTGGGATAGGAATATTATAGGGTGAGTGGTCTGGGATAGAATTGTTATGGGGTGAGAGGTCTGGGAGAAGAATATTCTAGGGTGAGGGGTCTGGAATAGGAATATTATAGGGTGAGGGGTCTGGGGTTGGAATATTTTAGGGTGTGGGGACTGGGATAGGATTATTATAGGGTGAGGTGTCTGGGATAGAATTATTATAGGGTGAGGGGTCTGGGATAGAATTATTATAGGGTGAGGGATCTGGGATAGGATTATTATAGGGTGAGGGGTCTGGGATAGGAATATAATAGGGTGAGGGGCAAGGGCGGATCCAGAGTCTAGTCTCGGGGGGGGCACTGCCAGAAAATAAGGTGTCGCTTACAGAACTCAATTAGGTGTCCGATGTGTCCGCTGCAATGTTGCAGTACTGCTAAAAAAATCAATGATCCCTGCCATTACTAGTAAAACATATTTAAATATGAATGCCATAAATCTATCCCATGGTTTGTAGACGATTGTCAGGGACTGCAGACGTGGTACAAGAGATGGTCAGAGACTGCAGACGTGGTACAAGAGATGGTCAGAGACTGCAGACGTGGTACAAGGGATGGTCAGAGACTGCAGACGTGGTACAAGAGATGGTCAGAGACTGCAGACGTGGTACAAGGGATGGTCAGAGACTGCAGACATGGTACAAGGGATGGTCAGAGACTGCAGACGTGGTACAAGAGATGGTCAGAGAGTGCAGACGTGGTACAAGGGATGGTCAGAGACTGCAGACGTGGTACAAGAGATGGCCAGAGACTGCAGACGTGGTACAAGGGATGGTCAGAGACTGAAGACATGGTACAAGAGATCATTGCAGCCTCACTGTGCATATGAACGCAGCCCCACCTTTGTATATCAATGCAGTCCCACTTTTGTATATCAATGCAATCCCACTTTTGTCTATCAATGCACCCCCGCTTTTGTCTATGAATGCAGCCACACTGTGCACGGCACTCACCATGGCATTGCCTCGATCACACACAGCAGGCATCTCCTCTCCCGACGTGTGTCATGGAACAAACAGGAGCTGAAGGTCTGTGTTCGGTAGGCCAGTGTGCTCTAGCAAGGTCCCCCCCTAGACAGGCTTGTGTAATAGACAAAACACTGATTGTCAGGAAAGGTCCCCCCGCTGGTGATTCTGCCTGTTATTTGGGCTGCAGTACTGGCCTCCACCAGTGGGGAGTTCTTGGCAGTATGGAGCACACAGCCCTTCCTGCGTTCAGGTGTGACCTGAATGCAATCAGCACGCCTCTATAATACCCGGCGTGTGTAATCACTCCTCGCCCTGGTATCTGTCTACTAACCTGAGCCTGATATCTGACCCTGAGCCTGCTGTCCCCTTTCTTGACTTCTGATCTGATCCGACCTGACCTGATCCCTCTCCTGGACATTCCCTTCCTGCCCATTCCCTGTCTGCAGCTTCTTCTGTGATCTCCTGGTATATGACCTCGGCTTGGCTTTTGGTTTATGATTACGGCATTTCCCCTTCACTTATATATGCTTTGTTGTTATTTGTGCACTGTTTGACTTCACCTGTTTTGTTCACCTTGTAAATAAACACCTTTTATTTCACTGCATACAGTGTTGGTCTCCTCTGTGTAGGCACACAGTACTGGTCTATTTAGAATCCCTGACACTGATTCAATCAGTGTTCCATCTCTATCTACTATCACACGAGCAGGTCTAGCACAGGCAGCACAGCCGAACACAGATCCAGCTCACACACACAGCCAGAGATGCCCGATGTCAGCAGGAGAGAGGGGAGTGCTGCAGTCAGCTACAGCTCAAAGCAGCCTCAGGACAGGCAGCCTACCAGCCCTGGTGATGAGAGAGAGAGAGAGTGACAGACTCGGCAGCAGCAGCTGCAGGCACCGCAAAGCAGTTTAAAAAAATGATAAAAAAAAGTTATAAAACATAAATAAAACAATATATAAAAAAAAAAAAAAAAAAAAAGGGGGTTTGACACATGGGGCCCTGGGGACCTCTGAGCCCTTTAATAAAAATATATCTATATATAAAAAAAGAGAAAAAAATAAATAAAATATAAATTTTTTTAAAAAAATATAAAAAAAAGGAGGGTTGTCCTCCGGGGGCCCTGGGGACCTCTGTGCCCTTTAATAATAATACTAACAATAATAATAATAATAATTTATATATATATATATATATATATATATATATACACACATTTAATAAAAAAGGGGGGTGGTCATCTGGGGCCCTGGGAATCTATGGGCCCCTGGGGACCTCCAGACCCCTAAAAAAAGGGGGGGTTGCCATACGGGGCCCTGGCGGCCTCCGGGACCCTGGGGACCTCCGGACTTCTAAAAAAAAAAAAAAAAAAAAAATATGTTAAAAAAATATTTTTTTTTTTATAAAAAAAATAAATAAAAAAAGAGGGGTTTGCCATCTGGGGCCCTGGTGGCCTCCGGGCCCCTGGGGACCTCCGGACCTTTAAAAAAAAAAAAAAAAAAAAAAAAAAAAAAAACATTTTTTTTTTTTTTTTTTTTTAAAGCCAATGTGACATGATTGCCTCGGGGGGGGCAATTGCCCCGTTGCCCCCCCCCTGGATCCGCCGTTGGTGAGGGGTCTGTGGTAGGAATATTATAGGATGAGGGGTCTGGGATAGGAATATTTTAGGGTGAGGGATATGGGATAGGATTATTATAGGGTGAGGGATATGGGATAGAATTATTATGGGGTGAGGGGTCTGGGATATAATTATTATAGGGTGAGTGGTCTGGGATAGAATTATTATAGGGAAGGGAGCTGTGGTGGCTCAACGTGATTGGCACTGCGCTGACAAGCCATTCACCTCTGCAGCCAAGGGTTCGGATCCCGGTCTCGGCTACATGTGAATTGAGTTTGGTGGTCTCAGCCCGGCTCCCGGTGGGTGTGCTATGCAAGGTACGCCTGTGCTTAGTACGCCCACCCCCCCCCCCCCACAAAG
Organism: Rana kukunoris; assembly: GCA_029574335.1. Classification (NCBI taxonomy): domain Eukaryota; kingdom Metazoa; phylum Chordata; class Amphibia; order Anura; family Ranidae; genus Rana; species Rana kukunoris. The sequence goes on along the minus strand of JAJQKJ010001649.1, from coordinate 166,964 downwards.
ACCACCAAACTTGCACCCACACAAAATTGGTTTAAAAACACATGCACTTTGGCCATGCGGTCTCTTAAAATAAAGAGAGGCGAAGGACCTACAGGGCTGGCTGGGTGGGCTAGGCCCCCTCACTCCCTCATAGGGGGAGTCCCTCTGCCCCATTGGGGTCCCGTTGGGCTCCCAAGAGGAGCAGGTAGGGCGGGGTGAGTGGGAGGCCCCCCTTCACACCCGCCATTGCCACCAGGGGCATGGAGAAGAATGGCGATTGCCTCCGGGGGGAGGGTCTGCCTACTCCTGCAGTCTGGCTCCTCTCTCTCGAGTTCACACACAAAAATACACTTTAAAAACTTTAATAGGATACACTTTAATAGGATTATTATAGGGTGAGGGGTCTGGGATATAATTATTATGGGGTGAGGGGTCTGTGGTAGGAATATTAAAGGGTAAAGGGTCTGTATTATAGGGTGAGGGGTCTGGGATAGGAATATTATAGGGTGAGGGGTCTGTGGTAGGATTATTATAGGGTGAGGGGTCTGTGGTAGGAATATTATAGGATGAGGGGTCTGCAATAGAAATATTAGAGGGTGAGGGGTCTGGGATAGGAATATTATTGGGTGAGGGGTCTGGGAGAGGAATATTATAGGGTGAAGGGTCTGTGGTAGGAATATTATAGGATGAGGGGTCTGCAATAGAAATATTAGAGGGTGAGGGGTCTGGGATAGGAATATTATTGGGTGAGGGGTCTGGGAGAGGAATATTATAGGGTGAAGGGTCTGTGGTAGGAATATTATAGGATGAGGGGTCTGGGATAGAATTATTATGGGGTGAGGGGTCTGGGATAGAAATAATATAGGGTGAGGGGTCTGTGGTAGGAATATTATAGGGTGAGGGGGCTGGGATAGAAATATTATAGGGTGAAGGGTCTGGGAGAAAAATATTCTAGGGTGAGGGGTCTGGGATAGGAATATTATGGGGTGAGGGGTCTGGGATAGAAATAATATAGGGTGAGGGGTCTGTGGTAGGAATATTATAGGATGATGGGTCTGGGATAGGAATATTATAGGATGAGGGGTCTGGGATAGGAATATTATAGGGTGAGGGGTCTGAGATAGGAATATTATAGGGTGAGGGGTCTGGGGTTGGAATATTAGAGGGTGAGGGGTCTGAGAGATGAATATAATAGGGTGAGGGGTCTGTGGTAGGATTATTATAGGGTGAGGGGTCTGCGATAGGAATATTATAGGGTGAGGGGTCTGGGATAGAATTATTATAGGGTGAGGGGTCTGGGATAAAATTATTATAGGGTGAGGGGTCTGGGATAGAAATATTAGAGGGTGAGGGGTCTGGGATAGGAATATTGTAGGGCGAGGGGTCTGGGATAGGAATATTATAGGGTGAGGGGTCTGGGATAGGAATATTATAGGGTGAAGGATCTGTGGTAGGATTATTATACGGTGAGGGGTCTGGGAGAAGAATATTATAGGATGAGGGGTCTGGGATAGAATTATTATAGGGTGAGGGGTCTGGGATAGGATTATTATGGGGTGAGGGGGTCTGTGGTAGGTATATTCTGGGGTAAGGGGTCTGTGGTAGGAATATTATAGGGTGAGGGGTCTGGGATAGGAATATTATAGGGTGAGGGGTCTGGGATAGGAATATTATAGGGTGAGGGGTCTGGGATAGATTTTTTATAGGGTTAGGGGTCTGGGATATGATTATAATGGGGTGAGGGGTCTGGGATAGGAATATTATGGGGTGAGGGGTCTGTGGTAGGAATATTATGGGGTGAGGTGTCTGGGATAGAATTATTATGGGGTGAGGGGTCTGGGATAGAATTATTATGGGGTGAGGGGTCTGGGATAGGAATTTTATGGGTTGAGGGGTCTGTAGTAGGAATCTTATGGGGTGAGGGGTCTGGGATATGATTATTATAGGCTAAGGGTCTGGGATAGGATTATTATAGGGTGAGGGGTCTGAGATAGAATTATTATGGGGTGAGGGGTCTGGGATAGAATTATTATAGGGTCAGGGGTCTGGGATAGAATTATTATGGGGTGAGGGGTCTGGAATAGGATTATTATAGAGTAAGGGGTTTGGGATAGGATTATTATAGAGTGAGGGGTCTGGGATAGAATTATTATGGGGTGAGGGGTCTGGAATAGGATTATTATAGAGTAAGGGGTCTGGGATAGGGTTATTATGGGGTGAAGGGTTTGGGATAGGAATAGTATGGGGTGAGGGGACTGGGATAGGAATATTATGGGGTAAGGGGACTGGGATAGGAGAATTATGGGGTGAGGTGTTGTGTAGGTTGTTCCTCCTTGTTGTCTCAGGGATTCGGGGTGTTGTGTAGGTTGTTCCTCCTTGTTGTCTCAGGGATTCGGGGTGTTGTGTAGGTTGTTCCTCCTTGTTGTCTCAGGGATTCGGGGTGTTGTGTAGGTTGTTCTTCCTCGTTGTCTCAAGGATTCAGGGGGGGGGGGGGGGGGGGGGTTGTGTAGGTTGTTCCTCATTGTTGTCTCAGGGATTCGGGGGGGGGGGGGTTGTGTAGGTTGTTCCTCCTTGTTGTCTCAGGGATTCGGGGGGTTGTATAGGTTGTTCCTCCTCATTGTCCCAGGGATTTGGGGTGTTGTGTAGGTTGTTCCTCCTCGTTGTCTCAGGGATTCGGGGTGTTGTGTAGGTTGTTCCTCCTCGTTGTCTCAGGGATTCGGGGGGGGTTGTGTAGGTTGTTCCTCATTGTTGTCTCAGGGATTCGGGGTGTTGTGTAGGTTGTTCCTCATTGTTGTCTCAGGGATTCGGGGTGTTGTGTATGTTCTTCTTCCTCGTTGTCTCAGGGATTCGGGGTGTTGTGTATGTTCTTCTTCCTCGTTGTCTCAGGGATTCGGGGTGTTGTGTAGGTTGTTCCTCGTTGTTGTCTCAGGGATTCGGGGTGTTGTGTATGTTCTTCTTCCTCGTTGTCTCAGGGATTCGGGGTGTTGTGTATGTTTTTCTTCCTCGTTGTCTCAGGGATTCGGGGTGTTGTGTAGGTTGTTCCTCATTGTTGTCTCAGGGATTCGGGGTGTTGTGTATGTTCTTCTTCCTCGTTGTCTCAGGGATTCGGGGTGTTGTGTAGGTTGTTCCTCGTTGTTGTCTCAGGGATTCGGGGTGTTGTGTATGTTCTTCTTCCTCGTTGTCTCAGGGATTCGGGGTGTTGTGTAGGTTGTTCCTCCTCGTTGTCTCAGGGATTCGGGGGGGTTGTGTAGGTTGTTCCTCATTGTTGTCTCAGGGATTCGGGGTGTTGTGTAGGTTGTTCCTCATTGTTGTCTCAGGGATTCGGGGTGTTGTGTATGTTCTTCTTCCTCGTTGTCTCAGGGATTCGGGGTGTTGTGTAGGTTGTTCCTCGTTGTTGTCTCAGGGATTCGGGGTGTTGTGTATGTTCTTCTTCCTCGTTGTCTCAGGGATTCGGGGTGTTGTGTAGGTTGTTCCTCCTTGTTGTCTCAGAGATTCGGGGTGTTGTGTATGTTCTTCTTCCTCGTTGTCTCAGGGATTCGGGGTGTTGTGTAGGTTGTTCCTCGTTGTTGTCTCAGGGATTCGGGGTGTTGTGTATGTTCTTCTTCCTCGTTGTCTCAGGGATTTGGGGTGTTGTGTAGGTTGTTCCTCCTTGTTGTCTCAGAGATTCGGGGTGTTGTGTATGTTCTTCTTCCTCGTTGTCTCAGGGATTCGAGGTGTTGTGTAGGTTGTTCCTCGTTGTTGTCTCAGGGATTCGGGGTGTTGTGTATGTTCTTCTTCCTCGTTGTCTCAGGGATTTGGGGTGTTGTGTAGGTTGTTCCTCCTTGTTGTCTCAGGGATTAGCAGTCATTGCACAACGATCACTGTGATTTAGGGATTAGGGGTTTTGTGTATTATGTAAATCTTTAGGTGCGGAGACACATCGCTGACCTCTGATATATACAGAATATTTCCATTATATCGCCATTATAGTCATGTGACTGCGCCCGGCACCTTCTCTCCCATTACAGAGGATTGTGGGTAGAAGTCCTGGCTTGTGTGGCACTGCGGTCTCTCTGTTATATGACCATTATGTCAGTCTGCGGTTGTGTGAAATAATTGTGTAATTACCTGTCTATGTGGGGACCCCATAATTATCACAATTACGGTACTTACATAATTACATGTGTGTGTGACCGATGGTAATATTCTCCCGGTTATCACCCGTCAGCTCTTCTTCCATCCTATCATATAACCGCACACAGGTTGCAAAGGTCACCGCCGTCATGACGGTTCTTCCTTTCCCTCTGTTGCCTAGTACACACAAGCTGGATTCCCGACGGGAAAAGATCTGTCGGAAATCCCGAGGGGAAAACTAAGAACCTGCTCGGTAACTTTTCCCCCGTATACACGACCGGTTTTCCCGTTGGGAAAACTCAGTTGAGAACTTTCGTCAGGAATCCCGGCCGTGTTTATGCTCCATCGCAGTGATCCACAATTTGAGGTTTGAGGATTATCTCACATGGTCAGTTGTTGTGACCCAGAATTTGAGGTTTGGGGATCATTTTTACATGGTCAGGTAAAGTGATCTGTAATTCTAATTTTGGGGATCATCACACATGGTCAGTTGCAGTGATAGAGAATTTAGGCTTTAGGGATCATCTCACATGGGCAGGTGTTGTGACCCAGAACTTAAAGTTTGAGGATCGTCTCACATGGTCAGGTGTTGTGATCCAGAATTTGAGGTTTGAGAATCATCTCACATGGTCCGGTGTTGTGATCCAGAATTTGAGGTTTGGGGATCATCTCACATGGTCCGGTGTTGTGATCCAGAATTTGAGGTTTGGGGATCATCTCACATGGACAGGTGTTGTGATCCAGAATTTGAGGTTTGAGAATCATCTCACATGGTCCGGTGTTGTGATCCAGAATTTGAGGTTTGGGGATCGTCTCACATGGTCAGGTGTTGTGATCCAGAATTTGAGGTTTGAGAATCATCTCATATGGTCCGGTGCAATGATCCAGAATTTGAGGTTTGAGTATTATCTCACATGGTCCGGTGTTGTGATCCAGAATTTGAGGTTTAGGGATCATCTCACTTAGTCAGGTACAGTGATCTGGAATTCAGGCTGCATAGATCATCTCACATGGGCAGGTGTTGTGACCCAGAACTTAAAGTTTGAGGATCGTCTCACATGGTCAGGTGTTGTGATCCAGAATTTGAGGTTTGAGAATCATCTCACATGGTCCGGTGTTGTGATCCAGAATTGGAGTTTGGGGATCATCTCACATGGTCCGGTGTTGTGATCCAGAATTTGAGGTTTAGGGATCATCTCACTTAGTCAGGTACAGTGATCTGGAATTTAGGCTGCATAGATCATCTCACATGGTCAGGTGTTGTGATCCAGGATTCTGGGTTTTGATATAATTTCACATGGACAGGTGCAGTGATCCATAATTTGAGGTTTGTGGATCATCTCACATGGTCTGGTGTTGTGATCCATAATTTGAGGTCTGGAAATCATCTCACATGGACAGGTACAGTGATCCATAATTTGAGGTTTGGGGGTTATCTCACATGGTCAGGTGTGGTGTGGTGATCAGGGCCCCCAGTGCCTCTAAGCATTCCCAGTCGAACTGCTCCAGTGATCTCCAGTGTTCGTCTCTCAGCGACCTTCAGTGTCTCCCTGTGTGTTTCTGCCTACAACCCGAGTCTCAGCATCCTTAGACTACTCCAGCATAAGTGTAACTTTTTCACTTAACTCATCCAGCACCCAGCCTTCCTGCCATCCTGCACCCCTGTTGTTCCCTATGACTTCTAGCCAACCACTCATTACCAGCACCTGTCCACTCTGAGTCTGCAGCCTACTTCAGTGTTTCCCCGTGCACCCCCAGTCTGCTTCCCCCCCTCTCCATGTCCATGTGCATACCAGTGATCCTGTGTGACCCTGTGCACACCTACCTGATTCCAGTGTCTCTATGTGATTCAGTGAACCCCTGCCAGCCTAGACTGTACTCCCTACTGACCTATGATCTCAGCAGCACTGAACTGCAAGGGACTTTTCCTGTAAGACTGATCCTGTCCTGGGCAGCTGCCTGCACTGGTATGAAAGAGGGCTGAAACCTAGCACTGAAACACGTCAACCCTTGCAGGGCACTCTGAAGAAGACCAGGCAGCTTCTTAGACTCTGCTCTTCAATCCTTTTACGAACTCCCACCTACGTAGAACAAGCAGGCTCGCTGAGGTCTCTCTCATCGGTGCCAATGGGTATCTTGCCTCTGCACTATTGCTGATAGATTCCTCAAAGCCCTCTTTGTCTCCTCCATGGCTTGTGCCACTGCCAGGTATTATGACCAAATCCTAGTTAGCCAGTCTGCCCCCTGCTAGAGATGGGGGACACATGGATAACCAGAGACAAACCAGAGGTCAGGGCAGACAACAGACACAAAAAAACAGGAACAAGTCAGAGGTCAGGGCAGGCAGCAGACTCACATAACCAGGAAGAAGCCAGAGATCAGGACAGGCAACAGACACAAATAACCAGAAACAAGCCAGAAATTAGGGCATGCAGCAGACACAAATAACCAGGATCAAGCCAGAATAAAGTCAGGAACAAGCCAGGAATCGGGGCATGCAGCAGACACAAATAACCATAAACAAGGCAGAGGTCAGGGCAGGCAGCAGACATTAATAAAGCCAGGGATCAGGGCAAGCAGTGGACATAAATAACCAGGAACAAGTCAGGGGTTAGGGCAGGCAGCAGACACAAATAACCAGAAACAAGCCAGAATAAAGTCAGGAACAAGCCAGGGGTCGGGGCATGCAGCAGACACAAATAACCAGAAACAAGTCAGAGGTTAGGGCAGGCAGCAGACACAAATAACCAGGATCAAGCCAGAATAAAGTCAGGAACAAGCCAGGAATCATAATAAAGCCAGGGATCAGGGCAAGTAGTGGACATAAATAACCAGGAACAGGCCAGAATAAAACCAGGGATCAGGGCATGCAGCAGACACAATTATTCAGGATGTAACAAGGCAGAAGTCAGGACAGTCAGCAGACACAAATAGCCAGGAACAAGCCAGAGACCAGGGCAGGCAACAGACAAAAATGACCAGGAACAAGCCAGAATAAAGCCAGGAACAAGCCAGGGATCAGGGCATGCAGCAGACATAAATAACCAGGAACAAGGCAGAGGTCAGGGCAGGCCGCAGGCACCAGACATGAATAAAGCTATGAACAAGCCAGGGATCAGGACAGGCAGCAGACACAAATAGGGATAAGGCAGAGGTCAAGGCAGGTGGCAGACATTAATAAAGCCAGGGATCAGGGCAAGCAGTGGACATAAATAACTAGGAACAAGCCAGAAACAAAGCCAGGGATCAAGGCAGTCACTCTGGTTTGTATGCAGTGTCTTTGTGGGTATGTGGTGACCCTAGGGGAGTATATGGTGACCCTAGGGGCATTGGTGTGCGCACAGGGTGTGCCAGGTGTGCCCAGGCACACCCTAATCAGCCTGTGCAGCATAGATTCCCCCTACTGCCCTAGTGCCCACCCCTCTTCCCCCTGCACTGTTACTGGCTTCCCTCCTCTCCCAGTGGCTGATGCTGCGGGGATGTTTTAGGATGAACGGGGAAGGGGCAGGTAAATATGTCATTTACCGACCCCTTCCATTTCTGAATGAACACAGCGAGTGATCAGTAGTGTGTGTTTGTGCTTTGGGGTGCACACCCTAATGCAATAGGCTGCGCACACCCATGCCTAGGGGAGTATATGGTGACCCTGGGGGAGTATATGGTGACCCTAGGGGAGTATATGGTGACCCTAGGGGAGTATGTGGTGACTCTAGGGGAGTATGTGGGGACTCTGGGGGAGTATATGGTGACCCTGGGGGAGTATATGGTGACCCTGGGGGAGTATATGGTGACCCTGGGGGAGTATCTGATGACCCTGGGGGAGTATATGGTGACTGTGTGGTTAGTGAGCTGTGTGGGAAGGGTGGAAATCCTTTCTAGAAATGGAATCTGAGAACAGGGCGATCCTGAATGACTGGCCAGGTGAGTGTGAAACCCAATATATGTACTGAGATCAGAAGGCTGGGAGCAGAGCGATCGTATATTTGTAATGCATAGACAAGTTATAAATAGCCGGACTACACCCGATATAATTATATATTAACAACGTTACCACACAGGTCCAATTTATTCCTCTAAATATAGAAGAAGTGAAGAATGAAAAGTAACATTCATAAATTATGACAGGTAACAGCAATAGTGATCTCAGCTTGTGTTTGTCCAATCCTCCTCAGCTTATTGTGGTCACCTCACATTGAATTTTATGGTCAGTATGATGGTCAGTGTGATGGGCAGTATGATGGTCAGTGTGAAGGGCAGTGTGAAGGGCAGTATGATGGTCAGTGTGATGGTCAGTATGATGGTCAGTGTGATGGCCAGTGTGATGGGCAGTATGATGGTCAGTGTGATGGGCAGTATGATGGTCAGTGTGATGGCCAGTGTGATGGTCAGTGTGATGGTCAGTGTGATGGTCAGTGTGATGGGCAGTATGATGGTCAGTGTGATGGGCAGTATGATGGTCAGTGTGATGGGCAGTGTGATGGTCAGTGTCATGGTCAGTGTGATGGGCAGTATGATGGTCAGTATGATGGTCAGTATGATGGTCAGTGTGAAGGGCAGTGTGAAGGGCAGTATGATGGTCAGTGTGATGGGCAGTATGATGGTCAGTGTGATGGCCAGTGTGATGGGCAGTATGATGGTCAGTGTGATGGGCAGTATGATGGTCAGTGTGATGGCCAGTGTGATGGCCAGTGTGATGGCCAGTGTGATGGTCAGTGTGATGGGCAGTATGATGGTCAGTGTGATGGTCAGTGTGATGGGCAGTATGATGGTCAGTGTGATGGCCAGTGTGATGGCCAGTGTGATGGTCAGTGTGATGGGCAGTATGATGGTCAGTGTGATGGTCAGTGTGATGTGCAGTGTGATGGGCAGTGTGATGGTCAGTGTGATGGGCAGTGTGATGGGCAGTGTGATGGTCAGTGTGATGGGCAGTGTGATGGTCAGTGTGATGGTCAGTGTGATGGGCAGTATGATGGTCAGTGTGATGGGCAGTGTGATGGGCAGTGTGATGGGCAGTGTGATGGGCAGTATGATGGTCAGTGTGATGGGCAGTGTGATGGGCAGTGTGATGGGCAGTGTGATGGGCAGTGTGATGGGCAGTATGATGGTCAGTGTGATGGGCAGTGTGATGGTCGGTGTGATGGGCAGTGTGATGGGCAGTGTGATGGTCAGTGTGATGGTCAATGTGATGGGCAGTGTGATGGTCAGTGTGATGGTCAGTGTGATGGTCAGTATGATGGTCAGTGTGATGGTCAGTATGATGGTCAGTGTGAAGGGCAGTGTGATGGGCAGTGTGATGGGCAGTATGATGGTCAGTGTGATGGTCAATGTGATGGGCAGTGTGATGGTCAGTGTGATGGTCAGTGTGATGGTCAGTGTGATGGTCAGTATGATGGTCAGTATGATGGGCAGTGTGATGGGCAGTGTGATGGTCAGTATGATGGTCAGTATGATGGGCAGTGTGATGTGCAGTGTGATGGGCAGTGTGATGGTCAGTGTGAAGGTCAGTGTGAAGGTCAGTGTGATGGGCAGTGTGATGGGCAGTGTGATGGTCAGTGTGATGGGCAGTGTGATGGGCAGTGTGATGGGCAGTGTGATGGTCAGTGTGATGGCCAGTGTGATGGGCAGTGTGATGTGCAGTGTGATGGTCAGTGTGATGTGCAGTGTGATGGGAAGTGTGATGGGCAGTGTGATGGGCAGTGTGATGGGCAGTGTGATGGGCAGTATGATGGTCAGTGTGATGGCCAGTGTGAAGGGCAGTGTGATGGGCAGTGTGATGGGCAGTGTGATGGGCAGTATGATGGTCAGTGTGATGGTCAGTGTGATGGTCAGTGTGATGTGCAGTGTGATGGTCAGTATGATGGTCAGTGTGATGGTCAGTGTGATGGGCAGTGTGATGTGCAGTGTGATGGTCAGTGTGATGGGCAGTGTGATGGGCAGTGTGATGGTCAGTGTGATGGTCAGTGTGATGGGCAGTGTGATGTGCAGTGTGATGGTCAGTGTGATGGTCAGTGTGATGGTCAGTGTGATGGCCTGTGTGTTGGGCAGTGTGATGTGCAGTGTGATGGGCAGTGTGATGGGCAGTGTGATGGGCAGTGTGATGGGCAGTGTGATGTGCAGTGTGATGGGCAGTGTGATGGGCAGTGTGATGGGCAGTGTGATGGGCAGTATGATGGTCAGTGTGATGGCCAGTGTGATGGGCAGTATGATGGTCAGTGTGATGGTCAGTGTGATGGTCAGTGTGATGGTCAGTGTGATGTGCAGTGTGATGGTCAGTATGATGGTCAGTGTGATGGGCAGTGTGATGGGCAGTGTGATGTGCAGTGTGATGGTCAGTATGATGGTCAGTGTGATGGTCAGTGTGATGGGCAGTGTGATGTGCAGTGTGATGGTCAGTGTGATGTGCAGTGTGATGGTCAGTATGATGGTCAGTGTGATGGGCAGTGTGATGGTCAGTGTGAAGGTCAGTGTGATGGGCAGTGTGATGTGCAGTGTGATGGGCAGTATGATGGTCAGTATGATGGTCAGTGTGAAGGTCAGTGTGATGGGCAGTGTGATGGGCAGTGTGATGGGCAGTATGATGGTCAGTGTGATGGGCAGTATGATGGTCAGTGTGATGGGCAGTATGATGGTCAGTGTGATGGGCAGTGTGATGGGAAGTGTGATGTGCAGTGTGATGGGCAGTGTGATGGGAAGTGTGATGTGCAGTGTGATGGGAAAGAGGGAAGGATTGCTGTTATATGGAAGGGAAGATCACTATGGTATATAGAAAAATGAAGGAAGGGATCACTATTGTACATACAATATAGGGCAGGAAGAAGGGATCATTATGGCATTTGGAAGGCAGGAAGGACACTATGGCACATGGAAGGAAGGATCATTATGGCACATGGAAGGAAGGATCATTATGGCACAGGGAAGGAAGGATCATTATGGCACAGGGAAGGAAGGATCATTATGGCACATGGAAGGAATGATCATTATGGCACAGGGAAGGCAGGAAGAAAAAGAGGGGCGAGATAACTCACCCGAGGCTCAGGCAGTGACACCCCGTGCACCGCTTTAGAAATTCCTGCATGCCAGGGTTTTTGGGCAGACATGGGGACAAGGTGGCGCTCATCTGGCCTCCCCTCCTTTTCCAGGTGAGCAGACGGGGGATTTTGGGGGGGGGGGGGGAATGCTGGCTGGGCACTAAGCAAGTGACAAGTGAAGTCCAGTGCCGGAACTTGACCCCGGGCTGGGCTCCACTGCAGGATTCACCCCTGATTCGCGGGACGGGACGCCAGGATTTATTTGAAGTCCCGGTATGGGATCGCTTGGGAGGTAGGCCAGACATATCCTGAGATTGTACTGACAGTCCTGGAAATCAGAGCAACCCAGGCAGACCTACAAGGCCAGGAAGAGCAGAATGTGGCAGCTTTGTGACCATGTGGCCCTGGAGGATAGGGCCCACTTCCTGCTATGGTCCCCTAAGTACTCAGCACCAACATACCCAATGGTGAAATACATTTGTCCTCTCTCTCTATCTTAGTGCAGGGTGTAAGTGTCTCTCAGTACATGTTGTTTCGCTCAGTAAGGGTCTGTCTCTTTCAGGGGGGCATGCCTTAGTATGGAGGTGACATTCATATTGTATTCTCTTCTGTCTCTCCATACAGTGTCTGACACCAGAAATCCTCTTCTCTGCTGCGAATCGATCCTCGGACTCAAGATTGGATGCTCAGGGATTCTCTGCAGTGTCTGGAGGATTGTTGAATTATGTTGCAGATCCAGAACACGTCTGTCACAGTGAAGGGAAATGGGTGACCAATGTCCTGAATATGGAAGGACGGGCAGAGGAAGTGACCCTACGTATATTGGCATCTATACTGCCTCACTATAAGGCCAAGGACAAGGTAAGGCCTCCTTTTTAGACTAAGCAGCCGGGGGGGGGGCAGGCGGCATTGCTTCACGGCAGCGGTTATTGATGGGATGTGGGGTTCCAGCACCCTGCACCTCTGGGCCCCTTTACATTACACAGCACCCCGCACCTCTGGGCCCCTTTACATTACACAGCACCCCGCACCTCTGGACCCCTTTACATTACACAGCACCCTGCACCTCTGGGCCCCTTTACATTACACAGCACCCCGCACCTCTGGGCCCCTTTACATTACACAGCACCCTGCACCTCTGGGCCCCTTTACATTACACAGCACCCTGCACCTCTGGACCCCTTTACATTACACAGCACCCCACACCTCTGGACCCCTTTACATTACACAGCACCCCACACCTCTGGACCCCTTTACATTACACAGCACCCTGCACCTCTGGACCCCTTTACATTACACAGCACCCTGCACCTCTAGACCCCTTTACATTACACAGCACCCCACACCTCTGGACTCCTTTACATTACACAGCACCCTGCACCTCTGGACCCTTTACATTACACAGCACCTTGCACCTCTGGGCCCCTTTACATTACACAGCACCTCTGGGCCCCTTAACATTACACAGCACCCTGGACCCCTTTACATTACACAGCACCCTGCACCTCTGGACCCCTTTACATTACACAGCACCCTGCACCCCTGGGCCCCTTTACATTACACAGCACCCTGCACCTCTGGGCCCCTTTACATTACATAGCACCCTGCACCTCTGGACCCCTTTACATTACACAGCACCCTGCACTCCTTTACATTACATAACACCACACCTCTAGACCCCTTTACAATATACAGCACCCTGCACCTCTGGGCCCCTTTACATTACATAGCACCCTGCACCTCTGGACCCCTTTACATTACATAGCACCCTGCACCTCTGGACCCCTTTACATTACACAGCACCCTGCACTCCTTTACATTACATAACACCACACCTCTAGACCCCTTTACAATATACAGCACCCTGCACCTCTGGACCCCTTTACATTACACAGCACTCTGCACCTCTGGACCCCTTTACATTACACAGCACCCTGCACCTCTGGACCCCTTTACATTGCACAGCACCCTGCACCGCTGGACCCCTTTACATTAGTATGTTAGTATACGCGACGAATATGCAAATGAGGAGAACCGCCGATTCAGAAACGAACGCCCGGCCGTTGCTTTTTTTTTACGTAGTTTGCGTTCGGCTTTTTCCGGCGGATGGTTACCCCTGCTATATGCGGGGTAAGTGCGGCGTATCCTTTGTTAAGTATGGCCGTCGTTCCCGCGTCAAGTTTTGCATTTTTTACGTCGTTTACGTAAGTCGTTCGGGAATACGGCCATACGTTAATTGCGTTAATGTCGAAAACAATGACGTCCTTGCGACGTCATTTGAAGCAATGCACGCTGGGAAATTTAGCGGCGGAAACGCAGTTCCGGCACCTCCAGCTCTGAATGTATGTAATGGTGCTCGGAGGTGGGTAGTGTCTATACGCGGCACGGTGGGGAACACAGCTATTCAAACGAAAGTTGTAATGTTCCCTGCATGCTGATTAACGCGGCTTTGCGGTATGCGGCGGCGGTGGGTTTGCAGCTGCGGCGCGTTGCGGCGGCAGGGGGGGGGAGACAAGTATTCGGCCAGGCATCGGCGGCATTTGCAGGAGTACAAGTACTCCCGCAAATACTCAGTATCGGTCCCGATACCGATACTGGTATCGGTATCGGGACAACCCTAATAACAATAGACACACAGGTCAGGTGTATTCAAACTTCTCATCAGTAAACAGTCTTATCAGCAGGGAGAGCTGTTGGAGGAATCCCCCCTCCCCTCTCTGCTCTGCCCCCTGTCTTTGAAATACTCTTACAAGAGTCTAGCATTCTTAAAGGTGAAGGACATTGCTCACAAACATTAAAGCGGTTGTATACCCGCAATAATTTTATTTATTTTTTTACCCCTGAAAGGCAAAACCCATAATGAGCTAGTATGCTTAGAACGAGGTGTAGAGAACTGGTCCACGCCGAGCGAGATGTCATCTTGCTGCGGTGTGTCTTCCGGGTATCGGTGCTCCATCGCTGTGATTGGCTGCAGCGGCGATGTTGTCACTCCCGTGCATGCGCGTGGGAGACTTCATTCTGGCCCTTTAGCCAAGGATTCCCTCTGCGCATGCGCCGCTGCAATCAGCGGCGCACTGCGTGGGGGATATCTCCTAAACCGTACAGGTTTAGGAGATATTCTTTATGGGGTAGATTCACATAGAGATACGACGGTGTATCTACTGATACACCGTCGTATCTGTGAGATCCGACGCTCGGATCTATGCGGCTGATTCCTCGAATCAGGTTCCGCATAGATCTCCCTTAGAGCCGACTGATGTAAGTGAGTTACACTGTCGGATCTTAGGCTGCAATCTCCCGCCGTCCGCTAGGTGGCGCTTCTGTTAGTACACGTGATGAATATGCAAATGAGGAGAACCGCCGATTCAGAAACGAACGCCCGGCCGTTGCTTTTTTTTTACGTCGTTTGCGTTCGGCTTTTTCCGGCGGATGGTTACCCCTGCTATATGCGGGGTAAGTGCGGCGTATCCTATGTTAAGTATGGCCGTCGTTCCCGCGTCGAGTGTTGCATTTTTTACGTCGTTTACGTAAGTCGTTCGGGAATACGGCCATCCGTTAATTGCGTTAACGTCAAAAACAATGACGTCCTTGCGACGTCATTTGAAGCAATGCACGCTGGGAAATTTAGCGGCGGAAACGCAGTTCCGGCACCTCCAGCTCTGAATGTATGTAATGGTGCTCGGAGGTGGGTAGGGGGTGGAACCAAGGAACGGTGCTCGGAGGTGGGTAAGGAGTGAAACCAAGGAATGGTGCTTGGAGGTGGGTAAGGGTTGGAACCCAGAAATAGTGCTCGGAGGTGATTAGGAGTTGGAACCAAGGAAAAGTGCTTGGAGGTGATTAGGAATTGGAACCAAGGAATGGTGCTCTGAGGTGGGTAGGGGGTGGAACCAAGGAATGGTGCTCAGAGGTGGGTAGGGGGTGGAACCAAGGAATGGTGCTTGGAGGTGGGTAAGGGGTGGAACCCAGAAATAGTGCTCGGAGGTGATTAGGAGTTGGAACCAAGGAAAAGTGCTTGGAGGTGATTAGGAATTGGAACCAAGGAATGGTGCTCTGAGGTGGGTAGGGGGTGGAACCAAGGAATGGTGCTTAGAGGTGGGTAGGGGGTGAAACTAATGAATGGTGCTTGGAGGTAGGTAGGGGGTGGAACCAAGAAATGGTGCTCAGAGGTGGGTAGGGGGTGAAACTAATGAATGGTGCTTGGAGGTAGGTAGGGGGTGGAACCAAGAAATGGTGCTCAGAGGTGGGTAGGGGGTGAAACTAATGAATGGTGCTTGGAGGTAGGTAGGGGGTGGAACCAAGAAATGGTGCTCAGAGGTGGGTAGGGGGTGAAACTAATGAATGGTGCTTGGAGGTAGGTAGGGGGTGGACACAAGAGGTGACTCAGAAGGAGGGAGTTCCTGCACCTATTCTCTGAGAAAAAAAGCCCTGGACACAGGGTAACTTACACATAGAAGGGGCCATGGGAGTTGGCCCAGAAGCTTCCAGTGCTCTCCCAGGTAAGCTGAGTTGTACAAACCTCCCACCCAAAGTGACTCCTGTCACAATGTGACTCTAGTAGACTGAGTTATGATTGGTTGCTGTGGTTACTGCCTTTGGTACCTCCTCATTGGCCTTTATGCCACTACACAAACTGAGGACATGTATAGGATGTATAGACTAACATGGCAGTCGCTGGTCATCTCCTGACCAGAAACCACTGGTAACTTCCAGTTGAATCACGGCGGCTCACTTAGTGATTGGCCAATCAGAACTCATGTTTCACTGAAGGGTGGATTGGGATTGGTTACTGCTGGTTGCCTTTGCATTCTGGAAAGCTGACAATCTAAATATTGAATGACGTAGCCGACAGACCAAATTGACCCCTTCTCACACAATCTTTCTTTTCTTTTCAGCCTGAATCCTGCCTTAATGCTAATGATATCCTGAACATGACCTCTGACCCCAATCACGTGACCACAGAAATCCTGGAGGCCATCCTCAGCACAGTTCTAGAGGGGGACTGTGTAACGCTTCTGCCTCCTAGGGAATACTTTCTACATTACATCTACAAGCAAAACACGACCCTCAGCCTGGACGGTAAGACTGAGGAGCACCCTGCTCAGAATAACATAACTCACCTGATGCACCAGAACATCCAGAAAAATCCACAGGCGACTTTGTAAAACATCCAATATTAGGGCCCAGGCAATGTTCTGGCGGTGGGATCCAACCAAACCACCATGATGGTCTTGGTAACATCTCTGAACATTCAAGTAATTGTAGTAGAAGATTCTGTGGTGTAACCAGATGTGGTGAAAGGTGTTGTAATGATATGACAGGAGGTCCCCGAGGATGTCATTGACCACGCTTCTCCTGCCAGCACATGGCAGACATTTTTTCTTGCTGTGTGTCTTTATCGTGCAACCATCTACTATATAGGAAGATCCCCTTATACAACGCAGTACTTTCTCCTCTTATATAAATATTCTTATAACTTACTCTTCAAGTTCCACCTCTCTATACCTTTCTACTTTGATCTTCCTCCTCCAATCACCTTAAAGAAGAATTTTTATTATCGTGTTCTGTTTTGGGATAAGGAACATGTAGTACGTTGGCCTATTTCCCTCATGCCGTCTAAGGCTAGCTGTGAGGTCAGACAGGGTGCTCCTCCTCCCTCCATGGCTGTCCACAACAACGCAGCTAGCAAGGAGATGGATGCTTTCAAAGATGGTGCATTTTTCTGTTCCCAAGCCTGCCGAACAGCAATGTCCCACGAGGAATGCGAGGGGCGGGGCTTGTGAGCTAATTTGTTCAAGGCAAGAGGACAAGTGCTTGTAGATGGGCAGGGCCGGATTTGCTCTCTCTGCCGCCTCAAGGCCAGGTTCCGCAATGCACCCCCTCCCCGCCAACCGAACCCCCCCCCCCCCCCCCCCCAAATCAACAGGGAATGGCAACCGGATGGCAGGGGCGGCACGGTTAGTTCAAATATTTTTTTTATTTTTTTTTTATTTTTATTTTTTATTATTTTTTTTATTTGTAGCTTGTAACTTTTTAATTACTTTTTTATTTTATTAAATTAATTATTTTTTCCGATTATTTATTGATATTTTTAGCTATTTTTTTTTTACTTAACTTTTTTGCTATCACACAGCTCAGATGGGAAGTGCTATACCTGAAGGGTTCCACATGTACTGGCTCTCCCCTCTCACTGTGTACATTGGCAGCAGGAACAGGAGACAGACTCGGTGGCCGGGGGGAGGGGGGAGTCCCGAAGACAGAGAGAGGTATGTGGGGTGGGGGGAAGAGGGGAGGACAGAAGGGAGCACACATTTTACAAGTGATTTCGGCGACATCGCCGCAATCACTTGTTAATGAGTGAGTGGATTCCCCCATAACTTACTGCCCTTAACTGTATGTTCCGGGCGTCGGGGGCTTAACAATAGTATTGTTAAGCCCCATACACTTGGTCAGACTATTTTAACAACAAACATAAAAACGATCGTTTTCCGATCGTTCTCAGAAAATTCGTTTGTTTTTAAACTGCATCAGAAAACCATTTTTGGGTCCAAAAGTCTGGCCAACTGATCTCCCTTCAGATGAAAATCCACAGAAAAGTTTATTAGGCTTTACTGTACAAGTGTACTCACTACTCTGCACAAAAGAGAAGCTGCTTTCAGTCACTGAGGCTGGCCATACATGTTCAATTTTCTTGTACAATTTTCTTTTAGATTTACCAAAAACCATATATGAGGTCAAACTAAACAACACTTTCAATTGTATGCAATCAGGCAGGCCCTTACACTACATAATGAAGACAAAGAAAAATGGATAGCCGCACTCCAAAACCTGATGGGTGGTCTTTTATTCAATAGACAGCATGTACAAAAATAGGGTCACAGCAGTAGAAACAAGGAACAGCCGACGCGTTTCGCACTGGATCAGTGCTTATTCATGCACCCTCGGTATCCTGCACCACCTGTAACCATTTAGTGATCCCACCTGGAGCGGTGACTCCTTTCTCTCCCTTGCACTACATAGTTGAAGGTAAATCTAAAGAAAATTGCACAGAAAATTGTATCATGTATGGCCAGCCTAACTCTCTGGCCATTCAAAAAAAACATAAACAAAAGATTTGCATTTGAACCTGTTTCTTATGTTATTTTCGTATGTTGATATGACACCTATAACAGAAAAAGGAATTCATTCAATATACATAATGAAATTCTTTTGTTATAGATGTCATTGAACAATGAACATACAACTGACACTAACAAAAGAAAAGCATTCAAGATACACAGAATGCAAATTGACGAAAATTCACGATAATTATTGTCTAACAAGAAACGAACATGAATTAAACAGAATAACGAATCATCCCGCATGTACGAAAATAAAACGGTAACGGAAAAACGAAACGATCGGAATACGAAAAAATCACGTCGTACGACAAACGAACGGGAACGAACGGGAAAACGGGCGTCTTACGAAAAACGAATGGAAACGAACAGACAGGACCATACGAAACGGAACAAAAAAAAACAAATTTTTTTTCTGTGCACATGTCTACTAATTACTATACAACTATGTAAAATTAGTCTTCTTCTGTAATCTAATTTTTGGTCTTATTTTTTTATTGTTTTCCATGTTTTCTTACTTATCGTAGGGTTCTACCTAACTAAAACTTCCTCTTGCAAAAAAAAAAAAAACCTGCATGTTTCGCCACTTTTGTGGCTTCATCATGATCTAGTGTACCAATCGCACAAAGTATATAAAAAATATGACTACTGTCATGCCAGAACACTAGCCTTTAATGGCCTCTCCTGAACTGCATCACGTGATGTAAATTATTATAGAACTTCTTCAGGAATAGAGGCTAAAAGAACTTTAGAAACAGATTTATATAGAGCTAAAAAATAAGATATATTTTAAATTAAAAGGAAAAAAAACTCCTGTTTTGTTTAAGAATATTACAAACCTGGTTGGAATTCAAGATGACAAGAGGGCTTCCCTTACACCTCTGATCCAGACACCCCTGAAAAGGAGTGTAGCATCGGGAGGGAGAAGGCACAGTGTGGCATGGGTGCCAGGAGTCCAGTCCATGGACGTTCCCTTCTGGAAGGCAGGCTTAGCTGTGAAGTGCTTGTGCAGACTGACAGGTAGGTCTCCGGGAAGAACAAGACTGGAAGGAAGCTGGCTGGGACACTGGAACACACAGCAGGCTGGAAGCGTGGTCTGGACAGGTAGTGGTCATTAGCCAAGGAGACAAACAGCAGAATAGCAGACGGGTGACAAGCCAGGGGGTCAAACCAGGAGGTCAACAAAGCTGCAGTCAGGAACTAGCCAAGGTCAAACCGGGGATCTGCAGGGACAAGCCTGGGTCAGGA
The DNA here is from genome assembly GCA_029574335.1 of Rana kukunoris. NCBI lineage: Eukaryota > Metazoa > Chordata > Amphibia > Anura > Ranidae > Rana > Rana kukunoris. Next base: position 147,481 of record JAJQKJ010001649.1, on the reverse strand, counting down.
ACTAACCAAGGTCAAACTGAGAATCAGCAGAGGCCAGCTGTGGTCAGCAACCAGCTGAGGTCAAACCGGGAATCAGCAGAGACAAGCCAGAATCAGGAACTGATTGAGGTCAATATGGGAATTGGCATAGAAAAGCCTGGGTCAGGAACTAGCCAAGGTCAAACCGGGAATCAGCAGAGACGAGCCGTGGTCAGGAACTAGCCAAGGTCAAACCGGGAATCAGCAGAGACGAGCCGTGGTCAGAAGCTAGCCGAGGTGAAACTGGGAATCAGTAGAGACGAGCCATGGTCAGGAGTGAGCCAAGGTAAACTGGCAATTAGCAGAGACAAGGTAGGGTCAGGAACTGGTTGAGGGCAACATGGGAATTAACATAGAATATCCGGGATCAGGAACTAGCCATGGTCAAACTGGGAATGAGTGAGGAACTAGCTGAAGTGGAACTGGGAATCAGCAGAGACAGGGAAGGACCAGGAACTAACCGAGGTCAAACTGGGAATCCGCAGAGACAGGGAAGGAATGAGTACAGACAAGCCAGGGTCAGGAACTGGTAAAGTCAACATGAGGATTGACATAGAAAAGCCAGGGTCAGGAACTAGCCACGGTCAATCTGCAGAAGCGAGCCATGGTCAAGTACTAGCCGAGGTCAAACTAGGTATAAGTAGAGACAAGCAGTGGTTAAGATCTAGCTGAGGTGAAACCAGGAATTTGCAAATTGGACAAATTGGGGTCAGGAATTAGCCAAGATCAGCAAACTAGCAGACATGTGGCAAGCCAGGGTGTCAAACCAAGCTGCAGTCAGGAACTAGCCAAGGTCAAACTGGGGATCTGCAGGGACAAGCCCGGCTAAGGAACTAACCAAGGTCAAACCGGGAATTAGCAAAGACGAGCCGTGGTCAGGAGCTAGCCAAGGTAAACTGGCAATTAGCAGAGACAAGGTAGGGTCAGGAACTGGTTAAGAGCAACATGGGAATTAACATAGAAAATTCGGGATCAGAAACTAGCCAAGGTTAAACTGGGAATCAGTCAGGAACTAGCTGAAGTGGAGCTGGGAATCAGCAGAGACAAACTGTGGTCAGGAACTAGCCGAGGTCAAACTGGGAATCAGCAGAGACAGGGAAGGACCAGGAACAACCAAGGTCAAACTAGGAATGAGTAGAGAAAATCCGGGGTACAGAACTAGCTGATGTGAAACCAGGAATCAGGAGAGACAAGCCAGGGTCAGGAACTACCTGAGGTCAATCTGGGAATCTGCAGAAGTGAGCCACGGTCAAGAACTAGCCGAGGTCAAACTAGGAAGAAGTAGAGACAAGCCGTGGTTAAGATCTAGCTGAGGTGAAACCAGGAATTTGCAAATTGGACAAATTGGGGTCAGGAATTAGCCAAGATCAGCAGAATAGCAGACAGGTGGCAAGCCAGGGTGTCAAACCAGATCTAACTGTTAACCAGTAGAGACAAGCCATGGTCAGGCAAGTTACGTCGGTCAGATGAAGCCTATTTTCTGGCATATCTTGGTTTCTGAGTCCGGCGCACAGATACGACGGCGCATATTTACACTTACGCAGCGTATCTCGAGATACGTTGGCGTAAGTGCTTTGTGAATCCGGGCCGTTGTCTTCTGATGCTGTCATGACCCAGAAGGATATAAAAATATACATAAATCACATTTTCATTATATACTGGGCAACTTTATTACAACATATGGATGTGAAAACAGTACTAATTGAATAGTATTACCTGTGGAAGATGAGAACATTTATAGTATTTAAAAAAAAAAAAAGGAAAATTACTGAGAGTGAAGCCTCGTACACATGGCCGGTTTTCCCGACAGAAAAACTGCGAGGAGAGCGCTTGGCCAGGAAACCCGGCCGTGTGTATGCTCACTTGCAGTTTTTCCGACGGGTAACCTGCCAAAAACCGCAGAAAAAAAAAGGAAACCTGCTCTCTGCTGGTTTTCCCGGCGTTTTTTGGCAGTTTTCCTGTCGGGAAAACCTCTCGGGCCAGATCCACAAATAATTACGGCGGCGTATCTCCAGATACGCCGCCATAATTTCAAAATTGCACCAGCGTATATTTGTTTTGTATTCACAAAACAAGATACGCCGGAATTACGCTAAAATACGACTGACATAAGTCTCTTACGCCGTATCTTAGTTGCATATTTACGCTGGATGCTAGGGGTGCTTTCGTTGTTTTTTCGCGTAAAATATGCAAATCAGGTAGATACGCTGATCCACGAACGTACATACGCCTGGCGCAGTGTTTTTACGTTGTTTGCGTAAGCGTATGTCCGGCGTAAAGTTACCCCTGTTGTATAGAGGCATACGTAATGTTAAGTATGGACGTCGGGCCAGCGTCAAGTTTTCCGTCGTTCACGTGGTTTGCGTAAACCGTTCGCGAATAGGGATTTGCGTAAGTTACGTTCATGTTGTTTTCATTGATGTTTTGCGACGTGATTTCGAGCACGCGCACTGGGATACGTCCATGGCCGGCACATGCGCAGTAAAAAAAAAAAACGTAATTTACGTCGGGTCACGATTAATTTAAATAAAACACGCCCACCTCTTCCCCATTTGAATTAATTGCCCGGGCTTACACCGGCCTATTTACACTACGCCGCCGTAACTTAGGACGCAAGTGCTTTGTGGATACGGAACTTGCCTTCCTAGCATACGCGGCGTAGCGTAAACAAGACATGCTACGCCGGCAGAAAGATTGGACGGGTTTTGTGGATCTGGCCCCTCGTGTGTAGGGGGAAAGACTGACCGAGCAGGTTCTCGCCTTTCCCCTCGGGATTTCGGATGGGAAATTTTCTCGTTAGAAATCCCGCACATGTGTACTAGGCATAAGAAGGAATGACCACCAAACCCTTCCAAGGGATCGCATGGTTGTGGGTGTTGTAAAGCCTTCAAGTACATGTCAACGACACAGGAATTTATTATTCTCCACTGTGCCTGAACAAGGTCATGCAGAGCCCAGGGCAAAAATGGCAAACTGCGTCCCCCCTCCCCCTTCCCGTGTTTATTACGACTGAGTTGATGTTTTTTCATGGCAAGAAAATATTACCCTGTGCATTCTTTTTCCAGTGCAGTTGGTTGTAACACAAACCACGACATCGCATTGTTTCTGTGTGAAAAGAATATAAAGGGGTGTTCCAGCCAAAATGTATGTTTATTAAAAGTCAGAAGCTACAAAAAGTGTAGCTGCTGGCTTTTAATAAACAGACACTTACCTTCTCCACGTTCCAGCGACGCGCTGGCCGGGGCTCCACTCCTCTCCACCCCTCCCCGGCCAGCATCCTCATTGCTACTGTGGGCACCCGGCCGTGACAGCCTTCGGCTTCACGGCCGGGCACCCACTGCACATGCACGAGCGGCACTGCGCATGCGCGAGCAGGGCCGCTCGGCGCTGCGCTATTCGATTGGACAGGCTATCGCCTAGGACCTGTCACGTGTCCTAGACTATAGCCTAATAAGCTTAATCGCCTTTTGAGCCCCTCGGCGGAAGAAGGAAGTGGGACAGGAAGTCCCACTCCTCCTGAAGCCCCCACTCCCCCCAAAAAAAATTACATGCCAAATGTGGCATGTAAGGGGATGAGGAGTGGGTTAAGCGAAAGTTCCATTTTTGGGCGGAACTCCGCTTTAAGAAAATGTCGCTTGTGACATCTCAATAAAGTTCTAACAAAAGAAGTATACGGCGTGAGTCACCAGGACCAGAACTGTTTACTTCCAACACACGCCAACAGCTTTGTGATCGTAGTACATTGCACTACCATACATGTACTACACTTTATTGTTTGTGTGACACTGCCCCCACTGACCTCCTCTGTTTAAGAGAGGAAGAATAAATACATTTGGATTACAAAATATTATATAAATACTATTCTATATGAAAGACAACACCCTGATGACGTATCCTGGCCGCGACCCCCATCGGTTGCTAGCTTTGTATTTCCAGTGCTCCCACAGTTTTCTTGTAAGCCTGTTCTATTTTGTGGGTGTAAATATTCTTAAAATGTCAATCCTGCTGTGTTTTTTACCCATAGGCACACTGCTGCATTAATTGTCACCGCCAGCATTTGAGTCAGTCTACGCAGTAACAACCCCCAACATTGGTGCTGGTCTCTGCAGTAATAACCCCCAGAATTGGTACCAGTTTCTGCAATTATAACCCCCAGCATTGGTGCTAGTTTCTGCAATTATAACCCCCAGCATTGGTACCAGTTTCTTCAATAACAGCCCCCAGCAATGGTGCCAGTTTCTGCAATTATAACCTCCATTATTAGTGCCAGTTTCTGCATATATCACCCCCTGCATTGGTGCCCGTTTCTGCAATTATAACCCCCCCCCCCCAGCATTAGTACCAGTTTCTTTAATTATAACCCCCAGCATTAGTACCAGTTTCTTCAATTATAACCCCCAGCATTGGTGCCAGTTTCTTCAATTATAACCCCCAGCATTAGTACCAGTTTCTGCAATTATAACCCCCAGCAATGGTGCCAGTTTCTGCAATTATAACCCCCAGCAATCGTGCCAGTTTCTGCAATTATAACCCCCAGCAATGGTGCCAGTTTCTGCAATTATAACCCCCAGCAATGGTGCCAGTTTCATCAATTATAACCCCAGCATGGGTACCAGTTTCTGCAATTATAACCTCCATTATTAGTGCCAGTTTCTGCATATATCACTCCCTGCATTGGTGCCCGTTTCTGCAATTTTTACCCCCCCCCCCCCCAGAATTGGTGCCAGTTTCCACAATATCGCAATAGTAACCCCAACATTGGTGCAACTCTCTGCAGTAATAACCCCCAGCATTGGTACCAGTTTCTGCTATTTTAACCCCCTGCATAATTATAACACCCAGTGACAGTTAATGCAATTATAACCCCCAGCATTGGTGCTAGTTTCTGTAATTATAACCCCCAGCATTGGTGCTAGTTTCTGCAAATATAACCCCCAGCATTGGTGCTAGTTTCTGCAATTATAACCCCCAGCATTGGTGCCAGTTTCTGTAATTATTAAGAATTGGTTCCAGTTTCCACAAGAATGCAGTAATAACCCCAACATTGGCACCAGTCTTTGCAGTACTTACCCCCATCATTGGTACCAGTGTAATTATAACCCCCAACATTGATGTCATTTTCCACAATAATGCAATTATAGCCCATAGCATTGGTTCAAGTTTATGCAATTATAACCCCCAGCATTGGTACCAGTTTCCACAATAATGCAGTAATAACCCCAACATTGGTGCCAGTCTCTGTAGTATTAATAACCACCAGCATTGGTACCAGTTTATGCAATTATACCTCCCAGCATTGGGAGGTACCAGTTTCCACAATATTGCAGTGATAACCCCAATATTGGTGCCAGTCTCTGTTGTAATAAACCTCAGCATTGGTACCAGTTTATGCAATAATGCAAGCATAGCCCCCAGCATTGGTGCCAGTTTCCACAATAATGTAATTATAGCCCCCAGCATTGGTGCCAGTTTCCACAATAATGTAATTATAGCCTCCAGCATTGGTGCCAGTTTCCACAATAATGCAATTATAGCCCCAGCATTGGTGCCAGTTTCCACAATAATGTAATTATAGCCCCCAGCATTGGTGCCAGTTTCCACAATAATGCAATTATAGCCCCCAGCATTGGTGCCAGTTTCCACAATATTGCAGTGATAACCCCAATATTGGTGCCAGTCTCTGTTGTAATAAACCTCAGCATTGGTACCAGTTTATGCAATAATGCAATTATAGCCCCCAGCATTGGTGCCAGTTTCCACAATAATGCAATTATAGCCCCCAGCATTGGTGCCAGTTTCCACAATAATGCAATAATAACACCTACATTGGTGGTCAGTGGTGTTATGCTATATAAACCCCCCCCCCCCATTAATTGGTAGCCCCTTAACCTTGTTCCTAAGTTGATGATTTAACTCCTTTGTGCTGCTGTAGTGGCCATTAATCCCGGTTAGCTGAGCGAAGTTACGATCGGCCGTCGCATTCTCTAACGTCGTCGCTAGTCGGCTTTTTCCGGCGTATAGTTAAAGCTGCTATTATCCGGTCTATAGCTAGACGTGCCATGTTAAGCATGGCCGTCGTTCCCGCGTCGAATTTTCAATTTTATTTTATTTTTTGCGTAAGTCGTCCGTGAATAGGAATGTACGTAAATTACGCTACAAAAAAAAAAAAGGCGCTTCGACGTCATTTTGCGCAATGCACGGCGGGAAATTTCAGAACGGAGCATGCGCAGTTCGATCGCCGTGGGGACGCACCTAATTTAAATGATTCACGCCCCCTAATCGCGTATTTAGATTCCGCCGCGAGAAATACACTACGCCGCCGTACCTTACGGGCCGAAATCTTCTTGAATTCGACTTAGAGCCAGGTAAGATACGGCGGCGTAGTGTATCTCTGATACTCTGCGCCAGGGCAATTGTATGTGGATATGGCCCATTGCGTCTATACCTGATGTTACCCCATCTTTTATATTTTACAAAAAAAATTGGGCAATATATTCCGTTTGTGTGCACCAGTGTTAGTGTATTGTTTACTGGAAAATTCTGTGTGATAAACCAATGCACAAATATCATAACATTTTTGGAACTGCTACCATTTTATTTTCTATGGTCTCTGCTTCCAGAAAATATATACAATTTGGGGGGTTTAACTAATCTTCAGACCTAAAGTTTATTTTTTTTAATTATATGTGTAAAAAAAAAATATGCAAAAACAGCTTTGGCAGCGAAAGGGTTAAATAAAAGCTTAGATAACATTTAGGGAAAACGGGCCGAGGTCCTGTTTGATTGCTCATACAAGTATCATTTATTTTTTCAGTATTTCGCTCCTTAATGACTACGCTGAAGCTGTTGAGCCAAGATGACCACGACCACGATCATGACCATGATCACGACCATGATCACGACAATAGAAATCATGCAGAAAGCAGGAGGAGGAGACGGAGCATAGGAGATTCTGAAACCGCACATGTTATTCATTGGGATGAGGTGATCTTCTTTTATATAATGATCTTCTTCTTCTGCACACCACCAGGGATGGACTGAGACCAAAATTTGGCCCTGGACTTTATCCAGACCGGCCCACTTTATGTTTGCAAACAAGAACAAAAACAGTATATAAACTATACGCAATTGTGCAAAAAAACATAAGTAGCATAACATAAGGAGTCCTCACTCATCTCTTTTATTATTTCACTTATTCTCCTCTGTATTTTCCTCATTCTTCTCACATCACTGCATGAAGTGGAGGGCGAGCTGCGCAGACATTACTTTGACAGGCTGTCATTGAAACCGGCCCACTGAGCCATCGGCCCACCGGGAAACTCCCTGTAGTCCCTATGGTCAGTCCATGCCTGCACACCACATTGGCTAGGATGGTAACACATTGGATGGGATGAGGACACGTTGGATGGGATGGGACCACATTGGATAGGACATTGAATGGGATAGGACCTCATTAAATGGGATGGGGTCACAATGGATAGGATGAGACCACATTTGATAGGATGTAGCCACATTGGATGGGATGGGGACACATTGGATGGGATAAGACCACATTGGTTAGTATGGGACATTGAGTAGGATATTACCTCATTGGATAGGGTGGGGCCACAATGGATAGGATGGGACCACATTGGATAGGATGGGGCCACATTGGATAGGATGGGACCACATTGGGTAGGATGGGCCACATTGGATAGGATGGGGACACATTTGATAGGATGTAGCCGCATTGGATGGGATGGGGCCATAATGGATGGGATGGTACAACATTGGATAGGATGGGGCCACGTGGGATAGGGTAGGATGTGGCAACGTTGGATAGGATGGGGCCATATTGCATGGGATGGAGCCCATGGAATAGGATGGGGTTAATGGAACGGGATGGGGCCACAATGGATAGGATAGGACCACATTGAATGGGATGAGGACACGTTGGATGGGATGGGACCACATGGGATAGGACCTCATTGAATGGGACGGGGTCACAATGGATAGGGTGAGACCACATTGGATAGGATGTAGCCACATTGGATGGGATAAGACCACATTGAATAGTATGCGACATTGAGTAGGATATTACCTCATTAACCCCTTCCTTACCTGCCCATAGGGGAATCACGTCATGGTGATCCCCTCGCCGCTGAGACTGGACGTTGCACAACGTCCAGTCTTCACGGCGTTCTAGGGCGCGCGCGTGCCCGCGGCACCACTCGCGATCCCGCGCGCGTGCCCGACGGCCGTGATTGCCGCCGGGCACCCGCGATTTCCGGCAATCACGTCAGGAGTGTGGATCTGTGTGTGTAAACACACAGATCCACCTCCTGTCAGCGGTGAGGAGATTGATGTATGTTCCCAGTACAGAGGAACACACATCGATCTCCTCCCCCTGTGAGTCCCCCTCCCCCTACAGTTAGAACATACTTTAGGACACATTTTAACCCCTTCAGCGCCCCCTAGTGTTAACCCCTTCCCTGCCAGTCACATTTACACAGTAATCAGTGCAGTTTTATAGCACTAATCGTTGTGTAAATGTGAACGGTCCCAAAAACTTGTCAAAAGTGTCCGATATGTCCGCCGCAACGTCACGGTCACAAAAAAAAACGCAGATCCCCGCCATTACTAGTAAAAAAAATAAAATAAAAAATGCCATAAATCTATCACCTATTTTGTAGACGCTATAACTTTTGCGCAAACCAATCAATATACGATTATTGCGTTTTTTTTTACCAAAAATACGTAGAATACGTATCGGTCTAAACTGAGGGGAAAAAAAGTTTTTTTTTTTAAAAATATTGTGAGATGTATTAAATAAAAAGGAAAAAATTATGGGCCAGATTCAGGTAGATGAGAGTATCTTTCCTCTGGAGTAACGCTTCTCATTTACGTTACTCTGAAGATCCTTTCGGCGCAAGTACTGTTATTCACATAGCAGTTGCGCGTAAACTTGCGCCAGAGTAACGATAATGCGCTGGCGTAACCCGACGCAAGGGGAAGTGGGTGTGATCATATGTAAATGATGGGTGGAGCCCAGCGCAGAGGCTTACGTTCAGCGCATCAACCACGGAGCATGCGCAGTGAGTGAGGCTCCACTCGCCCCCTTTGTGCGCATGCTCACAACTTCCGTCGGCACCACTTCACGGGAAACGTCAGCGCAATGCCTTCCGTTGGGCGTTTAAATGCGCCCGTAGAAGCGCCATTCCGGCACTAAAGTATATCCTGCTCCCCCTCCCCGCAGTGATGTTACTTTTGTTCTGAGATGGCTGCTCCCGTTCCCCGCAAACACAAAGGAGAAGGCTGAACTTTAATGGCCAGGAGCTGACAGCCGTCATCTCGGCTATGGAGACCTATGATGTCTTCCTCCATGGCTGTAAAATTTGACAGACAAGCATGGACAGAGGTGTTGTCCTGCAAGTGGGGGTGCTCAGCTAGCTCTTATCGTCGGTAACGCTGCTGTAGCTGCTCTCCTGCTGACCTGTGACCGTCTGGAGTAAAGATAAAGCAGCCTTTTGTAGAAATAACTTTGCGCCGGACGGACGAGATACGCGCGGCGCATGTAGCCAGCGTATGGTGCTAATCCGTTCGTGAATTGGGAAAAATCCCTCATTTGCATATTTGCAGGGGAAATCAATAGGCGCGACTGATGCGCCCAGCGAAATTAAGCGCTGACGATACTCTGGCGTCGGAACGTTCCGCCGGTCGCAAATGACCCGTTATTGGGCGCATCTAGTTTGGTGGGTACGGGCACATAGAAACGACGGCGCATCATCACAGTTACGCGGCGCATATCCAAATACTCCAGCGCAAGTGTTCCTGAATCTGGCCCATTGTGTTTTTTTTTTAAATTGTCGCTCTTCTTTTGTTTATAGCGCAAAAAATAAAAAACGCAGAGATGATCAAATACCACCAAACGAAAGCTCTATTTGTGTGGAGAAAAAAACATAATGATTTCATTTGGGTACAGTGTTGCCTGACCGCGCAATTGTCATTCAAAGTGCAACAGCGCTGAAAACTAAAAATTGGTCTGGGCAGGAAGGGGGTGAAAATGCCCTGTATGGAAGGGGTTAAATAGGATGGGGCCACAATGGATAGAATGGGGCCACAATGGATAGGATAGGACCACATTGGATAGGATGGGCCACACTGGATAGGATGGCACCACATTGGATAGGATGGGACCACATTGGATAGGATGGGACCACATTTGATAGGATGTAGCCGCATTGGATGGGGTGGGGCCATAATGGATGTGATGGTACAACATTGAATGGAATGGGACCACATTGGATAGGATGGGGCCACATGGGATAGGATAGGATGTGGCAACGTTGGATAGCATGGGGCCATACTGCATGGGATGGAGCCCATGGAATAGGATGGGGTTAATGGAACGGGATGGGGCCACAATGGATAGGATGGGACCACATTGGCTAGGATGGTAACACATTGGATGGGATAAGGACACGTTGGATGGGATGGGACCACATTGGATAGGACATTGAATGGGATAGGACCTCATTGAATGGGATGGTGTCACAATGGATAGGATGAGACCACATTGGATAGGATGTAGCCACATTGGATAGGATGTAGCCACATTGGATGGGATGGGGATACATTGGATGGGATAAGACCACATTGGATAGTATGGGACATTGAGTAGGATATTACCTAATTGAATAGGATGGGGCCACAATGGATAGAATGGGGCCACAATGGATAGAATTGGGCCAAAATGGATAGGACCACATTGGATAGGATGGGCCACATTGGATAGGATGGGACCACATTGGATAGGATGGGACCACATTGGATAGGATGGGACCACATTGGGTAGGATGGGCCACATTGGATAGGATAGGACCACATTTGATAGGATGTAGCCGTATTGGATGGGATAGGCCATAATGGATGGGATGGTACAACATTGAATGGAATGGGACCACATTGGATATGATGGGGCCACATGGGATAGGATAGGATGTGGCAACCTTGGATAGGATGGGGCCATATTTGATGGGATGGAGCCCATGGAATAGGATCGGGTTAATGGAACGGGATGGGGCCATAATGGATAAGATGGGACCACATTGGCTAGGATGGTAACACATTGGATGGGATGAGGACCCATTGGATGGGATGGGACCACATTGGATAGGACATTGAATGGGATAGGACCTCATTGAATGGGATGGGGTCACAATGGATAGGATGAGACCACATTGGATAGGATGGGCCACATTGGATAGGATGTAGCCACATTGGATGGGATGTAGACACATTGGATGGGATAAGACCACATTGGATAGTATGGGACATTGAGTAGGATATTACCTTATTCAATAGGATGGGGCCACAATGGATAGAATGGGGCCACAATGGATAGGATAGGACCACATTGGGTAGGATGGGCCACATTGGATAGGATGTAGCCACATTGGATGGGATGGGGCCATAATGGATGGGATGGTACAACATTGAATGGAATGGGACCACATTGAATAAAATGGGGCCACATGGGATAGGATAGGATGTGGCAACGTTGGATAGGATGGGGCCATATTGGGTAGGATGGGCCACATTGGATAGGATGGGACCACATTTGATAGGATGTAGCCATATTGGATGGGATAGGCCATAATGGATGGGATGGTACAACATTGAATGGCCCATAGAGAGTCCTTCGCCTTGTCAATCCTTCGCCTTGTCAATCCTTCGCCTTGTCAATCCTTCGCCTCTTCAAGTCCTCCCATGCCCCACCTAGAACATTCATTCTACCAATATTATGGGCAGTAGAACATACCAATACATAGAGAGACCTCCATGTCTGTCCTTTCATAACCCACCCACAAGGGGCCCCACGGTCCTCCGTTTGTACCAAGTCTTTTCATTATCCACTCAGAACACTCCTACCAATAATACAGTCAGTAGAACATACTGGTTCATAGAGAGTCCTCCATCTGTACCAAGTGCTTGGTTTTCTGGTCTGTAGGGAGGGAGAAGGTTCCGGTATACGGGGCCCACACTGTGTCCTGCTTATGTACATACCATCCATTATATGGCAGACGTGTCCATTACAGCTCCCTCACAGGGTCCTCATGGAGCTTTCACAGGGTCCCAAAGGGTTCAAGTGGTGATGTCATGTCTGTGTCCCTGTCAGTGGAAGGTTGAGTAGTTTAGGACCTGGTGTACAACCTTCATGTATCTGCAGTATAGATAGTTGTGTACCTGCCAGTCTGACACATCACAAGGAAGGATGGTGATGGAGTTCAGACAGCTGGTGTGTGATGGGGTCATACGGGACCAGTGCAGACAATGCACATGGGGGGGGGCCTTCTCTGAGCCTTTATTTATGTCAATCAAAGGGACTGGGGAGCATTTCACAGTTATCACTCAGCAAGGGCCACTGACAATATTCATGAATCTTTCTCCCCCAGACATGTTTCAACCCTGATCAGATCTTCGATATCCTTGGGGTGAATGAGACGGCGGGGATCTCTCCAGAGCAATTTCCAGACATCAGCATCAGCCTAATCCAACAGCAGCTCATCGGCCTCTGCCCAAAGACCGCGCCAAGCAGTGCCACTGACGGACAACTGAGCACTGCTATGAGTGAGTGACCGCATCAATACTGAGGGGCAGGGCCGCTGATAAGGCAGTACAGCCAGCCCTCCTGTACTGGGCCCAGGCCCCATCAGTTCAAAATGGGGGCCCAGGCACCTGCTGAGTAGGAGAGCTAGCTGTACTGCAGGGGTGTCAAACTCCATTTCATTGTGGGGCGTATCAGCATAATGATTGCCCTCAAAAGGGCCGGTTGTATCTGTAAGATTAGATGTCCAGAGCATCCCCTCTCCTTTACATTAGATGTCAAGAGCCCCCCCACAATCAGAAGTTGAGTCCCCTACTCTCCCTTACCTCACAGTGCACCCCGCTGCCTTATAGTTCTGCTTGGAAGAAGCTGGACGCATTGCTTGAAAGCAGAAAGTAGGGGTCTGGAGGAGGATCAGTAGCTGCAGGAGAGGTGCGAGGGCCACATTAAATGGCCTGGAGGGCCGGATTCGGCCCACGGCCTTGTGTTTGACACCTGTGCTGTACTGTATTATTTCAGACAAAAATCCTATGTCTCCCACTGCCAGCTTCACCTCCTCTCCCTCCCTCCGGCTGCACTGCAAGGAGATTGGTTCCAGCGCATGCACCCCTTTTATCTGTTGTCCGGGACCCCTATGTGGCCCTTTCCCCCCTTGGTGCTGCCAGCTTTCCTCCTCTTCTGACGGCAGCTGCTGCAGCTGAGGCTGTAGAGAAAGGGACTGATAAATCCAAGTCCTCAGTCACTTTTGCCGGGGGGGGGGGGGGGGGTCAGGTAGGGTGTGCCCCCCCCCCACAGTCACATCAGTCTCTGTACAGAGGAGCTTACACTCTAATGTCCCCCCCCCCCCACAGTCACATCAGTCTTTGTACAGAGGAGCTTACACTCTAATGTACCCTCCCCCCACAGTCACATCAGTCTCTGTACAGAGGAGCTTACACTCTAATGTCCCCTCCCCCCCACAGTCACATCAGTCTCTGTACAGAGGAGCTTACACTCTAATGTCCCCTCCCCCCCACAGTCACATCAGTCTCTGTACAGAGGAGCTTACACTCTAATGTCCCCTCCCCCCCACAGTCACATCAGTCTCTGTACAGAGGAGCTTACACTCTAATGTGCCCTCCCCCCACAGTCACATCAGTCTCTGTACAGAGGAGCTTACACTCTAATGTCCCCTCCCCACCACAGTCACATCAGTCTCTGTACAGAGGAGCTTACACTCTAATGTCCCCTCCCCCCCACAGTCACATCAATCTCTGTACAGGACAGTACACTTTACGTATAAATGTATAATCAAAGGACATATTTGTGGTCCTGTTGTCGGTAAGTTGTTCCATGATGACATCATCACTCTAGTGTCTCTGCAATTGGAGGGGATAGACGGATATATTTGTTCTCTCTGAGAACAATCACCCTTCTAATGTTTTCTTTGCTCTCTCCCTCCCCGTCACACAGAGTATGTATACGCCAGCATTGCCACGCTGTTGGTGTGCCTGTGCTCCCTCTTCGGCATCACCATCCTTCTCTGCACCACCTGCACCAGCGCCTACCAGTATGTCATCCAGTTCTTCGTCAGCCTGGCGGTCGGATCTCTGACTGGAGATGCCATTCTGCACCTCATCCCGCAGGTAACGGTCAGAGGCCTCAGGGTAGTGGGGGGAGTCCGTATAATACCCTATGGGTGGGCAGGCACAGTGCTGACATACAGGGGGGGGGGAAGAGACAGATTTCCTTCATACTGACCCAACCCCCGAGCCCCGGGCCCTGTCATTGTTGTGGGGCCCAAAGCAGCTGCCTCGTACTTGCCAACTATCCCAGTTTAACCACTTCAGCCCTGGTCCAATATGCAGGCAAAGGACCAGGCCCCTTTTTGCGTTTCGGCACTGCGTCGCTCATACTTCCCAACTTTTGGAGATGGGAATGAGGGACACCTTGTGCGGGGGGGGCGGGGGGGTTCCGGGGATCTGAGTTGTTGAGCGCGGGGGGGGGGATCCTTCCTCGGTACTCCAGCCCTAATCGCGGGAAAACACATGGGGCGGTCCTGCGAAATCCGGGACGGTTGCGCCGTATGACGTTTTTATTTTTTGCGCTATAAACAATAAAAGAGCGGCAATTTTGAAAATAATACAATATTTTTTACTTTTTGCTATAATAAATATCCCCAAAAAGATATAAAAAAAAAAAATCCTCGGTTTAGGCCAATGTTTCTCAACTCCAGTCCTCACGGCCCCCCAACAGGTCAGGTTTTCAGGATTTCCATTATTTTGCACAGGTGATTTGATCAGTTTCACTGCCTTAGTAATTCCCACAGCCATTTCATCTGAGGGAAATCCTGAAAACATGACCTGTTGGGGGGGCTTGAGGACTGGAGTTGAGAAACACTGGTTTAGGCCGATGCGTATTCTTCTACATATTTTTGGTAAAAAAGAAAAAAAATCGCAATAAGCGTTTATTGGTTGGTTTGCGCAAAATGTATAGCGTTTACAAAATAGGGGATTGTTTTATTGCTATTTTATTAACTTTTTTTTTTTTTACTACTAATGGCGGCGATCAGCAATTTTTTTTTTCATGACTGCGACATTATGGCGGACACTTCGGACAATTTTGACACATTTTTGAGACCATTGTCATTTTCACAGCGAAAAATGCTATAAAAATGACAATTGCAGTTTAGGAGTTAACCACTAGAGGGGCGCTGTAGGGGTTAAGTGTGACCTCATATGTGTTTCTAACTGTAGGGGGGCGGGGCTGGACGTGTGACGTCAGTGATCGTGTTTCCCTATATCAGGGAACAGACGATCACTGACACTGCCACTGTAAAGAATGGGGAAGGTGTGTTTACACTCTTCAGCTCCGGGGACCAATTGTGGGACTCCGGTGGCAATCGGGTCACGGAGCTTCGGAACGGGTCGGACCAATGGCTGGGCACTTAAAGAGGACGTACAGGTACGTGCCTGTGCCCAGTCGTGCCATTCTGCCGATCTATATCGGCGGTCCTTAAGTGGTTACATTTCCTTGTCCCTTGAACTTTTAGTCCTGTGCTGTGTCCTGATATCTCAGTGTGAAGTGCTGCTACTAATGCTGCCCAGCTTTTCCTACCTTGTGTTAACAGTTTGGTGAAGACCCTTTTCTGTTCCAGCATGACTGTGCACCCCCCCCCCCCCCCCCCGGCCCTGTGTACAAAACCAGCTCCATAGAGACATGGTGTGACCTAAAACTAATTGGTGTGGAGAAAACTTGAGTGTCCTGCACAGAGCCCTGACCTCATACCTACTGAACACCTTTTGGGATAAATTGGAACTCCCATGGCGAGCGTGGTCTAATCATCCAACATCAGTGCCTGACCTGACAAACAGGTCCCACAGATACTCTCCAACATCTTGTGGAAAGACTTCACAGATGACTGGAGCATGTTATAGCCACAAAGGGCTGCAACTTCATATTAATGGCCATTGGGGGCAACTTGGTTTTAATGGCTATAGTTGGGGCGACTCTATATGAATGGCCACGGCTGGGGACAGCTCCACATTGTTTGCCATGATGAAAGGACAACTCTATATTGGCGTCCATTGGAGGGGGCAACTACAATATTAATGGCTAAGGCTTAGGGTGAGATGTCCTACAAGTCCATTAAGGTTTGCTCGAAATGTTGGCCGTATCATATACATTAATGACCATAGGGAAGGGGGGCAACTACAATATTAATGGCTATGGTTGGGAGCAGCTGCATTTTAATGGACATGGTTGGCGAAAACCCCTTATCAATGGCCGTGGTTGGGGCGACTCCATATTAATGGCCATGGCTGGGGACAGCTCCACGTTATTTGCCATGATGGAGGGACAACTCTATATTAATGTTGATTGGAGGGGGTAACTACAATATTAATGGCTATGGCTTGGGGTGAGAAGTCCTACAAGTCCATAAAGGTTTGCACGAAATGTTGGCTGTATAATATACGTTAATGACCATAAGGAAGGGGGGCAACTACAATATTAATGGCTATGGTTGGGGGCAGCTGCATTTTAATGGTCATGGTTGGCGAAAACACCCTATCAGTGACCATGGTTGGGGGCCACTCTATATTAATGGCCACGGTTAAGGGCAACTTCATATTAATGTCCACAGGGGAGGGACAAATCCATATTAATGGCCATGGGGGAGGGGGGGTATCGCCAAATTAATGTCCATGGTTTGGGGTGACTCCATATTAATGGCTACGGTTAGGGGAAATTCATTCTAATGTCCACGGGGAGGGACAAAGTCATAATAATGGCCATGGGAAGAGGGGGCATCGCCAAATGAATGGTCATGATTGGGGGTGACTCCATATTAATGGCCATGGGGAAGGGGTCAACTCCAATATTAATTGCCATGGGTTGGGTTGAGATGTCCTACAAGTTCATGTAGGTTTGCACGAAATGTTGGCCGTATCATATACGTTAATGACCATAGGGAAGGGGGGCAACTCCATATTAATGGCTATGGTTGGGGCCAGCTCTATTTTAATGGACAACTTTATTGACCCCCTATCAATGGCCTATAAAAGAAAGAAGGTGGCCGTGGTCGGGGGTGACTCCATATTAATGGCCATGGGAGAGGGGTCAACTTGAATATTAATGGCCATGGGTTGGGTTGAGATGTCCTACACGTTCATATAGGTTTGCACAAAGTTTTGGCCATATTGCGTACCATATGAGACAAGCAGATGTAGATTTTTTTTCAGGAAAAAAATACAAAATGCACCTTAGTGGATGTTAAAAACACGTCAACACACATAAACGCAACATCAATGCAGAGTACACTGAAAGCTCCACTTACAATATGTAAAGTGTAATTCTAGAGTATATCTCGTATATAATACCACATAATATAAATACCATAAGAAGGATTTTTCTGATTGTACGTTGATTATTACAATGGGGGGGGGGGGGGGTCCTGCATGCCTTGGCTCATCTCCCCCTTGTCTCCGCAGTTCCTGGGTCTGCATTCACACAGTGCCACGGACAGTCATGCCGATCACGCAGAGGAGGAAGACCGCACTTACATCTGGAAGCTGCTGGCAGTCCTGGGAGGTATCTACGCCTTCTTCATCATGGAGAGTTTGTTCAATATACTGATGGCAGATAAGGTGAGTCTCAATCACTGGAAAATCAGCTCAGAACGTCGTTTTACAGCAGGGATGGAAAAAAAAAATGAAATTAATCCCACCTCCCCCCACCAGGGTTGTCCATCCCAGAGAACAGATCATATAGTACGTCCTAGAAGGAGCTTAGCTTGCTCACCCCATTTTGTGACATCATTTATGGTCTTGTGTAAAGCTTGGCTCCTCCCTCTAGGGGGCAGTTCATACATCTCCTCCCCATGTGTGAAGTATGGCTCCTCCCTTAATGAGGCGGTTCATAAGCTCCTTCAATTTATGAAATTTGGCCCCGCCCTCTAGGGGGGGGGGGCAGCCAGTTCAAAAAGCATCTCATGTGTGAAGTTTGGTTCCTTCCTTGGGGGAAGGCCATACAGCTCCTCCCCATGTGTGAAGTTTGGTTCCTTCCTTGGGGGAAGGCCATACAGCTCCTCCTCGTGTGTGAAGTTTGGTTCCTTCCTTGGGGGAAGGCCATACAGCTCCTCCTTGTGTGTGAAGTTTGGTTCCTTCCATGGGGGAAGGCAATACAGCTCCTCCTTGTGTGTGAAGTTTGGTTCCTTCCTTGGGGGAAGGCAATACAGCTCCTCCTTGTGTGTGACGTTTGGTTCCTTCCTAGGGGGAAGGTCATATACAGTGGATATAAAAAGTCTACGCACCCCTGTTAAAATGTCAGGTTTCTGTGGTGTAAAATTGGACAAAGATAAATAATTCAAGAACTTTTTCAACCTTATGTGACCGATAATCTTTACAACTCATTTGAAAAACAAACTGAAATCTTTTAGGGGGGGGGGGGGGTTGGGGTAAAAAAAAAAATAATAATAATATGGTAGCATAAGTGTGCACACCTTCTTATAACTGGGGAATGTAGCTTTGTTCAGAATTAAGCAATCACATTCAAACTCATGATAAATGGGAGTCAGTACACACCTCCCATTATTTAAAGTGACTCTGATTAACCCCAAATAAAGTTCAGCTGTTCTAGTAGGTCTTTCCTGACATTTTCTTAGTCGCATCCTACAGCAAAAGTCATGGTCCTCAGAGAGCTTCCAACTATCAGAGGGATCTCATTGTTAGAAGGTATCAGTCAGGAGAAGGGTACAAAGCATTAGATATAACATGGAACACAGTGAAGTACGTAATCAAGTGGAGAAAATCTGGCACAGCAGTGACATCACCAAGAACTGGACGTCCCTCCAAAATGTATGAAAAGACGAGAAGAATACTAGTCAGGGAGGCGGCCAAGAGACCGACAGCAACATTAAAGGAGCTTCAGGAATATCTGGCAAGTACTGGCTGTGCGTTGACAACAATCTCCCGTATTCTTCATATGTCTGGGCTAGGGGGGAGAGTGATGAGATGGAAGACTTTTCTTTTATGAAGAAAAACATCCAAGCCTGGCTACATTTTGCAAAAACACATCTGAAGTCTCCCAAAATCATGTGGGAAAATGTGTTCTGGTCTGATGAAACTAAGGCTGAACTTTTTGGCCATAGTTCCAAAAGATATGTTTGGTGCAAAAACAACACCGTACATCACCAGAAGAACACCATACCCACCGTGAAGCATGGTGGTGACATCATCATGCTTTGTGGCCGGTTCTCTTCAGCTGAAACAGGGGCATTAGTCAAGGTAGAGTGAATTATGAACAGTTCCAAATACCAGTCACTATTGGCACAAAACCTTCAGGCTTATGCTAGAAAGCTAAACATAAGGAGAAACTTTAGATTTCAGCATGCCAACGACCCAAAGCATGCACCCAAATCCACAAAGGAACGGCTTCACCAGAAGAAGATTAAAGTTTTGGAATGGCCCAGCCAGAGCCCAGACCTGAATCCCTTAAAAAATCTGTGAGGTGATGTGAAGAGGGCTGTGCACAGGAGGTGCCATTGCAATCTGACAGATTTTAAGTGTTTTTGTAAAGAAGAGCGGGCAAATATTGCCAAGTCAAGATGTGCCATGCTGATAGACTCCTCCCCAAAAACACTTTTCTCCACCTAAAAGATTTCACCCTGTTGTTCAATTGAGTTGTACAATTTATAGGTCACATTAAAGGTGGAAAAAGTTCTGAAATGATTTATCTTTGTCTCATTTTTTTTTACTTCACAGAAACCTGACATTTTACCAACAGAGGTGTGTAGACTTTTTAAATCCACTACAGCTACTCCCCATGTGTGAAGTCTGGTTCCTTCTTTGGGGAAAGTCATACAGCTCCTCCCCATGTGTGAAGTTAGGTTACCTACCTCCTAGGGGGAAGGTCTTACAGCTCCTCCCCATGTGTGATGTTAGGTTACCTTCAAGAGGAAGGTCATACAGCCCCTAACCATGTGTGAAGTTAGGTTACCTCCTATGGGGAAGATCCTCCTAGGGGGAAGGTCATACAGCTCCTCAACATGTGTGAAGTCAGGTTACCTCCTAGGGGGAAGGTCATGCAGCTCCTACCCATGTGTGAAGTTAGGTTACCTCCTATGGGGAAGATCCTCTTAGGGGGAAGGTCATACAGCTCCTCAACATGTGTGAAGTTAGGTTACCTCCTAGGGGGAAGGTCATACATCTCCTAGCCATGTGTGAAGTTAGGTTACCTCCTATGGGGGAAGATCCTCCTATGACCACAGCTCCTCAACATGTGTGAAGTTAGGGTACCTCCTATGGGGAAGGTCCTCTTAGGGGGAAGGTCATACAGCTCCTCAACATGTGTGAAGTTAGGTTACCTCCTAGGGGGAAGGTCGTACAGTTCCTACCCATGTGTAAAGTTAGGTTACCTTCTATGGTGAAGATCCTCCAAACAAGAATGTCATACAGCTCCTCAACATGTGTGAAGTTAGGTTACCTCCTATGGGGAAGGTCCTCCTAGAGGGACAGTCATACAGCTACTCAACATGTGTGAAGTTAGGTTACCTCCTAGGAGTAAGCTCATACAGCTCCTCCCCATTGTGAAGTTTTGTTTCCCTCCTAGAGGGAAGGCCATACAGCTCCTCCCCATTGTGAAGTTTTGTTTCCCTCCCAGAGGGAAGGCCATACAGCTCCTCCCCATTGTGAAGTTAGGTTACCTCCTAGTGGGAAGGTCATACAGCTTCTCAGCATGTGTGAAGTTAGGTTACCTCCTAGTGGGAAGGTCATACAGCTCCTCTCCATTGTGAAGTTTTGTTTCCCTCCTAGAGGGAAGGCCATACAGCTCCTCCCCATTGTGAAGTTTTGTTTCCCTCCTAGAGGGAAGGCCATACAGCTTCTCCCCATTGTGAAGTTAGGTTACCTCCTAGTGGGAAGGTCATACAGCTTCTCAGCATGTGTGAAGTTAGGTTACCTCCTAGTGGGAAGGTCATACAGCTCCTCCCCATTTTGAAGTTTGATTCCCTCTTATGAGGAAGGTCATACAGATCCTTCCCTTGCATTAAGTTTGGGGCTTTGTAAAAATAAGTCAGGCCCATTAATTTCATACGGGGTGGACAATATCTAATAACAGAGACTCTTTTTTTGGACTAGTGTTATGTATGATGTCATATATGCAGTTGAAGTTGGAGGCTCTATTCAATAAAGACAACACAGATTACTGCAGAAGGTAATTTCTGGATATTGTCTGCATATAGAATGAAGAGGAAGAAGACCACAAAGGCCACTGTGACCACGGCCTGTCCCTGCAGAACTACCACCAGGAGCAGAAGAGACGGAAGCAAGAGAAACAATCCTCATCACAGGCAGATCTGGTATGATAGAGTCCACCCATATTCCTCCCAGACAACTCAGTACCCACGTACTCTTCCCCAATACCCCAATTACTTCCCGTCTACTGTTCCCCAGTACTCTGATTACCCCCATCTACTCTTCCTCACACCCCGCTTACCCCCTGTCACCTCTTTCATACTCTGATGACTCATATCTCCTCCCCCAGTACCCTGATTATATCCCATCTACTCTTACTCAGTTCTCTGGTTATTAATGGTCTAAGCTCCCCCAGTACCCTGATTATATCCCATCTACTCTTACTTATCTCTCTGGTTATTATCGGTCTAAGCTCCCCCAGTACCCTGATTATATCCCATCTACTCTTACTTATCTCTCTGGTTATTATCGGTCTAAGCTCCCCCAGTACCCTGATTATATCCCATCTACTCTTACTTATCTCTCTGGTTATTATCGGTCTAAGCTCCCCCAGTACCCTGATTATATCCCATCTACTCTTACTTATCTCTCTGGTTATTAGTGGTCTAAGCTCCCCCAGTACCCTGATTAGATCCCATCTACTCTTACTTATCTCTCTGGTTATTATCGGTCTAAGCTCCCCCAGTACCCTGATTATATCCCATCTACTCTTACCCAACTCTCTGGTTATTATCGGTCTAAGCTCCCCCAGTACCCTGATTATATCCCATCTACTCTTACCCAACTCTCTGGTTATTATCGGTCTAAGCTCCCCCAGTACCCTGATTATATCCCATCTACTCTTACCCAACTCTCTGGTTATTATCGGTCTAAGCTCCCCCAGTACCCTGATTATGTGTACAGTATCTCACAAAATGGGTGTACTCACTTTTGTTGCCAGCAGTTTAGACATTAATGGCTGTGTGTTGAGTTATTTTGAGGGGACGGCAAATTTACACTGTTATACAAGCTGTACACTCACTACACAACATTGTAGATACAAAGTGTAATTTCATCAGTGTTGTCACATAAAAAGATTTACAAAAATGTGAGTGGGGGGGTGTACATACTATTGTGACATACTGTATATATATAGGCCCAGATTCACAGAGAGTGGGCGCACATTTATGCCAGCATAGCGCACACACAGTACGCTACTCCGGCGCAGCGCGGAGAGGCATGCACTGTATTCAGCAAGCTATTGTTTACCAAGATACGCCAGCGCAGCGTATTTTCGAAGGCGCATGCCAGCGTAAGTGGAAGTGGGCGTGACCCCATGCAAATGATGGTCTGAGCATGGTGCAGTGTTTTACGCTCGGCGTATCAAGAAATGCGCATTGCGCCATGACGTTGCTGTGACGTAGACGCATGAAACAGCACCCTTATGCGCATGCTCACAACTACGCCGGCACAACTGCCTAAGCTACACCGGATCACCAGGTACGCCGTGAACGTAACATACACCCAATACGCCGGCCTGTGTTCTCTGGGGCCGACCTTTGCATGTCTGTTGCATGGGTTGCGCCTCATCTATGGGGAATAACTTTACGCCGAACGTACAACTTAAGCAAACATCGCATAGCATGCGTCGGGTGCACATATGTTCGTGAATCGCCGTATTTCCCTAATTTGCATATTTGAATGCCTCATCAATGGGAGAAGCAACATGCGTCCAGCCCATATTTGCGCCCACGCTAAGCAAGACACGTCGGGGTAGCCTGATTTTAGACGTATGGTGGTTTTGTGGGTCTGGCTCCCACATACGCCGGGCGCACATTTGTACTACGTCGGTGTAAGGTGGTAAAGTGATTTACGTCGGCGTAAGTGCTTTGTGAATCCGGGCCAAACTGTGTATCTCCACTACAAAAGCTGCTGTCACATTAGTGCCCTCTGGTGGTACTGAAATATCATTACAATTAAAACAGCAACAGCGCTCTTGTGCATTTTATACAAAACTCTAATGGCGCGTACACACGATCACTTTTCAACATTAATTTTTTTTTAGTTTTTCAGCATGTAGAAAAAAACAGTTTCAAACTTCATCATTAAAAACAACGTTGCCCACACACCATCGTTTTTAAAAAATGATGAGCAAAGCGCCGTGACGCACGACGGCACTCTAAAGGGGAAGTTCCATTCACGCTCCCGTCTCATAACTTGCTTCTGAGCATGTGCGGGTTTAAAACGTAGTTTTTGCCCACACACCATCATTTTTTACAATCCGAAAAACAACATTTTTTAAAACGACGTTAAAAAATTTAGCATGCTCGAATTTTTTTTTGCTCGTTTTTCAGAAGATGAAAAAACGATGTGAAGCCCACACACCATCATTTTAAATATCCCTAATGCCGCGTACACACGATCACTTTTTGTGATGAAAAAAAAACGACGTTTTCAAAAACGTCATTTAAAATGATGATGTGTGGGCAAAACTTTGTTTTATGTCTTCAAAAAAACAACCAAAAAAAAAATTCGAACATGCTTGAATTTTTTGTGTCGTTTTTCAAAACGTTGTTTTTTGTGTCATAAAAAGTCATGGTGTGTGGGAAAAACGATGTTGAAAACGACGTTTTTAAAGCCGCGCATGCTTAGAAGCAAGTTATGAGACGGAGCTTCAATGGAACAGAGTGCCGTCGAACGTGGTGTACGTCACCGGGCTTTGCTAGAGCATTTTGGAAAAACGATGGTGTGTACGCAACATCGTTTTGGAAAATGAAGTTTGAAAAACGTCGTTTTGTTTCGTCACAAAAAGTGATCGTGTGTACGCGGCATAAGAGACATAAACGTATTAAAGTGCCACAAGCAATGCTCTATAAAACAATCGATAAAATGTCTTATCACGCTATAATCTCATATCTGTTATAAATAAATACATAAAAAAATCGATGTGAATTGATGAATAAACCAATCTAAAAAAAAAGTCCATAAAGATTTTTTATTTTGTTTTGCGATTAAAGTGCAAAAGTGCGTTCATAATTCCGCGCCCCTTTCCTGCTCCGCTCAGAATTACATTTATATGAGAAATATTCGCACAGATATATCATTTTATTAATTGGCTCATAGAGTATTGCATGATAAAGATACAAAGGATAATAAATGTCTGACATCTACTCTTCCAGGTGAGCACCGACATCGAGATAGAGAAGAGAACGCGACCTCCCAGGAGCCGCGGTAAGTTCACCCCCCCCCCGAGATATCGACCCTGTGTGTTCTGTATTTATGACATCATCTTCCATCCCTCAATGATATCCCATCCACATCACAGACCCCCAATATAATGCCATCTACTCACCCCTGTGATTTCATACATTCATATAGCTCTGACATATACCACAGCGCTGTACAGAGATCACTGAGCCAATCACATCAGTCTCTGTACAGAGAAGCTTACACTCTAATATCCCCTCCCCCCCACAGTCACATCAGTCTCTGTACAGAGGAGCTTACACTCTGATGTCCCCTCCCCCCATAGTCACATCAGTCTCTGTACAGAGGAGCTTACACTCTAATATCCCCTCCCCCCCCCCCCACAGTCACATCAGTCTCTGTACAGAGGAGCTTACACTCTAATATCCCCTCCCCCCCACAGTCACATCAGTCTCTGCACAGAGGAGCTTACACTCTAATGTCCCCCCCCCCCACAGTCACATCAGTCTCTGTACAGAGGAGCTTACACTCTAATGCCCCCCCCCCCCCACAGTCATATCAGTCTCTGTACAGAGGAGCTTACACTCTAATGTCCCCCCCCCCACAGTCACATCAGTCTCTGTACAGAAGAGCTTACACTCTAATGTCCCCTCCCCCCACAGCCACACACTATTATTATACATTTATAAGTGTCTTTGGGTTGCAGAGCTGCGGATGATCCCGTACATGATCACCATCGGGGACGCCATACATAATTTTGCGGACGGTCTGGCTATGGGAGCCGCATTTTCAACATCCTGGCAGGTGGGACTCGCCACCTCACTGGCCGTCTTATGTCATGAACTGCCGCATGAGCTGGGTGAGTCCTCATCTGCATAATAACGGGAAAATTATGTCTGCCCCTCCCACTACATGGTGACACAGACAGATGGGGCCCTCCCCCTCCCACCACTGGGTGACAGACTGGTGAGAATCATCTCAGACTGCAGGGTGATATAGATGTAGGCATGCTCCTCCTACTGCAGGGTGATATAGATAGAGGTATGCTCCTCCCACTGCACGGTGACATAGAGTATTGTATGCTTCTCCCACTGCAGTGTCATAGATGGAGATATGCTCCTGGCTCCACATTGTGGCATGTATGGACGTATGCTCCTCCCATTGCAGGGTGACACAGATAGGGGAATGCTCCTCCCTCCGCATAGTGGCATATATGAATGTATGCTTCTCCCATTTAAGGGTGACATAGATGGAGCTATGCTCCTCCCAATGCAGGGTGACATAGATAGAGGTATGCTCCTCCCACTGCAGGGTGACATAGAGTATTATATGCTTCTCCCACTGCAGTGTCATAGATGG
Organism: Rana kukunoris; assembly: GCA_029574335.1. Lineage (NCBI taxonomy): Eukaryota > Metazoa > Chordata > Amphibia > Anura > Ranidae > Rana > Rana kukunoris. The sequence continues at coordinate 121,600 of JAJQKJ010001649.1, read as the reverse complement.
AGATATGCTCCTGGCTCCACATTGTGGCATGTATGGACGTATGCTCCTCCCATTGCAGAGTGACATAGATGGAGGTATGCTCCTCCCACTGCAGGGTGGCATAGATGGAGATATGCTCCTGGCTCCACATTGTGGCATGTATGGACGTATGCTCCTCCCATTGCAGGGTGACACAGATAGGGGAATGCTCCTCCCTCCGCATAGTGGCATATATGAATGTATGCTTCTCCCATTGAAGGGTGACATAGATGGAGGTATGCTCCTCCCAATGCAGGGTGACATAGATGGAGTTATGCTCCTCCCAATGCAGGGTGACACAGATGGAGGTATGCTCCTCCCATCACAGGGTGACATAGATGGAGTTATGCTCCTCCCAATGAAGGGTGGCACAGATGGAGGTATGCTCCTCCCATCACAGGGTGACAGAGATAATGGTATGCTCCACCCACTGTAGGGTGACATAGATGGAGTTATGCTCCTCCCATTGCAGGGTGACAGAGATAATGGTATGCTCCACCCACTGTAGGGTGACATAGATTATGTATGCTTCTCCCAATGCAGGGTGACATAGATGGAGATATGCTCCTCCCACTGTAGGGTGACATAGATGGAGATATGCTCCTCCCACTGCAGGGTGTCATAGAACGAGATATGCTCCTCCCACTGCAGAGTAACAGATTTAGGTATGCTCCTCCCACTGTAGGGTGACATAGATTATGGTATGCTCTTCCCACTGCAGGGTGACGTAGATGGAGATATGCTTCTCCCACTGCAGAGTAACATAGATTTAGGTATGCTCCTCCCACTGCAGGGTGACACAGCATGTTTGTACACTTTTTCTCGCCAGGTGATTTTGCGGCTCTGCTGCACGCGGGTCTGACGGTGCGCCGGGCGTTGCTCCTGAACTTTAGCAGTGCGCTGACGGCCTTCATCGGTTTGTACATCGCCCTGTCGGTGGCGGCGGATGAAGCCATCCAGCAATGGATCTTCACAGTGGCCACGGGGCTCTTCCTGTACGTGGCCCTGGCAGACATGGTGAGCGCTCTTCTCAGAAACGTTCCTTCCTCTCCTATGTCCCTCCCCCACTGACTCCTTCTCGTCTCTTCCAGCTGCCCGCCATGATGAATGTGAAAGACCGCCGACCATGGTTGATCTTCTTCCTCCACAATCTGGGGCTCCTCGTGGGCTGGACCATCCTTCTGCTGCTGTCCATCTTTGAGGAGAATATCACCCTCTGAGGATCCTCCTTTAAACATTGTATGAGCCAGTATGGGATCCGCCCAGCTCAGTCCAGTATCATGGTGGACCTCAGTTGTACCTAAAGATACGTTCCTTCACAAGGGACATTCTGGGCCCCATTCAGGTGATCGAAAATTAGCACTTTCTGGATCCGCCGCGTGCGTGGGATCCTCATCCTCTGTCTTCCAATCCTTCCTCGTCCTCAGGATTTCACTGTTTTTTGTGATGAATACAATAATTTAACCCCTTCAATACTGGGCACTCCCCTCCCCCTTCCTTCCCAGGCCAATTTTCAGCTTTAAGCACTGTCACACTTTGAACGACAATTGCGCGGTTGCGTAACACTGTACACATATGCCATTTATATCATTTTTTGAGACAGATAAAGCTTTCTTTTGGTGGGATTTAATCACCACTGGGGGGTTTTATTTTGTGCCAAATAAACAAAAAAAATGATTGAACATTTTGAAAAAACAAAAAAAAACATATTTCCTCGTTTCTGTTATAAAATTTCGAAAATAAAATAATCTTTCTTCATAAATTTCAGCCAAAATATATTCTGCTCCATTTCTTTGGTGAAAATAACCCAAATCAGACTATATTATTTATTCTGTAGGAGAGTTATAGAGACCACAAATTTGGGGATATACGTGTGGAATTTATCGACCCTGATGTACTGACAGTACAAATACCCCCCAAAATTACCCCTTTTTGAAAAGTAGAAAGTCCAAGGTATTTTGTAAGAGGCATGGCAAGTTTTTTGATGTTGTCATTTTTTGTCAAAATTTTTGGGGGAAATTAAGAAATTAAGTAAAGATTTTTTCACAAAGTTGTAATTTTAAGTACTCTCTCACACACATATAGGGGCAGATTCAGGTAGAAATGCCTATCTTTAGGCGTGCCTAGCGTCTGGCTTTTAAACTAGGCCGCCGCAACTTTTTCAGGCAAGTGCTTTATTCTCAAAGCACTTGACTGTAAAGTTGAGGCGGCGCAGCGTAAAAGAACCGGCCGGATTCAAATCCGGCGGGTAGGGGGCGTGTATCATTTAAACGAAGCACGTCCCCGCGCCAAATGAACTGCGCATGCGCCGTCCGTGATTGGTTCCCAGTGCGCATGCTCCAAATCTCAACGTCAATTCGACGTGTAAACGACGTGAACGGCACTTACGCAAAGCCCTATTCGTGAACGTTTTACGCAAACGACTGGAAAAAAAGCGTTGGCACGCCGTCCATACTTAACATTGCCTGCGCCTCATATAGCAGGCATAACATTATGACGGTACTACGCTAACGCAAACGACGTAAAAGAATAGCGCCGGGCGTACGTTCGGGAATCGGCCTATAGGCTCATTTACATATTTTAGACGGGAACGCCGCCTAGCGGCCAGCCTAAAATATGAAAATAAGATTAGACGGCGTAAGAGACTTACACATGTATGATCTAAGGAAAATCTATGCTTAACTGATTTTATGAATCAGTGGCATAGATTGGACCCGTAAAACGCAGAGATAAGACGGCTTATCTGGAGATAAGCCGACTTATCTCCTACCTGAATCTACCCCTTACAGTATATATCCTAGGCATACTTACAATTACACCCAAAAACACATTCTATTCCTCCTCCTAAGTATGATGATGCCACTTGTGTGAGACATTTTCACAGCCTAGATGCATAGAGGGGGAGCCAAAATCCAAAGAGCACCTTCAGGCTTTCCAGGAGTATAAATTACACATCTAAGTTCCTGATTACCTATCACATTTTTGGAGGGCCTGGAACACAGGGACAGTGGAAACACCCACAAAATTACCACATTTTAGAGAATAAATACTCCAATGTGTTTTTTAAGAGGCATGGGGAGGCCTTTATAGACTTAAAAGGGTTGTAAAGGATTTTTTTTATTTTTTAATTAAGCATCCTTTACCCGCAGACATTCCTCTTTTCACTTTCTCATTGTTCGTTTTTGCTCAGAAGTTGCTCTATTTCTTCTCTGTTCTGTTCACTTCCTGCTTGTCTGATTTTACTGACCACCGTGAAGGGAGACTTTGCTGCGGTGGTCAGTAACGTGCTCACCCCCTCCTGGGAACTACATCTGTGTGGCAGGACGCTCTCTACGTGTTAGAGACTTCAAGGAGGTGTGAATTACTGGGTGTGCTGCATACTGGGAAATCCTGCAAACCAGGAAGTGAATGAGAGAACAGAGAGAACAGAAACTGGAACGCCGGAGGTGATATAGATGAAGGAATTTAATAGGTATTTACTCGTTTGTTAACAGAATCATTACACTATTCTGTCTGTCTACCTTGCAGACATTAATTTTAGGCAAAAAAATGTTTTCCTTTACAACTCCTTTAATTTGTTTGCCACAAGTTTTTTTGGAAAATATACAAAGTTGTCAATTTCATAAAAAAATTCTCACTCACAGCATGGGCGTACTTACAATTACACCCAAAACACATTCTGCTCCTCCTCTCGAGTATGGGAATACCACATGTGTGAGAATTTTTCACAGCCTAGATGCATAGATGGGCCCAAAATCCAAGAAGCACCTCCAGGCTTTCCAGAAGCATAAATTACACATCTAATTTTCTGATTATCTCTGACACTTTTGGAGGCCCTGAAGCACCAGGACAGTGAAAACACCCACACAATGACCACATTTTGGTGAGTGAACAACCCAATGTAACTGGCATGGAGAGGCTTTTATAGACTTAATTTGTTTGCCACATGTTTTTGGAGAATGCGGAATAAAAATGATAAATTATTTTTTTACACAAAGTTGTCAATTTATTAAGATATGTCTCGCACACAGCATGGGCGTGTTTAGAATTACACCACAAAATTCTGCCACCGAGTATGGGGATACCACACGTGTGAGACTTTTTCACAGTCTAGATGCATAGAGGCGCCGCACAAAATCCAAGGAACACCTTTGGGCTTTCAAGGAGCATAAATTGGACATCTAATTTCCTGATTAGCATAGGTGTGCGCAGCTTATTGCATTAGGGTGTGCACCCCAAAGATGAAACACATAGTACCGACCACTTACGATTAAACGGAAGGAGCCAGTAAGTTACATATTTAGTGGCCCCTTCCTCCACTCATCCTAAAACATCCCTGCACCAACAGCTGGAGGAGAGTATGGAAGCCATAAGTACTGCGGGGGGGGGGGGGGGGTGGGGGAGGCGTGGGGAACCAGGACAGTAGGGGAATAATGTGCTGCACAGGGTGATTAGGGTGTGCCTGGGCACACCTGGCACACCCTGTGCGCACGCCTATGCTGATTAGCCATCACATTTTTGGATGTCCTGGAGCACCAGGACAGTGGAAAAATCCACAAAATTACCCCATTTTGGAAAGCAAACACCTCAAGGTATTCTCTGAAAAGGCACGGTGGGTCTTTTGAACATGTCAAGTTTTTGGAAAATGCAGAAAGAAAATAAAAAAATATGTATTTTTTTTACACAAAGTTGTCATATTAACCACTTAAGGACCGCCTCCTGCACATATACGTCGGCAGAATGGCACGGCTGGGCAGATCCACGTACAGGTACGTCCTGTACTACTACCCAGCTCCGGGACCGCGGGACTCGCGGACCCGATCGCCGCTGGAGTGCGGCGATCGTTCCCGGGAGCTGAAGAACGGGAAGAGCCGTGTGTAAACACGGCCTCCCCGTGCTTCACTGTGGCGGCTGCATCAATCATGTCATCGCTGTTATAGGGGGACACAATCAATGACGTCAGACCTACAGCCAATGCTGTATCCTGGCCTAGGCCTAGGGCAGCACTTTGCAGGGGGGGGGGCAGGACTGACAGTGTCCCCGCCGGCTTGCACTACACTGTTAGGCAAATGAGTTTAGTGCCCCCATAAACCGGCCGCACTGCTTCCAGTATGTGGGCGGTTGGCATTCTGCAACTGTGGGGGGGGGGGGGGGCATTGCTTCTAATTTTTTACCATCCCTGTCCCATTGCAGAGATTTCACTTCACTTTCTGTCCCATAGCCTAACGAAAGCGAGAGGAAATCTATCCAACTTAAGGGAATCCATTGCCCCCTCCCCCCAGGCCATCAGAACTAGTGTCCCCACTTAAAATATCAGGATGGGTCTTAAACCGCAAGGGGTGTGTCCTTGACAGGAAGGGGTGGGTCATATTTAAATTAGGGGGTGCACGAGTTTAGTCAGGCCTAGGGCAGCACAAAACCTAAATACACCCCTGCATACAGCCACACCCCCCTACAGTTGTAAACACATATTAGGGAACACATAACCCCATCATCGCCCCCTGTGGTTAACTCCCAAAATGCAACTGTCATTTCCACAATAAACAATGCAATTTAAATGCATTTTTTGCTGTGAAAATGACAATTGTCCCAAAAATGTGTCAAAATTGATTGTCCGAAGTGTCCGCCATAATGTCGCAGTCATGAAAAAAATCGCTGATCGCCGCCATTAGTAGTAAAAAAATAAAAATGCAATAAAACTATCCCCTATTTTGTAAACGCTATAAATTTTGCACAAACCAATGGATAAATGCTTATTGCGATTTTTTTTTACCAAAAATAGGTAGAAGAATACGTATCGGCCTAAACTGAGGAAAATGTATTTTTTTATATATTTTTGGGGGATATTTATTATAGCAAAAAGTAAAAAACATTGCATTTTTTTAAAAATGTACACTCTATTTTTGTTTATAGCGCAAAAAATAAAAACCGCAGAGGTGATCAAATACCACCAAAAGAAAGCTCTATTTGTGGGGGGAAAAAAAGGACACCAATTTTGTTTGGGAGCCACGTTGCACGACCGCGCAATTGTCAGTTAAAGCGACGCAGTGCCAATTTGCAAAAAGGGGCCTGGTCCTTTAGCTGCATTTTGGTCTGGGGCTTAAGTGGTTAATAAGATATTTCTCACACACAGCATGGGCGAACTTACAATTACACCCCAAAACACATTCTGCTCCTCCTCCCAAGTATTGGCATACCACATGTGTGAAACTTTTTCACAGCCTAGATGCATAGAGAGGCCCAAAATCCATGGAGCACCTTTTCGGCTTTCCAGAAACATAAATTACACATCTAACTTCCCGATTACCTATCACACTTTTGGAGGCCCTGGAGCACCAGGACAGTGAAAACACCCACAGAATGACCACATTTTGGCAAGTGAACAACTCAATACAAGGAGGGATGGAGAGGCTTTTATAGACTTAATTTGTCTGCCACATGTTTTTGGAAAAAGCTGAATAAAAATGATAAATAATTTTTTTACACAAAGTTGTCAATTTTAAGATACATCTCACACAAAGCATGGGTGTGCTTAAAACTACACCCCAAAACACATTGCTACTCTTCCTGAGTATGGGAATACCACACGTGTGTGACTTTTTTTTACAAGAGGGGCCCAGATGCATAGAGGGGCCCAAAATCCAAGGAGCACATTTGGGAGCATCAATCGAGCACCTGGACAGTAGAAACACCCACAAAATTACCTGAATTTTCTGAAAGGCATGGTGGTTCTTTTGAACAGGTCATTATTTTTGCTACAAGTTTTTGGAAAATGCAGAAAGAAAATTAATTGTGATTTTTTTTTATGCATATTATTTTAAACAAAGTTGTCATATAAGATATTTCTCACACACATCATGGGCGTACTTACAACTGGACCCAAAACACATTCTGTTCCTGCCGAGTATGTGGATACCACATATGTGAGACTTTTTAACAGCCCAGCCACATAGAGGGGCCTTTTTAATACTAATAAAATATTTCTTAAATACATCAAGGGCACACTTCGAATTACACCACAAAACACATTCTGCTACTCCTCCCGGGTATGGGGATAACACATGTGTGAAACTTTTTCACAACCTAGATGCATAGAGGGGCCCAAAATCCGAGGAGCACCTTTGGGCTTTTAAGAATCTAATTTCCCGATTACCTATCACATTTTTGGGGGCCCTCGAGCAGTGGAAAACACCAACAAAATGACCACATTTTGGAGCGTAACCACCCCAATGTATTTTCTAAGAGGGACGGAAAGGCCAATTTGTTAGCCACAAGTTTTTGGAAAATACACAAAGTTGGGGCCCAAAATCCAAGGAGCACCTTTTGGCTTTTACAAATAATAATAAAATATTTCTCAAATACATCAAGGGCACATTTAGAATTACACCCCAAAACACATTCTGCTACTCCTCTTGAGTATGGGGATACCACATGTGTGAAACTTTTTCACAACCTAGATGCATAGGGGGGCCCAAAATCCAAGGAGCACCTTTGCAATTTTAAGGAGCATAAATTACGCATCTAATATCCTGATTACCTATCACATTTTGGGGGGCCCTCGAGCACCAGGACAGTGGAAACACCCACAGAATGACCCCATTTTGGAAAGCAAATACTCCAAGGTCATTTTTGCCACAAGTTTTTTAGAAAATGTGTAAAGAAAATGAAAATATTTTTCTTTACATAAAGTTGTCAATTTAATAAGATATTTCTCAGGCCCCGTACACACGGCAGAGAAACTCGACGGGCGGAACACATCGTTCCGCCCGTCGAGGTTCTCTGCCAGCCATCAGAATCGGCGACCCGCCCGTCTGGAAATGCAACCAGCCATTCATCCCGACGGGCCGTCGAGCAAATAGAGAACCTGTTCTCTATTTGCTCGACGGGTTTCCCGACGGGCGGGGCTCGCCGAGAGCGTACACACGGCCGAGGTTCTCGGCAGAATGCGGCTCCCAGCGAGGTTCTCGCTGGTTTCTGCCGAGAACCTCGGCCGTGTGTATGGGGCTTCACACACATCACGGCATACTTAGAATTAGACCCCAAAATACAACCTGCTGACAATGGGGGTACCAAAAAAAATTTTTGGATACCGAATATTGTTGCTTTCTGTTTCACACAAAATCAACCAATTGTATCAAATCAAATGTAGTGTAATGGTGGCCTCTGTATGAGTGGTCAAGAAATAGATATGAGTGTGCCATCAACTATAGCAGTACCAGTTCCTATAAGCAAAGCAAGCCTAGCCTACTGGTATGTGGCCTCCCCAAGAATGCCATGTTCACTGGCCAGGAAGTACAGGAGGCTGAAGAAAGGAAGAAGAAAAGTGTCCCTGTGGTTCCAGGAGAGCAGTTGACCACAGAGGATGGCTGGGACTAGTGTCTCGCAGGAACACAGTTAATGAGACATGCAGATGGGTCAGTTTGGGCCGCAGGCAGAGACATGGTCAGAATACAGGCAAAAGGATTGGTCCAGGCAACAGGCAGAAAGGTGGTCAATAAACAGGCAACTCTGAAACACTGATTCTAGCTACACTAGTCTGGCGAACACTGTGGCTGGTTTGGTGGTGATCAGAGACCTGTGACTGGCTGCACTGTTAGAGCTCATTCACACATGAGGCTGCAGGGTGGTAAAACTTTGTGGCTGAGCCACAGTTTTACTGCCTCTCAACCACAACCCCCTTTAGCTGCAAAGGCAACAACCAGGGTGTACACCAGCTGTGGCTGCGATGGTTAGCTTTGTAGGTGTGGTAGTAATTATACCCCCTGTTTGTCTGCAGATCATGACCCAATCAAGTGAATAGGGTTGCTTTTGTAGGTATGGCAGAAATCAGCAACAATGTAACTGGTGTGACGGTGATCAGGGACACTGTAACTGATGTGGTGGTCAGAGACACTGTAACTGGTATGGCGGTGATCAGGGACACTATGACTGGTGCGACGGTGATCAGGGACACTGTAACTGGTGTGAGGGTGATCAGGGACACTATGACTGGTGTGACGGTGATCAGGGACACTGTAACTGGTATGGCGGTGATCGGGGACACTATGACTGTAATGGTGATCAGGGACACTGTAACTGGTATGGCGGTGATCAGGGACACTATGACTGGTGTGACGGTGATCAGGGACCCTATGACTGGTGTGGGGGTAATTAGGGACACTAACTGGTGTGACGGTGATCAGGGACCCTATGACTGGTGTGGGGGTAATCAGGGACACTAACTGGTGTGACGGTGATCGGGGACACTGTGACTGGTTTGGAGGTATCAGGCACACTGTAACTGGTGTGGTGGTAATCAGGGACAATATGCAACTGGTGTGGAGGTGATCAGGGACACTGTAACTGGTGTGAAGGTCATCAGGGACAACACTGTAACCAATGGACATCAATGATTGGGGCCCATTACCCCCAATGATGGGGCCCCATTCATCCCACCGATACCAATGATGGGGCTCCAAAAGTCTGGCCCACCTAAAGTCTGAATGATAGGCCCTTTGTCTGGAAAGATTGGAGATCCCTGGACTAGAGGATAAAAATAAAGAAGGAAAAAAATGATTGCGCTCTCTGTGTGGAATCCAAAGCCTTTCTACAGCTTTAAAAACGGCACTCACAATGGAGTATAAGAAGGCTAAACAATACACAAAGCGGGATAGAATCCTGTGGCTCACCGCGCCCTGGAGTGTCCAGCCGACCGGTCAGATGCCGGGACAGGGGGGGGCTCCAGTCGGGGAGAAAACTCTCCTCAATTCTGATCTGATGCTTGGGAATAAGAGCTCAGCCCTACGCGTTACGTCAAAGGTGACGTCTTTGTCAGAGACCGGAGCCCAAAAGACTACTTCCATCTCAATGCTCTATGCGTTCATTCAAACAAAAAATTCATGAGGTCACAACATGGGCGGAATCGCGTTTCATTACTGGGCAGGACTCCCTCACAGATACGGCCGCCAACCCTCGCCATCACGCTATTAATTCACTTCCCTGAACAGTAACACCACAAACAACGCTTCACAATGACTGGAACTAGACACTATAGGGAATCCACAAGGCTTGTATTTAATCCTGGCCCTCTTAACTATTTTAACCTCTTCAGCTCCGGAATATATACTCCCCCCCCCCCTCATGACCAGGCCATTTTTTGCGACACGGCACTGCGTTACTTTAACTGGCGATTGCCCAGTCATGTGACAGTGTACCCAACATTTCTGTTCTGTTCCCACAAATAGAGTTTTCTTTTTGGTGGTATTTGCCGTTTTTATTATTTGCACTATAAAAAATAAATTAAAAAAAAGGACCAAAAATGTAAAAAATATATATATATATATATATTTATTTATTTTTTAACTTTCTGCTATAGAACATCAAATGATAATAAAAAATAACGTAAAAGAATAAAATAAAATAAAGGGCCAGATTCTCTAAGAAAATCGCCGGCGTAGCGCAAGCCATTTGCACTACGCCGCCGCATCGTACTAGAGCAAGTGCCGTATTCTCTAACCATTTGCTCCGTAGTTTGCGTTGGCGTAGAGAAAATGGCCCAGCGTAAGCCCGCGTAATTCAAATGGGGCGGCTTGTATTTAAATTAAGTGCGCCCCTACGTCGAACGAACTGCGCATGTGCCGGCCGGTGAAAAAAAAACCAAGTGCGCATGCTCCAGCTTACGTCGGAAAGCGTTGTTGAAACCGACGTCAAAACGACGTGATCGTCACTACGCAATGTCCTATTCGCGAACGAGTTAGTAAAACGACGTAAGCGACGGAAAAAGCCAACGCTGACCCGGCGCCATACTTAACATGGCATCCGACGGTACTTCATAAGGTTACTCCTCATAGAAGCAGGGGTAACCTTACGCGGACGAAAACTACGTACGCGACGACGGGGCGGCGTAAAAGCGATCGGGAATCGGCGTACTAGCCTCATTTGCATATGCAAATGAGAAAACAACGTAAAGGCCACCTAGTGGCCGGAGTTGTCATTACAACTACGATCCGCAAGTGTAATGGTATTACACTTGTCGGATGTTGAAGCGCATCTATGCAAAAGTGATGCTAAGAATCACTCGCATAGATACGAGCCAAAAAAAACGGCGATACGTCGGGGTATCTGAGATACTCCGTCGTATCGCCGCTGAGAATCTGGCCCTGTATCTTCAATTTAGGCCAATATGTATTCTGCTACATGTTTTTGGTAAAACAAAAAAACATCCTAATAAGCGTATATTGATTGGTTTCTACAAACTATGGGATATTTTTATGGAATATTTATTTATTATTACCAATGGTAGATATCAGCGACTTATAGCGAATACACCCATCGGTCACAATTGTGTAAATCTTTTCATGTGACAACACTGAAGAAATGACACTTTGTATCTCCAATGTTGTGTAGCGAGTGTACACAGGGGGAGGGGTGTACATGGGGGGAGGAGTCTTTGTATCTACAATGTTGTGTAGTGAGTGTACATGGGGGGAGGGGTGTACACAGGGGGAGGGGTCTTTGTATGTACAATGTTGTGTAGGGAGTGTACAGCTTGTGTAACAAATAACTCAACACACAGCCATTCATGTCTAAACCGCTGGCAACAAAAGTGAGGACACCCCTAAGTGAAAATGTCCAAATTGGTCCGAATTAGACATTTTCCCTCCCCGGTGTCATGTGACTCGTTAGTGTTACAAGGTCTCAGGTGTGAATGGAGAGCAGGTGTGGTAAATTTGGTGTTATCGCTCTCACTCTCTCATACTGGTCACTGGAAGGACAACATGGCACCTCATGGCAAAGAACTCTCTGAGGATCTGATATAAAGAATTGTCTATACATAAATAAAGATGGCCGAGGATATAAGAAGATCGCAGAGACCCTGAGACTGATCTGCAGCACGGGGGGCCGGGACCATCCAGCGGTATAACAGGACGGGTTCCCCTTCCCCCGCCTCCACCAAAGAAGTTGAGGTCACGTGCTCAGCGTCATATCCAGAGGTTGTCTTTGGGAAATAGACGTATGAGTGCTGCCAGCATTGCTGCAGAGGGTGAAGGGGTGGGGGAGGGGTCAGCCTGTCAGTGCTCAGACCATGCGCCGCACACTGCATCAAATCGGCCTGCATGGCTGTCATCCCAGAAGGAAGCCTCTTCTAAAGACGATGCACAAGAAAGAGCCGCAAACAGTTTGCTGAAGACAAGACTAAGGACATGGATTACTGGAAACCACTTTCTGTGGTCTGATGAGACCAAGATAAAAGTATTTGGTGTCAGATGGTGTCAGGCGTGTGCGGGGGGTACCAGGTGAGGAGGACAAAGACAAGTGTGTCCTCCCTACAGTCAGGCATGGTGGGGGAGGGTCATGGTCTGGGGCTGCATGAGTGCTGCCAGCACTGGGGGGCTACAGATCATTGAGGGGACCACGAATGCCAACATGTACTGTGACCTACTGAAGCAGAGCATGATCCCCCTCCCTTCAGAGTCTGGGACCGCAGGGTAGTATTCCAACATGATAACCACCCCAAACACACCTTCAAGCCCACCACTGCCTTGCTAAAGAAGCTGAGGGTAAAGGTGATGGACTGGCCAAGCATGTCTCCAGACCTAAACCCTATTGATCATCTGTGGGGGATCCTCAAACGGAAGATGGAGGAGCGCAAGGTCTCCAACATCCACCAGCTCTGTGATGTCATCATGGGGGAGGGGAAGAGGACTCCAGTGACAACCTGTGAAGCTCTGGTGACCTCCATGCCCAAGAGGGTTAAGGCAGAGCTGGAAAATAATGGTGGCCACCAAAAATATTTACACTTTGGGCCCAATTTGAACATTTTCACTTAGGGGTGTCCTCACTTTTGTTGCCAGCGGTTTAGACATTAATGGCTGTGTGTTGAGGCATTTTGAGGGGACAGGAAATTTACACCGTTATACAAGCTGTACACTCACTACACAACATTGTAGATGTTCATTGTAGATGAAAAAAGATACAAGAAAAGATTGACAAAATGTGACTGAGGGGTGTACTTACTTTTGTGAGATACTGTATGTGTTTTTACGCTGAAGGGCCACCCTGTAAGAAAATAAATGTCTGCACTTCCAGGAATTCCAATGGCCTTTTATTGTTCAAAGTGATAACGCCAAAGACACCAACACAAGGTCACGTAGACGTGTTTCACACATACATCTTGTGCTTAATCATGATTTAAGATAAGATCTTGTGCTTAATCATGATTAAGCACAAGATGTGTGAAACGCGTCACTTTGAATTATATTGTATTATAACTGAAAACAGAATAGGGCAAAGAGGAGGAGGACTGGCAGTGATCCATAAGACTTGTCTTGCGATCACTAAACCAGTCCTTCAAAACCCTCTTCCATTCATGGAAACCCTTACTCTGCAACTCCAAGCAAACTCCCAGGAGACCGTCCGGATTCTACTCTGCTATAGGCCACCTGGCCCAAAATCGCAGCTTCTACCATCATTGACAGACTTTATCTCCACCTATACCCTTAACAGCAAACATCTTTTGCTGCTCGGGGACTTCAACCTCTGGGCTAACTCCCCGCAAGACCCTATTGCCGACGCCTGCACCTTGAAGGATTAGGGCTACAACAACTAGTATGTGGCCCCACACATGCTTCAGGTCACACACTCGATCTCATTTTCAGACAAGATCTGGAAATAGAAATCTTGGAAAATGAACCGTTGCCATGGACAGATCACCATGCAATTAAATTCATTATTTCCGATTTCCCTCCCTTAACTAAAACTTCAAATCCAGTGACAGCACACTGGACTAGATGTCAGAAGAAGCTCCATTCGGAACTCTTCAAAACCACGTTAAGGAAGAAAATAATTACAATTCAGCCGAACCAAACGGCTGAAGAAACACTGGATACCATAAATACAGCCCTATTACAGTCAGCCGACTTAATAGCGCCGAAACGCAAAACCCGCATCCGGAAAAATAACTCCAGCTGGTTCAACAACCAACTGGCGTTACTGAAGCAAGAGCGCAGAAGGGCGGAAGCCGCCTGGAAAAGAAGCTCTTCAGATGAGAACCTTAGCGTCTACAAAGCAACAACAAGAAAATACCATAAAGAAATCTTCAAAGCCAAGAAAAACTATTTTTCTAAGGCTATTAACAGCGCCCTTAATCGCCCACGCGAACTCTTCAAGCTGGTCACTCAGACCATGAATCCAGGATGTCTTGAAGCCCCCAATTCAGACTCACAAGAATTTTGCAATGAATTGTCGGATTACTTCATTAATAAAATCGAGAAGATCTGACAAAGCATTCGGCAAAGTAATTCTCCCCTCAAGCCTCCCTGTAATTATATACACAACACCTGCAGTAATTCATCACAACCAGGTAAGTTCACGCTGGAACCTATCTCTATCAAAGACACTAATAATATCATCGGTACTTTGCGTAACAGCACCGCGCCGAATGATATCATCCCCACTAAACTGCTGAAGGAATGCACCGACATCCTGGCACCTTCTATCACGCAGCTTATCAACCAATCTTTCAGGGAGGGCATAGTGCCCTCCCAATTCAAGGAGGGTATAATTCGACCCATTTTGAAGAAACCCAACCTGGACCCCAAGGACCCACTCCACCGTCGTCCAATAACAGGCCTAAATGTACTCTCAAAGGTAATGGAAAAAGTAGTGGTACAACAGCTGCAACAGCATCTAGATACCCACAAGCTACTTGACCCATTTCAATCGGGATTCCGTCCTGGACACGGGACGGAAACCGCATTGCTCAAAATATTGGACGACGCTCTCGAGGCCGCAGACGAAGGAGAATCTTGTCTTCTGGTTCTGTTGGACCTTAGTGCAGCCTTCGACACAGTAGACCACAAGCTCTTATTGACTCGGCTATCTGAAGTAGCCAGAGTCGCAGAAGGCGATTTATCTTGGTTCTCCTCTTTTTTGGAAAACCGTTCGCAAATAGTGAAGTTAGGACCCTTCACTTCTGCGAAACGCACATTATCGTGCGGAGTCCCTCAAGGATCCCCTTTGTCGCCGGTGTTATTCAACATCTATCTTCGCCCTCTTTTTGAGATTATTAGCAGCCAAAAACTGCTTTACCACTCATATGCAGACGACACGCAACTGTATTTCCGCATTTGCAAGAAAAAGGATCATCACCTCAATCTAGAGACATGCCTCTCTTTGATAGAGGACTGGATGACAAAGAGTTATCTCAAACTCAACGGAGCGAAAACAGAACTTCTCCTGTTTCACGCCAAGCATATGAATCAATCTGCAACAACCTGGACCCCCCCGCCCATTCTGGGCAAAATCATCACCCCTAGCGACAAAGTCAAAAGTCTTGGGGTCATCTTTGACTCCTACATGACAGTAGTCAGCGGATCTCACCATCTGCTGCGCCTACTACGTAGGCTTACTCCTTTTATTCCCAAGGAAGACTTGGCGGTCGTGGTGGGAGCAATTGTAAACTCCAGATTGGACTATGCAAATGCCCTTTACCTCGGACTCCCCAAGTACCAAATCGCTCATCTACAAGTCGTTCAAAATACGGCCGCCAGACTTGTGACTGGAAAAAAAACTTGGGAATCAATCTCACCTTCACTGAGAGCACTTCACTGGTTGCCAGTACAAGACAGGGTCACTTTTAAAGCACTCTGTCTAACGCATAGATGTATCCATGGGAATGCTCCCCATTATCTATGCGAAAAAATAAAAGCTCATAACCCCAATCGCGTTCTGCGATCCACCAATCAAAATCTGCTACAGATACCGAAAGCCAACTACAAGTCCAAGGGAGAAAGAAGATTAGCGGTCCAAGGTCCCAGACTATGGAACGCTTTACCAACCAGTATTCGGTTAGAGGAGAATCATTTAGCGTTCAGGAGAAAGACCAAGACTCATCTCTTTTGATACCAAAGGAGACAGGAACAACAAGCGCCCAGAGGCGATTAAGTTTGCATGTGCTGCGCTATATACGTTTTCATTCATTCATTCATTTGAACAATAAAAGGCAATCGGAATTCCTGGATGTGCAGCCATTTATTTTCTTACAAGTTTCCAACAGAGGCGGGCCGGGGGCCGGCACTCTACGAGACATTCCACCTCAGGTTCTTATCATACACCTGGAGCAGCGGCTCTCTTTCTTTGAAGGGCCACCCTGCCGCAGTAGATCTGCTCGGGACGGTTGATATCACAATGCACAACTACAATCATTACTACCATAAAAATCCATATAAAATATGCTGTATGTGTGTGGAAATCAATAGGCAATAAATTCAAAATCAAATCTCACTTATCTTAAAAAAATAAAAAAAAAAAAATCATAAAAAAAAAAAAAAAAAAAAGATACAAAAAAAAAAAAAAAAAAAAGGATACAATTCAATTTTTTTATTTATATAAAAGGAGCGGGGTAGAGGAAAAAAAAAAGGGGGGGGGGGAGTATATACACCGGGGAAGGGCTGTATAGTTATTTTATCCAATATACAAAATAAATAAAAAAACAAAAAAACACTTAAACATCATTGTCTAATTTATTCGCTATGACCTAGGAACATAGGGAAAAACAAACCCAAGGGAACAAACAAGCCTAAGGGGGCGGGGCTTCCCGGAATTACTGCTAAAACAACTCAAGTCAAATACTATCTTTTTAACCCTTTCGGGGGATGGAACCCAAGTACTGCACCCAGCGGGACTCCATTTGGCTTAGCACCACAGTAACATTTCCTTCCTGTCAATGTTTTTGGTAGTTCCTCCAAAACCTCAGACCCTTTGGATCACTCCAAAAATGGAGCACAGGAGATCTCCAGGATCGTTTTGTTCAATGGACGGAGTTCATCGCGCGAGGGGGGGTCACTGCTCTTCCGCCTCCTGAAGTTTTTGGGTCAGGTCCGTTAGACACCCCTCAATGTCTTCTCTGCCGTGGTAAACCCGGTCCAGTCCTCGGGGAACGTTTCGGCAGGAGGACAGGTCCAGGTGGGTGAGGGACCGGCAGCTGAGGAGGACATCCCTGCAGAGAGAAGGAGGGGGGTCAGTACTCCGCAGTGCGGGGGGCAGAATATCACTACAAATATCTATATTGCGGAATGATCACCTGACAGCGTGGGGCGTGGCTCTCGTTGCCGAAAGGTTCAGGGATTGGAGGGTGTCATTTCTGAGGGCGTCGTTGACTCCGCCGCTTCCTTTGCAGAGATTATGCAAGGCCTCCGCCAGATCCTCCTCTAGGTACCCATGACCCGTCAGGTCCAGTTCCTGCAGGCTGTGCCGCCATTTATGGGTCAGCAGATGGGACCCAGAAACCATTGATGAGGACACCATAGAGCTGCAGTACAAGCCCAGGAAGAGGCGCTCCACATCTGACAAAGACAAGCAAAGATCAGACCCAGAGAACCCACCCAAAGGACATACAGTGTCAGAGGAGATTATAGTACACAGGTAGATAGGAAGTTTATGGGATTTTAAAGGTGCATATTAAATTAAACTATAATTTTTTTTAATAAAAAAAAAAAAAAAGTAAATTTTTTATTAATACATAAAAACAACACAATTGCATTAATCACTTAAGACCCGGACCTTTAGGCAGGTAAAGGACCAGGCCCCTTTTTGCGAATTCGGCACTGCGTCGCTTTAACTGACAATTGCGCCACGTGGCTCCCAAACAAAATTGGAGTCCTTTTTTCCCCACAAATAGAGCTTTCTTTTGGTGGTATTTTTTTGCGCTATAAACAAAAATAGAGCGTCAATTTAAAAAAAAAAAAATAATATTTATTACATTTAGCTATAAAAAAATATCCCCCAAAAATATATAAAAAAGTTTTTTTCCCCTCAGTTTAGGCCGATACGTATTCTTTTACATATTTTTGTTAAAAAAAAAAAAAAAAAATATCACAATAAGCATTTATTGATTGGTTGGTGCAAAAGTTATAGGGCCAGATTCTCATAGAATTCCGGCGGCGTAGCGTAAGCCATTTACACTACGCCACCGCATCGTGCTAGAGCAAGTGCTTTAATCTCAAAGCACTTGCTCCGTAGTTTTCGCCTGCGTCGCGTAAATCGCCCAGCGTAAACCCGCGCAATTCAAATGGGGCGGCTTGTATTTAAATTAAGCGCGCCCCCGTGTCGGAAAAAGCCCAGTGCCCAGTGCGCATGCTCCAGCTCACGTCAGAAAGCGTAGTTGAAACCGACGTCAAAACGTTGTGAGCGTCATTTACGCAACTCCCTATTCGTGAACGAGTTAGTAAAACGACGTAAGCGACGGAAAAAGCCAACGCTGACCCGACGCCATACTTAACATGGCATCCGACGGCACCCGACGGTACTTCGTAAGGTTACTCCACATAGAAGCTGGGGTAACCTTACGTGGACGAAAACGATGTACGCGACGACGGGGCGGCGTAAAACCAATCGGGAATCAGCGTACTACCTCATTTGCATATGCAAATGAGAAAACAACGTAAAGGTCACCTAGTGGCCGGAGTTGTCATTACAACTACAATCCACAAGTGTAATGGTTTTACACTTGTCGGATGTAGAAGTGTATCTATGCAAAAGTGATGCTAAGCATCACACGCATAGATACGAGGCAAAAAAAAACGGCGATACGACGGGGTTTCTGAGATACTCCGTCGTAACGCCGCTGAGAATCTGGCCCTCAGCGTCTACAAAATAGGGGATCGTTTAATGGCATTTTTATTACTCATTTTTTTTTTTTTTACTACTAATGGCGGCGATCTGTGATTTTTTTCGTGACTGCGACATTATGACGGACACATCGGACACTTTTGACACATTTTTGGGACCATTGTCATTTTCACAGTGAAAAGTGCTATAAAAATGCACTAATTACTGTGAAAATGACACTGGCAGTGAAGGGGTTAACCTGTAGGGGGCGCTAAAGGGGTTAAGTGTGTCCTATTGTGTGTTTCTTACTGTAGGGGGGTGAGGCTGGACGTGTGACGTCACTGATCGTCGTCCCTTATGACAGGGAACAGACGATCAATGACAAGCCACAGCGAAGAACGGGGAAGGTGTGTTTACACTCGCCTCAACCCCCGTTCTTCAGCTCCTGTGACCCGATCGTGGGACACCGATGGCGATTGGGTCCGTGGGTACCGGAGCTTCGGACCGGATCGCAAATGTGCCACCGCCGGCGCGCTCGCGACCCACGGCTGTGTTCTTAAAGGGAACGTACGAGTGTGCCCTTGTGCCCAGCCGTGCCATTCTGTCGACGTATATCGTCGCACGGCGGTCCTTAAGTGGTAGAAATAAACCGGAAGTGACATGGTTCTCTTTAACAAACCTCAAGGAGCCAGCAAATTCAGGTGCCACAGACAGACCTACAAGTACAGGGACAAGCAGACTGTGCCAGCAGTGTGACCACGGGGTCCTGGAGGAGGGGGCCCAATTCTTACCCCCAAAAAATCTCTTTGCCTCTTATGCAGTTCTTAGGAGGACTTTTACACCAGGAATACGGGGCGGGGGGGTGCTCTGGAGTTGCTCAGATACTGACCAGTACATGGGAGCGCCGACAATCCCTGTGGCGAGATCTTGTAACATCCCCGCAGGTCTAGAACTCGCAGCTTCCTAGAATTTTTCAGCAACCTCTGGAAGGCGGCATCGTTGACAGAGGAGTAGAAGAAACTGGCGATGAGTTCCTGCAGCTCAGGAAAACCAGGGGTACTAGTGGCGATTTTAGGTTGGGGTTTGGCCTGCCACGGGATGTTTACCAGTCTCAGCACCTGCAATGGAGAACAGAGGAACCTGAGAAGTAAGCTCATCATATGACCATCCCAAAAGCATGAACTGTAAAGAGGACCTGTCACCAACACAAGACATATGAACACATTGCATATAATAGAGCGATTTCTCACTGTAATGGCGTCCTTGGACCTTGATCAGCTAAAAAAGTGGATGATCCCTCCTTTCAGCAAAAATCATTTGGTTGCATGACAGAGCTTTGGAATCCCAGAGCAGCAGCTTCTCTTCTACAGAACTCTATTTCAGAAGATCTTTTCATTGATTTGAATTTCAAGTTAAAAAACACTTTGCTGCCACGCAGGCTTTTACTTCAGAAAAGGCTCAAAATGAAAGGATTCTCCTCTTCCCGGCCTCTTCCTTCCTCCCTGATCTTGGTGTTCTGGAGCCCTCTTCCTTCCTCCCGGATCTTGGTGTTCTGGGGCCCTCTTCCTTCCTCCCGGATCTTGGTGTTCTGGAGCCCTCTTCCTTCCTCCCGGATCTTGGTGTTCTGGAGCCCTCTTCCTTCCTCCCGGATCTTGGTGTTCTGGAGCCCTCTTCCTTCCTCCCGGGTCTTGGTGTTCTGGAGCCCTGTTCCTTCCTCCCAGGTCTCCTTCTAGACTGTCCACCTTATTATTCAGCACTCACTTTCTGTTAGTCTTCATGAACCAGTTAAACAAGTTCATTAGCATTTATATACAGGATGCCCAGCTTCTGAATTCAGGATGGTAGATAAAATGTATAATTTCATTTGCTACTCTTTTTATGATTTACGATACTAAAGTTTAGCCGGCTGCCAACACGCCAAAGAAAATTCCTGGAATCAGCCAAACCAAGGATGGAATTCTCCGTTGGTTGCACCTGCTGAAATTTCTGGTCCAACAACTATATTTCAGCTGAGCTCAGGTATACTGCGTATCTAGGATTGTACAATGTGTGGTCACCGATAGCAAACACTTCCTATTTATTAGGGATTGTGTAGACAATGACACTCTAAATATAGCGATTGTTAAGTTCTGTTGACTCCCCGGGAAAGCTCCATTTATATACAAGTTTCTTCTAGAAAAAAGTGGATTTCCCATCTGGTGGAAGTAATGGGCCGTTGTGAGGTCCCCCCGATTTTAAAGAAATACAAAAACATCCAACTCTGACAATCATCGCCTATACTCCAGCCCATATAATGAGGACCTGTATTTATACTCACTTACCTCCAGCTTGGGGCAGGAAATCTGAAACTCTTCAATGGGGAGCTGAAAGTCCATCACCTTTGAATCCAAGGGAAGATTCACCTCCAAAAGCCTCAGTTCTGGGCACCAGCCATCCTGTTATAACAATATAGACATTATGAGAGGCATGTAGGAGCGAAGGACAAAGAAAAGGAAGAGGATAGACCTGGGAGGGATATATAATGGAGAGGAGATGAGGGAAGGAGGATAGACCTGGGGAAGGATATATAATGGAGACGAGATAAGGGAAGGAGGAGGATAGACCAGGGGAGGGATATATAATGGAGAGGAGATAAGGGAAGGAGGAGGATAGACCTGGGGAGGGATATATAATGGACAGGAGATAAGGGAAGGAGGAGGATAGACCTGTGGAGGGATATATAATGGAGAGGAGATAAGGGAAGGAGGAGGATAGACCTGGGGGGATATATAATGGAGAGGGGATGAGGGAAGGAGGATAGACCTGGGGAGGGATATATAATAGAGAGGAGATAAGGGAAGGAGGAGGATAGACCTGGGGAGGGATATATAATGGACAGGAGATAAGGGAAGGAGGAGGATAGACCTGTGGAGGGATATATAATGGAGAGGAGATAAGGGAAGGAGGAGGATAGACCTGGGGGGATATATAATGGAGAGGGGATGAGGGAAGGAGGATAGACCTGGGGAGGGATATATAATAGAGAGGAGATAAGGGAAGCAGGAGGATAGGCCTGGGGAAGGATATATAATGGAGAGGAGATAAGAGAAGGAGGAGGATAGACCTGGGGAGGGATATATAATGGAGAGGAGATGAGGGAAGGTGCAGGATAGACCTGGGGAGGGATATATAATGGAGAGGAGATGAGGGAAGGAGGAGGATAGACCCGGGGAGGGATATATAATGGAGAGGAGATAAGGGAAGGAGGAGGATAGACCCGGGGAGGGATATATAATGGAGAGGAGATAAGGGAAGGAGGAGGATAGGCCTGGGGAGGGATATATAATGGAGAGGAGATAAGGGAAGGAGGATAGACCTAGGGAGAGATATAGGACCCGGTTTAATGAAGAGATAACTCCAGAGGACACACCGATATTCCGGCCATGATTGACTTCATATGAAGGCTGTAGGACAGTGACAGTCGTCTGAGTCGGGCTCCGTACTTCTCCAAGAATCTTTGCACAGCATCGAATTGAACCTATGGAGACAACACACCCGTCACTACGAGACAAGAAGGTGAGGGAAGTATCAGATGACAGTGATCACAGTTAAGCTGTTCCCGTAGCTTAAGACTTCAAATGGAAAAAATAGATAAAAAAGAAGTGGGACAGTCCCCCACACCAAGCGTTCCTGATTCTGCAGGGTGTAGAGTAATGCACATCGTACCTTGGAGTTCTGCAGGTTGAGATTCTGTAACTGGGGACAGCAACGTCCTATAGACAGCAGGTCTTCCACGGTCACTTGATTACAATGCGACAGCGTAAGAGACGACAGCAGTGGGCAGGACTGCGACAAATTCTTAAAATAAAACAGAAAAGACATGTCAAAACAGAAATTTGGGGATGGGGGGGGGGGGGGGGCAGGGAAAGAGACAATATGCCTTTTTTGAGAGTCAGCGACAGGATGGAGGCCCTGTGGCATCTGAAGACATTTTCAAAAACATCTTGGCATTTAGGGACAGACATGGACCCTTATGTCATCTGGGATCAAGTGGAGGTGCCCCAGTGGCTTCAGGGTAAAAGAGGGAGGCCCCATGGCCTCAAGGTACAGGTGGGGAGACCCCTGGCTTTTGAGAGCAGGAAGACACCCCTGATGGCTTGTGTGGGTCACACAGGTCACCATGGCATCCAGGTACAGGGTCCCCATGGCATGCGGGGAGATGCAGGAGGAACCATGGCACCCAGGAGAAGCTGGAAGGCACCTGTGGCATGTGGGGACAGGCAGGAAGTCACTATGACATTCAGAGACAGGAGCAAGGACCCAGTGGCATTGGAGGAGAGATAGATGGGACCCGTGGCTCCCAGGTGTAGGAGGGAGGCACTCGTGGCATGTGGAGACATGCAGGAAGTCCCTATGGCATTCAGGGACAGGAGCAAGGACCCAGTGGCATTGGGGGAGAGATAGATGGGACCCGTGGCTCCCAGGTGTAGGAGGGAGGCACTCGTGGCATGTGGAGACATGCAGGAAGTCCCTATGGCATTCAGGGACAAGTGTAAGGGTCCTGTGGAACCTGGGGAGAGGCACCCATGGCACCAAGGGGTAGGTGGAAGGCACTCATCCACCCACCCATGGGGATAGAGGGTAAGAGATTGCACTTACCTGTAGTACAAGAGACACAAAACTCTTCCATTGATAGAGGGAAAAGTCAGAGACCTGAGGAAGCCTAGAAGAAAAACTTGATTACAGACGGCAGCAATGAAGGGGAGGACATGGTTGTCAACATTCCAAACAAATTCTACAACTGGTCGGTGTAAACTCTGGACACAGCTATAGGCATGACCAGGGCTGGCTTAAGGAGAGGGCACACCTGGGCACTGATGGCACTGAGAGTGATAGATACACAATAGCAAGGCAGTCTGTCTCCTATCTACTTGATGTCTGTTTACCTGCACTATCATCATTGTAGGGGCCCCAGAGCATTACTTTACCCAGGGGCCCATGATGCTATTAAGACGGCCCTGGGGATGACCACTATATAAAAATGCGACAACAACAAACGCTCACTGTGTGGCACTCACATATCATATAATTATATATATTATAAAAATCTCTCTCTCTCTCAAGTGGTGATGGAGATTGGTGGTGCCTTAAAAGCAGTCGCCATAGGAGATTTCCATGATTGAACCTCCATCCATTCCAAGTAACAAAACATGGGCTCAGCACTCTCTCAGAAAGGCGCTCTTGGCTTCACCCGCTCTTCTTTATTCCAGGTCCAATGGTCTTAAGAAAGTTTGCAGACCGCAAATTAAAAACAGCCATATTGGCCAGATGAATTTTAGCAGTTTTTTTAAAATAAGATTTTTGTACTTTCCGTAAAATCTTTTTTTTGGGAGTCCACTGACGGCCAAAGGACTTCTTCCATCATTGGGTTATTCTGGCACTTAGAAGATTGGATATTGGCCAACAAAGAACATAAGCCAGTCATCCAGTTTAAACGTTCCTCTACCCAGCATGCCCCTGTTTTATAAGCAAGCAGAACAAGAGCAACCTGTGCCCCTTACAGTGGGGTGCAACCTGTGCCCGCCCCTCAATGGAGCCAAGAAAGATTTTACAATAGGTACAAAATTCTTATTTTCTTTGTCTATTGAGGGACACGGCAATTTTTTCAATATTGGGACATCTAAAAAGCAACTGGAGGGTTGGGCAAGAGCCACTAAAATATCCTAAACGAACTTGGAACTTCGTTTAAGAAAGCCCAATGCCCAAATCACAGCCATATGGAAAGAAGGCCCGAGCTAAATGGGGAACTATCACTAACAAGGGATTCCAAGAGCGTCTACAGTTGTGCTCATAAGTTTACATACCCTGGCAGAATTTATGATTTCTTAATTTTTCAGGAGAATATGAATGATAAACACAAAGGCCCAGATTCACAAAGCACTTATGCCGACGTAAAATGTGCGCCCGTAAGTGCAAATTTGCGACAACTTATCTGTGTGCCAGACCCACAAACCAACATACGCCTAAAAACTGGCCACCCTACGCCGACGTAGCTTACATACCCCGTGTAGCGTGGGCGTACTTTTCGTCTGGACGCATGTTGCTGCTCCCATTAGGCATTAAAACATGCAAATGAGGGAAATACGGCGATTCACGAACGTACGTGCGCCCGACACATGCTGCGTGAGTTGCGCGTAAATTGTACGTCCAGCGTTAAGTTATTCCCCATAGATGAGGTGCAACCCGGCAACAGACATGCAAAGGTCTGCCCCAGAGAACACAGGCCGGCGTATTGGGCGTACGTTACGTTCACGGCGTACGTGGTGATCTGGAGTAGCTTAGACAGTTGTGCCAACGTGGTTGTGCGCATGGGCAAAAGGGTGCAGTTTCATGCGTCCATGTCACGGCTACGTCACGGCGCATGCGCAGTGCTCGGACTATCATTTGCATGGGGTCACGCCCACTTGCACCTACGCCGGCCTGCGCCTTCGAAAAATACGCCACGCCGACGCAGCATCGGGAGCAACAGCTTGCTGAATATAGTGCATGCCTCTCCGCGCTGCGCCGGCGTGGCGTACGGCGTTTGCGCTACAGCGGCGTAATGTGCGCCCAACTCTCTGAATCTGGGCCAAAAACTCCTCTCACTCATGGTTAGTGATTGGTTGAAGCCATTTATTAGCAATCACCTGTATTTACTCTTTTTAAATCATAATGACAACAAACTACCCAAATGACCTGACCAAAAAAGTTTAGTTTTAGGTTTAATTGCCCTCTTTAATATCATTGACAGTCTTGTGGTATTTGTGGATGAGGCTCTTTAGCTTCTTAGACGGTAAAGCTCCCCATTCCTCTTCCAGTTCCTGGAAATTCTTGGGCCGTCTCGCATGAACGGCACGTTTGGGATCTCCCCAGAGGGGCTCAATGATATTGAGGTCAGGAGACTGAGATGGCCACTCCAGAACCTTCACTTTATTCTGCTGTAGCCAATGACAGGTGGACTTGGCCTTGTGTTTTTTATCCTTGTTGTGTTGGAATGTCCAAGTATGTCCCATGCATGCGCAGCTTTCTGGCTGAGGAATGAAATGTTCCTCCAGTATTTTTTGATAACATTCTGTATCCATCTTGCCATCAATTTTGACCAAATTTCCTGTGCCTTTGTAGCTCACACATCCCCAAAACATCAGCGATCCACCTCCATGTTTCACAGTAGGGATGGTGGACCTTTCATCATAGGCCTTGTTGTCTCCTCTGCAAATGTAGTGTTTATGGTTGTGGCCAAAAAGCTCAATTTTGGTCTCATCACTTCAAATGACTTTGTGGCAGAAGGTTTGGGTCTTGTCTGTGCTGTTTGGTGTAATGTAAGCTTTGGATACTTTGTGACATTTGTGTAGAAATGGCTTTCTTTTGGAGACTCGACCATGCAGCCCATCTTTCTTCAAGTGTCCCCTTATTGTGTATCTTGTTTTCAGAGAGTCCTGTATTTCACCTGAAGTTATTTGTGGGTTTTTCTTTGCATCCTGAACAATTTTCCTGGCAGTTGTGGCTGAAATTTTAGTTGGTCTACCTGACCGTGGTTTGGTTTCACCAGAACCCCTCATTTTCCACTTCTTGATTAGAGTTTGAACGCTGCTGATTGGCACTCTCAATTCCTTGGATATCTTTTTATATCCCTTTCCTGTTTTATACAGTTCAACTACCTTTTACTAAAGATCCTTTGACAATTCTTTTACATTCCCCCCATGATTCAGAATCCAGAAACGTCAGTGCAGCACTGAATGAAAGATGCAAGGGTCTGTCAAGACTCCAGAAACTCATTGACCTTTTATACACACACACACACTAATTGGAAGAAAACAGATCACAGGTGTGGATGGATTACCTTTAATCAGGGCCATCTTAATAGCATCATGGGCCCCTGGGCAAAGTAATGCTCTGGGACCCCTATAATGGAGGCAATGCAGGTAAACAGAGATC
Source organism: Rana kukunoris (assembly GCA_029574335.1). Classification (NCBI taxonomy): domain Eukaryota; kingdom Metazoa; phylum Chordata; class Amphibia; order Anura; family Ranidae; genus Rana; species Rana kukunoris. The sequence goes on along the minus strand of JAJQKJ010001649.1, from coordinate 95,041 downwards.
AAGTAGGTAGGAGGCAGACAAGTGGGTGCCTTCCACCTTTTGGGTGGAGCTCTGCATTAACTACATGAACAATCATTTTGTACAGCAAAGAAATAGTGGCGGAAATACTCCATACTGACAAAGTTTGCAAAGTCCTGTGCATATAATATATCTGCTAGATTGATGCCTCCCCAGCACTCGGACCCCTCTACACCCCAGATATCCCCCCAGCACCATTGGGCCCTCAAATTTCAGGGCAGCGTGGGCTCAAGAACCAGCTGCTTTGGGAAAAGTGTAGGGGCCCCCCATGCAGCTAGGGCCCCTGGGCAGTGCCCAGGTGTGCTTACTCATTAATTCAGCCCTGCTTTTAATAGCCATTCAAACCCCTTTGTGTCACCTTGTGTGCATGTTATCAGGCCAAAGTCACCAGGGTATGTAAACTTTTGATCAGGGTCATTTGGGTAGTTTTTGTTGCAATGATGATATAAAAAGAGTAAACACAGTTGATTGATAATAAATGGCTTCATCCAAACACGAACCATGAGTGAGAGAAAAGTTTTTGTGTTATTTATTCTCTGAAAAATGGCCAAGAAATCATTAAAATTCTGCCCCAGGGTATGCAAACTTAAGAGCACAACTGTATATGGCATTCCAAACCAGAACTGGAACTGTTATAAATGGAAACACTTCCTGGCGGAAGTGGATCTGGACCAACAGGGACTGAGAGTCAACTCGCAATCAAATAGATAAAAACAACCTAAAACCTAAAAACAACTAGACTAAAAATAGCAAGTGAGGTGAGTAACTTGTATAGCGCTACAAATGCGAACTAAAATCGCTCTAGCCAATGTTGTCGTTCAGCCATGCTTCAGACTAGATGAGTCTTAAGTTTTTTTCTGAAGGCCCGATGATTTTCCTCCATTCAAATGTCCGCGGGTAGAGCGTTCCATAACCAAGGTTCCTGGACAGTGAATCTTCGTTCTCCTTTCGTTTTGTTGTAGCGAGATTTGGGGATGTGGAGGAGGTTCCGATTTGCTGATCGGAGGGCCCGATTTGGGGTGTAGTGCTTTATTTTTTTCACATAGGTATTGCGGCGCATTTCCTTGCGTGCATTTGTGGGTGAGGCAGAGGGTCTTGATTGTCACCCAGTCCTTTACGGCTAGCCAGTGGAGGGTCTCATGGCCGAGGAGATTGGTTCCCACGGTTTTTACCCACTACCAGTCTGGCTGCCATGTTCTGGACGACTTATAGACGAGCAATATTTCAGTAGTCCTAGTGTCAGAAGCCAAGTACTTACCGAGGCCGAGATGCTGAGAGCGGCTCACCTTTGCGACCTAGCCTACCCACCCCCTGGAGTTGAGACAGGAGGTGGAGGCACAAGGAGGCACCGGTACCAGCGAAGTAGTAGAACTTGGTGGGGGATGCTGGAGAGAGGCATCTGAACTTGGAAGTAGATGCGGGTAGCAGACTAGGTAGGTAGCAAGTTGAGCGGCTTCCGATACACAGCACAGGTAACTGGAGAAAAGGCAGAGACAGGTCCGGGGTGCAAGCCAAGGTTCAAGGGCAGGAGAGAGCAGCAGATCCAGGTCACAGTTCCAGAGGTCAGGGGTTAGAGAGGGCAGCAAATCCAGAGACGAGAGCCAAGGTCAGGTTCGGAGAGAGAGCAGAGTCGTGTGGAAATCCGGGTCAATAACACAGGTACAGCAATCGGGAGTTCAGACAGGAGCTGACAACAAACCAGCAACCCGTCATGAGACAGAGGCTGGTTTAAATAGGCCGGTCAGGCCTCCGATTGGTCCCAGGGGGTGCGTGGCCGTGCGCGTGCACGGGCCGCCGCACCGCGCATGCGCGCGCCCTAGGTGCACAGGCATGCGCCGAAACACCAATCCACCACGCATGCGCGTCGTTCGGAGGTTAGCAGAGCTGGATCCCTGACACCTAGGTAGAGGGAATTTGCGTCGGGAATTGATTGGTTCCAACTACTACTGTGCTGTGTCTTCTTTCGGGATTAAGGGGATGAGTCTGGTCAGCCAAACACACCAAAAAAGGGACAACACACAGAACAGGTCGCTTAAGAAAAACAGTGGACAAGTCTGGGAAAATCCACCTTAGAAAAGACCCAAGCCAGAAAACCCCCAATCTCAACAATTAAGCATGGAAACGAAAACAGGGGTTTCCTAGCTAGACAACAACCATAAAATGCATATCAGATATGGGAAGTGCCAAAATTCAGCTTGACTTAGGAGATAAGAGTAACTAAAGAACACCCCCAAGCTAGTGGATGGGGACACCAGCTGATCAAGTGACATCAATGGTCAGTTCTGGGAAGACAAAGGAACCCCCAGCTCTTAATGAAGGACCTATTGTCTCTTGAGCAGATCTCACATAGTCCTTCAGACTTTAACCCATAGGGGGTGCCAGTTAGAGTTCCAGATCTGGAAGATGCCAGACCATCTAGCAATGGGTATATCCTGCCATGAAAAGGAGGAGCACCCTAGTGTGAAGTCCTCACACACCAATGCGGAGGCCAACCTTAAAGGAGATCCAGATGATAAAGTTCTGCCTCCAAGCCAGACAGCATGGTGGGCACCCTACAACTACAGATAGCTCAGTACCCCTGGCCATACCAAGCTGATGTCTCCCTGCACCTATCCTAAAACCACTGGGAAACAAAGGGCTGGACATTGGGCTCCACATCGTTGTGTGTGAATACACACAGCCTCCCTGCTCCTTCCTCCCCGCTTGGGACACCCCCCCTTCCCATCTCTCTGGTCACGTGCATAACCTCAGCTCCAGCTCCAACTAGGGACTACTCCTCGCTTCTGGGTCACTGGTCACACGGGTTGGGTCCTGACGCCCTCTGTGTGGAATCTTCCTTGGGTTTTAAGGGTCTCCTCTGGATGTGCCCGACTCCGAGGTCGGGAACTAAATGTTTTCAAGACAGCAGCACCATGTTCCTCATGTTTTTAGTAAAGGATGCAGTAATGTTTGATGATTTAAGCAATACCACATGCCATATTTCCTGTCTTGGGTTCAATCACACACCCCTGAAGAATAGAAACTATCTGTTAAACTCAAAACGCGTCGGATTTTCCCTGTTGTGTCTGATTAACCACTTAAGACCCGGACCAATACGCTGGCAAATGACCCAAGGGGTTTTTGCGATTCGGCACTGCGTCGCTTTAACAGACAATTGCGCGGTCGTGCGACGTGGCTCCCAAACAAAATTCGCGTCCTTTTTTTCCCACAAATAGAGCTTTCTTTTGGTGGTATTTGATCGCCTCTGCGATTTTTATTTTTTGCGCTATATACAAAAATAGAGCGACATTTTTGGAAAAAAATCTATATTTTTTACTTTTTGTTATAATAAAAAACCAATAAACGAAATTTTAGTCAAACATTTAGGCCAAAATTTATTTAGCCGCATGTCTTTAGTAAAAAAAAAAATCGCATTAAAAAAAAAATTAGCTACCTAGCGGGAACAGCGACACTAATACAGCGATCAGAAAAATGATCGCTTAGTGATGCTGGCAATAGGGAGAGAAAGGGTTAACTAGGGCAGTGATCAAGGGGTTAAAACTTTATTGGGGGGGGGTGGGGGGGCTACCCTGACACTAACACTGACTGACTGTCACACTGTCTGTCACACTGACACTAAATACAGTAATCATACATGTATGATTACTGCATTCAGTGACACTGTGACAGGGGGGAGGGGGGGGGGCGATCGCGGGGGTTAAATGTGATTTTGTGTGTGTGTAATGTAGTGTTGGTGCAGACTTACTTGGTGTGTGGTGATCTCTCCTCAGCGGCGCTTGAAACAAACGCCGAGGGAGAGATCACGTCGCTTCCTCCTTCCTGTGTTTACACAGGAGGAGGAAGTGACAGGTCAGGCGGGCGCGCGCATTGGCTGGGAGCGATCCGGAGGGGGCGGATGAAAACGGATAGCCGCCCCCACTTGTCGGATCGCTCCTGCAGCCGCGCGGACCGCCGCATGTACGGGGGGGGGGTCCGATCGGACCCCCGATCCCCCCCAAGGCACCAACGTATATATACGTTGATGTGCATGTCGGTGCCATTCTGCCGACGTAAATGTACATGCGGCGGTCCTTAAGTGGTTAATACAACAAAATTATGATTGTACCTCAATGTATTGCATGTCTGTATCCATCGTTTCCACTGCATCCTTTGTTCCCTTTTTTTCTTGTACTTTAGATTGTTTTATCTATTGTTATCTTATCAGTACATGTACACAGGGTCGTTTATAGTCGTTTCCAAGCAGTCGGGTTTAGAGGATTTTTTTGATACCCCCCCAAAAAATTGGTTCAGAAGCTGTGTTTAGAGGCATTTCAAATGCCCCGAACGCGGCAACTCACGTTTAACAGCGTTTTGTTTACAGACGTTTTAACACCATTTTTTTTTTTAAATGCTTCTAGATGCAAAAACGCGACTAAACGTGTCATGTAAATGTGGCTTAATGACAGTTTTAAGATGCTGGTTTCTAGCTGTCAAGCTAAATCGTTCAGGAGAGGTTGAACAATGTAAATGAATCCTTAGGGCCAGATCCAGGTAGAAGTTACGCGGCTTATCTGTAAGCCGCGTAACTTCTAACCTACGCCGTCGTATCTGTTTTCTGTATTCAGAAAACAAGATACGCCGGGATTGAGTTCAGATACGAGCGGCGTAATTGTATTTCGCCGTCGTATCGGAACTGCAATTTTAAAATGGCCGCTAGGGGCGTTCCCGCTGATTTACGCCGAGAATATGTAAATCAGCGAGATACGCCAATTCACGATCGTACGCGGGCCAGACGCTGTGACTTTACGATGTTTCTGTAAGAGATACGCGGCGTAAAGAAAAACATGCCCCCTAGGTGGCGTATCCTATGTTAAGTATGGCCGTCGTTCCCGCGTCGAATTAAAAAAAAGTTTCACGTCGTTTGCGTAACTCGTCCGTGAATGGGGATTGACGTCATTGACGTTCACGTAGAAAACACCGTCCTAATGTGGAGCATGCGCACTGGGATACATTGACGGCCGGCGCATGCGCAGTGCGTTCGCCGCGGGATCGCGCCTAGTTTAAATACTACACGCCCCCTACCCGCCCAATTTGAATTCCGCCGGCCCATTTTCGCTACGCCGCCGCAACTTTAGGAGCAAGTGCTTTGTGAATACAGTACTTTCTCCTAAAGTTTCGGCGGAGTAACGTAAATAAGCAACGTTACGCCAGAATAAAGATTCGCCCATCTACCTGAATCTTGCTCTTAGTGTTTTGAATTGAATTTGTTGGGTGAGCAGAAGCCAGTGAAGGGATTGGCAGAGAGGAGTAGCAGACACAGAGCGATCGGTAGGGTGGATGCAGCAGCATTCATGATGGATTGAAGGGGGGGGGGGGGTGACCTATGTAGAGGTAAGCTATTGAGGAGGGAGTTGCAGTAGTCAGGGTGAGAGAGGACCATGGAATGAATTAGGAGATTTGTTGTGTCATTGGTTAGAAAGGGGCCTATTTTGGAGATGTTGCGGAAATTGAGGCAGCAAGATTCGGACATTGAATAGATGTGGGGCTTAAAGGAGAGTTCAGAGTCCAGGACTACACCTTGGCATGCAGGGGATGGGCCGATAATTGTGCCATTGATTTTGACAGAGATCAGGGGAAGGGGCACGTAGTGGAGGAAAAATGATTTGGTTTGAATAGATTGAGTTTGAGGACGTGGTGTGACATCCAAACTGATATATCTGATCGTAAATTAGTGATAAGTGAGGAGACGGAGGGAGTGAGCAGAGTGGTAGAGAAATAGATTTGGGTGTCATCAGCAGAGAGATCATATTTAAAGCCATGGGGCCAGATTCAGGAACAGTTACGCTGGCGGATCGAGTGATCCGCCAGCCTAACTGTGACTTTGAGCCGGCGTTTCTGTTTTCTGTAACCAGAAAACAAGAAACGCCGGGTTGAAGTTCCGATGCGAGCAGCGTAACTGAGTTTCGCCATCGCATCGTTACTTCAACTTAAAAATGGCGCCGGGGGCGTTCCCGCCGATTTACGCTCAAAAAATATGTTAATGAGCGGAAATCGGCAATTCACGATCGAAATCCGGCGCGACGCAATGACGATACAACGTTTCCGGACGGGATACGCGGCGCATAGATATACCTACATGGGGTTGGAGTATCCTATGTTAGGTATAGGCGTCGTCATCGCGTCAGGAAAAAAAAAAAAAACGTCGCTTGCGTAAAACGGTCATGAATGGGAATGTGACGTCATTGACGTTCATTCACAGATTTTGGAGCATGCGCACGGGGATGTTTTGACACTCGACGCATGCGCAGTACGTTGGCGGCGGGATCGCGCGTAGTTAGCATACTACACGCCCCGTACCCGCTAAATTTGAATTCCGCCGGCTCATTTGTGATGCGCTGCCGCAACTTTAGGAGCAAGTGCTTCGTGAATGACAGCACTTGCTCCTAAAATTTCGGCAGCGCAACGCAAATGAGAAGCGTTACTCCAGAGCAAAGATGCTCTGGACTACCTGAATCTGGCCCATGGAAGGCAATCAGCTGACCCAGGGAGGAGGTATAGATGGAGAATAGGAGAGGCCCAAGAACAGAACCTTGGGGGACCCCAACAGAGAAAGGATGAGGAGAGGAGGACGTAGAGTTGTAAGTAACACTATGGTTGGATAAGTAGGATGAGAACCAGCGAAGGAGTACAGTCACGGAGACCAACAGCATGGAGTTTTTGAAGGAAGGATGGTCAACTGTATCAAAGGCAGCAGAGAGGTCGAGGAGTAGGAGTACAGAATAGTGTCCATCGGTTTTGGCCATTAGTAGATCGTTTGTTAGTTTTAGGAGATCAGTTTCAGTGGAGTATTGAGACGAAATCAAGACTGAAAGGAATCAAGAAGACTATTCTTGGCAAGGTGGCTGCTTATTGGGTAAGAACACACAGATCCAGAGCACAGAGAGCCCGAAGCCTGATAAGTGACCTTGGGATGCAACCAGAGAAATCAAATCCTTAAAAAGGTCAACTACCCAATGATCCATCAAGATGACCAAACTGCCCCCACCCCCCACTTTTAGAAATAGTGGGGCCACCTCTCATTGACAAGGACTAAAATAGATAGGGTGGGTACTTAAAGTTCTTATATCAATTTTCCTTGCGTTGGGGCGAGGACATATGAGACCTACCTCCCTAATTTGAGTGAGTGAATAACTTATATAGCGCTACAAATGCGAACTGAATCGTCTCAAGGTGCTTGGCATCCATTCCTTCTATTTAGCCTTCAGAATAGGTGGGTCGTGAATTTTTTTCCTAAAGGCCTGGTGATTCCCTTCCGTTTGGATATTAGTTGGTAGTGCTTTCCACAGTCGTGTTCCTTGGACTGCAAAACTTTGTTCTTCTTTGGTCTTGGTAGATTTTGCTTAATTGATCGAAGAACGCGATTGGGGTTGTGATATTTTATTTTCTCACATAAATATTGGGTGACGATTGTACACATTTGTGTGTTAAGCAGAGGGCCTTGAATGTGACTCGGTCCTTTACGGCCAGCCAGTGGAGTGACCTCAGGGAGGGGGTAATTGATTCCCAGGTTTTTTTTCATGTTACCAGTCATGCTGCCACGTTCTGAACGACTTGTAGATGGCGAATCTGGTATTTTGGAAGTCCGAGGTAAAGGGAGTTGGCATAGTCGAGCCTGGAGTTGATTGTTCCCACCACTACTGCTGTGTCTTCTTCGGGATGAAGGGAACGAGTCTTCGTAGCAGATGCAGAAGATGGTGGGATCCGCTGACTACTGACCCAATTTATGCATCTGTTGACATGTCGGAGTCAAAAATGACTCCAAGGCTTTTGACTTTGGTGCTAGGGGTAATGGTTTGTCCCAAGATGGGCGGGGGTGTCCATGGCGTCCTTGCAAGTCTGTTTTGGTTTGCATGGAGCAGAAGGAGTTTTGTTTTTGATCCATTGAGTTTAAGATGACTCTCCGTCATCTAGTTGTCTATCAAAGTGAGGCATTTTTCTAGACCGAGGTATTGGTCCTTTTTGTTATTTATATAAAAGTAGAGTTGCATGTCGTCAGCGTAGGAGTGGTAGAGTAGGTCCTGGTTACTGAAAATTTTAAGGAGTGGGCGAAGGTAAATATTGAACAGCACAGGCGACAGGGGTGACCCTTGAGGGACCCCACATGTCACGGTACGTGCTTCAGAAGTGAAGGGTCCTAGTTTCACTGTCAGGGATGGATTTTTCAGGAATGATGAGAACCAGAGTAGATCCCTGTTTGTGACTCTAGCTAATTCTGTGAGGCGAGTCAGCAACATTTTGTGATCTATTGTATCAAAGGCAGCACTAAGGTCCAGCAGTATCAGAAGACATGATTCTCCTTGGTCTGCTGCTTCGAGAGCGTCATCCCATATTTTGAAAAGTGCCGTTTCCATCCCATGACCTGGACGGAAACCCGATTGTAGTGGGACCAGTAGTTTGTGGGTGTCTAAATGGTGTTGTAGCTGTTGTACTACCGCTTTCTCAATAATCTTGGAGAAGGCGCTGAGGCCGGTTATAGGTCGACGGTGGTTTGGGTCTTTAGGGTCTGTTATTTTATTTTCCCTTTTTCTTTGCCGTTTTTGGAAAGTTATAAAAACTGAGTAGGATAGGTTCGAGACTATGGAGGAGGCAGCACAGAGGGCCTACTGAGGTATATTATCTTTTGGTTTTGTGAATTGGTGATAGGAGAGATACTCCACGTGGAGGCCCAACATGCTGCCTAGTTGAAATAATATCATGCTCTTAATTTTGCATGTTTAATGTCTTGTTTTACCCTTCTTGAATTTTCCCTTTTTTTTTAGAATACCCATTTGTAGTCTTTTGTTGTATCCTATGAATAAATAAATATCATAAATAAAAAAATAAAAAAAATAGTGGGGCATCTTCATGCACTAGGATTAAAGGATAAATCCACCCCAACACTTAAATCTCTACATCTATAGACATCAACAATCTAAGACCAACCTATCTAACCCTGTAAAAAAGAAATCGGTATACATCCGACCCGATCCCAGGCTGAGCTGTCAGCGGCGGCTTCCATGTGTAGAGGACACAGCCGACAACGGAAGCCCCATAGTCAAGTCTTAGGCCGCGTACACACGTCCGAGAACCTCGTCGGGCTAAACCCATCGTTCCGCCCGACGAGGTTCCCAATGAGCGGTCGGAAAAGCTTGTGGAGCCAAAGTCCTCATTGAACAATGAGGAAAAAGAGACCATGCTCTCTTTTTTGGCTCGACAAGCTTCCCGATGGGACGCTCGTCGGAAGTGTACACACGATCGAGCTTCTCGCCAGAATATGTCTCCCAGCGAGCTTCTCGCTGGATTCTGCCAAGAAGCTCGGTCGTGTGTACGGGGCCTCATTAGCAGTATAGTCAGTATTTATCTGGAGCTCCAAATGGAGTAATCCTTAGGGGTATAGTCTGTGGCTCTAATAGCTGTATGGTGATTTATACATAGGCTGGGTGGTTGGAAAAGAAAGTGGGTATTAAGGGTTAAAAAGGAAGGCAGCCATCCTTTAGAGTGTGTCCAGAACTCTTACATAGTAAGTCTATGGGTGATGTCACTTCCCATTCATTTCACAGCCATTGTCGGCTGTGTCCTCTGCAGCCTTTCCGCTGCTGAAAAACAGACTGGATTGGTTTAAAAAAAAGGTTTGCATAGCGATTTTTTCTTTACAGGTTTAGATAACTTAAACTCTTAGATCGTGGAGGTCTGTAGATTTAGTGATGTTCGTCTTAGGGAGGCCTTCCCCTTTAACAAAGGGATTAGCTGACCTTGAGGGAAAGGGATTCTGAAGCTGTATGTGACAGGAGTCACTTTGGGTGGGGGGTTTGTGGAACTCAGCTTACCCTGGAGAGCTCTGGAAACTCAGCTTCCCCGACCCCTCTTATGTGTAGATCACCCTGTGTCTCTAATAGGGGCACAGGGTGAATGAAAACCCCACTATGATCTGTACTAGACAGACTCTTTATAGCTGCACTGAAACCTTGTGTATATGTATATATTGTGTGTTGTCTCATGCTGTTGGACTCCTTTGCTGAGATCGTTTGGGGTGTGGTTGTATTATATAGTTTTATTGTTTCTGTCTGCACTGGCTGGGGGGGGGCAGGGTCGATCCTAGGGTCACAGACGCCTGGGTGCAGAAATATTTCTGGTGCCCCCACATGGGCGTGGTCATCTTACCAACTCCTCCCCTATACAAATGTTTCTATGGCAGTGACTCAAACACAGAGTTCTCCCCTAACACGGACAAAAAGGACACGTCAGGCACGGACCGCCCCACAGCGATGTCACTGCACGGCTGGTCTCTCTCCACACAAAGACAGCTGCTGCTTCACTCTCCTCCTCTGACAGGAGGGGGGACGGGCTTGGGCAGGAAACACAGTGGCGGCGGCTGTGACCGGCGGACAGAGCCACCTCTGGACATGGACAAGGAGAGTATGAGGAGTAGGGAGGGGAACACTCTGGGCGCTTCAGTGCCCCACCTCTGTGGCGCCTGGGTGTGCACTGCACCCCAAGGACCTGCCTAGGATCAGCCCTGGGGGGGGGGGGGGGTACTCCAAGAGCTTTTACCCTGCCCTGAATTCCAAAGGGGGGGTTATGATCCCAAGTGGGATATCTGTTGTGTTCATGTGTTATAATAAATCCGTTTTGTTGTTTGCCACTCTATACGGTTACGGCTGGTGACTGGGTGGGCTAAAAGATCTTGGATCGTTTGGTATCGGACAGAGGAAGCATTTACGGTGGACGAAGTTCTGTTGAGGATGAGGGTTTGTCAAACTGTACATGAAACAAATGAAGGATAAGAAATGGGCTTCTCTGACCCCTCTACAGAAGTCCTATAATGGGGCTACAGCCACCAGATGCGAGGCTACCGACGGTGTCAAGAGCAGGACAGATCATTCCCAAACACCCAACCATAGAGCCCTATGAATCTGAACAGCCATCAGTCCCAAGCAAGACACTAGTTTTGATGCTGGCACCAAAGCCTTCACAGTTTAGCATAAGGCTCCAGACATTTGTTACAACCATTTGGTGAAACATGAACCTAGGCCAGCTATGGAGAGGCCCCCTCTAAGAGTTCTCACCCAAAAAGGAGGCAACATCCCCAAAATGCATCGTTTCCACCGCAACCAGCACAGCGTCTCTAGGTGCACACTGCTTCACTGAGCGATTGCATATCTACCTCCTCAACTCCTGTGCCTGTCAGCTTCATGCGGTCAGTGCGGCCCACTCCCGGCTCTACCTCCCCTCTGTAGAACAACATAGTGAGAATAAGAAAGCCGAGTGAACAGCAGAAAGTGGGTCCTTTACAAAGGTCTGTTGGAGAAGGATGTCTACATTGAAGGGTTCAAGATTGTGTTTGATACTAATGAGGACACCCTTGGAGCATGCGAGTGCAGAAGTGTATAGATTACCCACCTGAATAAATGAGGTGGATTGCGCTAGGGGTTGCGCTTCACTTTAATTTTCTATTACAGATTGTTCACAGACCTTGCTCAAGCAATCAAGGGATGGGGATGGCTGCACAGATACCCGCTTTATAAAGGCTGCATTGCTGGATATGGAATTTCTGGCTGGAAACGATACCAGATTGGTGACCTCAGTCGTTCTGTCAAGGTTTGGCAGATTAGAGTTACTGCCAGAATAGGGCCACACCTGTTACTTCGAAATAGGTAGTCACAAGTTCCCTTAGCAAAATAGGATCTAAAAGGAAACTTAACTACCCATCAGTAAAATCTTTAAAATGTAAATCATGCCATCCAGCCACTTATTGTTGAGCTTCTTCAGGTAGACCACTGGAGACTCTATGGTGGATGAAGACCAATGATCGCAAAAGCTCCGACTGCACCAATTATAGATCACAAGTGTCCAAGTAGTCCAGGATATGGGGGAGGCTGCAGCCCTGCCAGATGGAGCCGACTTCAAAAGCGAACAAACCAATAATATTGGACACCCAAGGTTCGGGGTTATGCGCATTGGTTCCGTCCAGGAATATCAAATAAATGGTCCCACAATCTATAAGGAATTATGAACTGTAAACACCCATGGTAGCAGCACTGTGCATGGTAAACCAATATACAACTAAACCCAATGACAGCCTCTGGTAGCCACAAACCCAGAAAGAAAAAGGAACGCTCATTGCGCAGAGATCCAAAACAAAGTGATTTATTGAAGGTAAAAATTGTATACACTCACATTTTTTTTTTTTTTTACAGTAAAAGGTATACACTCACATTTAGCACAGCATGTACAAACGTCCAGCGTTTCAAACCAGTAAGATGGCCGCCATATCACTGCCTACGTCACACGTCCCTAGCTCCACCCAACGTTTCATCATAAGAAATGCATCATCAGGGGCGTGGTTACGACGTCTTATGACGAAACATTGGGTGGAGCTAGGGATGTGTGACGTAGGCGGTGATGTGGCGGCCATCTTACTTGTTTGAAGCGCTGGACGTTTGTACATGCTGTGCTAAATGTGAGTGTATTCATTTTTTACTACCTTCAAAAAACCACTTTGTTTTGGATCTCTGCGCTCCTTTTTTTTACACCTATATGGATACTGGAGTTTGCCCGCCGTTGGCCCTTCTGTGAGAGGAAGTGATCTTTGTACCTTTATTGGTCTGAGGTGAGTAAGGTCAGCTAACTATATGTGGAGAGGATCGGTTCAAGCAGGAAGGATTGGTGTTGCCACTGTCTATCTCAGTTTTGAAGTGTATACCCTATACACTGACGGTAATGCCGCATACACGCGATCGTTTTTCGGCATGTAAAAAACTACGCTTTAAAAAAATGTCATTGAAAAAAACGATCGTGTGTGGGACTCGCATCATTTTTCGGGTTCTGAAAAACAACAAAAAAAAAAAAAAATTCCGAACATGCTGCATTTTTTAACAACGTTTTAAACAATGTCGTTTTTCGGGGTGTAAAAAATGGTCGTGTGTGGGCTTAAACGACGTGAAAAACCTGCGCATGCTCAGAAGGAAGTTATGAGACGGGAGCAAATTTTGGATGGTAACTTGATGCCATCTGTGGAAAAGCTGAAGTTTAACTGCTTGCCGACCTGCCGCTGTCATTTTACTGCGGCAGGTCGGCTCTCCTGGGTGAGAGCCCGTAGCTATACGTCCGCTTTTAAAGCGGCCACTGGGGGGCGCGTGTGTGCCGCCGGCGGCCGGCGTGCGCGCCCCCGAGTCCCGTGCCCGCCGGGCACGCGCGATTACTCGTTACAGAGCGGGGACCGGGAGCTGTGTGTTTAAACACACAGCTCCCGGTTCTGTCAGCGGGGGGGAAACACTGATCTCCTGTTCATACAATGTATGAACAGAAGATCAGTGATTTCCCCTAGTGAGTCCACCGCCCCATACAGTTAGAACACACCCAGGAACATACTTCACCCCTTCCCTGCCCCCTAGTGTTAACCCCTTCACTGCCAGTGGCATTTTTATAGTAATCCAATGCATTTTTATAGCATTGATCGCTAAAAAAATGCCAATGGTCCCAAAAATGTGTCCGAAGTGTCCGCCATAATGTCGCAGTACTGAAAAAAAAATGCTGATCGCCGCCATTACTAGTAAAAAAAAAATATTAATAAAAATGCCATAAACCAATCAATAAACGCATATTATGATTTTTTTTTTAAGAAAAATATGTAGAAGAATACGTATCGACCTAAACTGAGGAAAAAAATAGTTTTTTTATATATTTTTGGGGGATATTTATTATAGCAAAAAGTAAAAAATATTGCATTTTTTTTTCAAAATTGTCACTCTATTTTTGATTATAGCGCAAAAAATAAAAACCGCAGAGATGATCAAATACCACCAAAAGAAAGCTCTATTTGTGGGAAAAAAATGACGCCAATTTTGTTTGGGAGCCACGTCGCACGACCGCGCAATTGTCAGTTAAAGCGACGCAGTGCTGAATCACAAAAAGTGCTTTGGTCATTGGGCAGCAATATGGTCCGGGGGTTAAGTGGTTAAAGAGAGGATGGCTTCTACAAATGGATAATGATCCTAAACACACCTCAAAATCCACAGGGGATTACATCAAGAGGCGTAAACTGACGGTTTTGCCATGGCCTTCACAATCTTCTGACCTCAACATAATTAAAAATCTATGGATAGACCTTAAAAGAGCAGTGCGTGACAAACAGCCCAGAAATCTCAAAGAACTGGAAGACTTTTGTAAGGAAGAATGGGCAAAGATACCTCAAACAAGAATTGAAAGACTCTTGGCCGGCTACAAAAAGCGTTTACAAGCCGTGATACTTACCAAAGGGGGCAGTACAAGAGATTAACTCTGCAGGGTGCCCAAACTTTTGCAGACGCCATTTTTTGTTTTTACTTTCCATCCCCACTGTATATATATTGGGCTAGATTTAGGTAGATGGGCGTAAAAATCTGCGGGCGTAGCGTATTCCATTTATGCTACGCCCCCGCAACTTTTACGGGCAAGTGCTGTATTCACAAAGCACTTGCTCCATAAGTTGCGGCGGCGTAGCGTAAATGGGTAGCGGGCGTGTTTTATGTAAACTAATCGTGACCCGACGTTATCGACACACCGAACAAACTGCGCAAAACGACATGAACGTCACTTACGCAAAGCCCTATTTGCGAACGCAAACAATGGAAAATTATACGCCGGCCCGCCGTCCATACTTAACATTACGTACGCCTCATATAGCAGGGGTAACTTTACGCCGGACTAACGCTTATGCAAACGACGTAAAAAAATACGACGGGCCGCAACTACGTTCGGTAATCGGCGTATCTAGCTCATTAGCATATTCGACGCGTAAATCGACGGGAAAGCCACCTAGCGGCCAGCGTAAATATGCAACTTAGATACGACGGCGTAAGTGACTTACGCCAGTTGGATCTAAGGCAGGGGTGTCAAACTGGCGGCCCTCCAGCTGTTGCAAAACTACAAGTCCCATGAGGCATTGCAAGGCTAACAGTTACAAGCATGACTCCCACAGGCAGAGGCATGATGGGACTTGTAGTTTCGGAACAGCTGGAGGGCCGCCAGTTTGACACCCCTGATCTAAGGCAAATCTATGCGTAACTGATTCTAAGAATCAGGCGCATAGATAGGACGCCTCAGACGCAGAGATACGACGGCGTATCTGGATATACGCCGTCGTATCTCCTTTCTGAATCTGGCCCATATTGTATATTTTCTCATTTTGCTGTGGACTCTTTGCTGTGATGGTTTGGGGTGTGACTGTATTCTATTGTGGTGTCTGCCTCAACTATTATGGGATGTGTAAGTGAGTTTGCTGTGAGGAAAGAGGGAGGGGCAGGGATGGACTGGCCATTGGGACTACAGGGAGTTTCCCGGGCTGGCTTCAGTGACAGCGGACCGCCGCCCCCTCCGCTCTTCTGTCTCTCCCTTCCCGCAGCGCTCACCTAGGGGGGAACAGAGAAGCAGGGGGAGGACCAGAGGAGCATGGGGGGATGGGACAGACAGCTGACTCAACAGCTAATGGCCTGGGAGTTTCTCACTTCTGCCTAATTTTGTCCCATGGGGGGCACCGAACTGATGCTTTGCCCCGGGTGAAATAATGTCTAGATTCCCCACTGGTACTGCCTATAAGAGTACTCTAATAAAGTAGAACGGCTAGTGAAGGGGGAGAGGGGGCTTGGGTGGCGGGGGGGGGGGGTTGATCGGGGGGGTTAAATGTGTCCTGGTGTCAGTGTAGTGTTGTGCAGACTTACTGTGTGATGTGATCTCTCCTCAGCGGCGGTTGAAAATACCACCGAGAGCAGAGATCACATCACTTCCCTCTTCCTGTGTTTACACAGGAGGAGGAAGTGACACACGGGGGAGCGCTGGGATTGGCTGTGAGCGATCCGGATGGGGCGGACAAAAACCAACAGCCGCCCCCTCTGCACGGATCGCTCCTGCAACCCCCGACCCGTGTCTAGGCAGGGACGTACATGTACGCCAATGTGCCTGTCCGTGCCATTCTGCCGGCGTATATGTACATGCGGCGGTCCTTAAGTGGTTAAAGCCGTTTACGGCTTTGATTGAGTCTCTCTCTGGACACTGCAGGCGCCGGATCGAGGATCGGGTCTCCCGGTGGGAACTAACCTTTGCTGGATGAGCGCCTCAATTGTCTTCATCACCCGTTTCTGGGTTCTCGGCGGATCCGTGATGCCTGGAAGGACACAGCAGCGACTCACTGTCACACGACGCCAGAGGTCCCGACTGGAGGCTACCTGTCGCCATAGCCGACACACCTGGGAGAGCCTGCAGATGAGAAGGAGACACCGAGAGATAAGACATGAGGAGGATAACACCTGGGATACATCCGTTGTCTTGTTGTGTCCTCACCTGCACAGAATGGGCACCGCACCCTCACTGTCCGCCAACAACCGGAAGACCCGATGCAAGATCTCCACCGGGATGATCGAGCTCCAGCAAAAGTCGGTGGTGACATCTTCCGTGTCCATCGATGCCGCCTCGCTGCCTCTATTCTGCGCACAGACCGATTCATCTAGATCGTTGTTGGAGTTCAGGAGCAGCATGTCCTCGTCTGTGTGGTGGATGTAATAGGAAGGTGCCGCATTTTTGGCTTGCTCCCTGTACCTGGAGCGGTTTGTGGAGCGACCGTGCTATGCAAAGTATTTTTCGCGGAAGGACATCTAAAAGGACATAATAATAATAATAATACTTCCAGCAAAAGGGTGACATCTAAAAAAGAAAGAATACAGTGGAACCTCGGATTACGAGTATAGTCCATTCCAGAAGAATGCTCATAATCAAAGAGAGTTTCCCCATAGAAGTCAATGAAAATAATTTGTTCCGCATTGACTTCAATGGCACGCAATACCACATATGGCCAGAGGTGGGGGGGGGGGTGCTGGAGAGCCTCGGAAACACACAAAAAGGCCTGAGGACATCTCGGCTGACCTCGGAAACTGAGTATTTCCGCGTCTTTCCGAGCATTTGTGAACTACTCCGAACGGCGCCGATCAGCTCCAGCGCCCCCCCCCCACCTCAGGCAAAACGCGGTACTGCACCCCGCTTTGGCTTAAATCCTGCTCATTTTGTGAGACAACACTCGCAAACAGAGTTAGGATTTTTTTTTTTTAAATACACAGCGCTTGTATTGCGAAACGCTCGTTATCCGCGTTACTCGCAATCCGAGGTTCCACTGTATTAATAAATTGATGGAATAATTGTAAAATTCCATTCTAGGCGTCCACTAAGGGCACAGAAAGTCACTCTGTTGGGTTATACTTCTGTCTACAGGAGGATTGGATACTGCCCAACAAAATAATAGTGGGTTCAGGATAACCCCCTCCTGCTAGCAGCATGTCCTGGTTTTGTTGAAAAGCAGTACCAATAGCATGATAATAACCAGAGGGTGTCCCTCTCTGGACTACAAGAAAATAATAATAATAATATTATTATTATTATTATTAATAATAATTGTACAAAAGCTACACAAATCCCAACTTCCATCTCACCTACTGAAGGACTGAATGTATTATTATAGGTATTCCCAGTTCCTAGATGCTCCTGATGAGTGGAGATTGTCTACGAAACGCGTTGAGCACATCCTATTGATGTCACAGTAATCATGGTTACTATCCTGGGCTTGATGTTGTTGGAATCGTGTTACATTGTCTATGATCCTACTATTAGAATATCAGGTTTCTATCATACATTGTAACACAATCATTGGTCTACTATGTATACCTAGAAGGCACTACACCCAAATGTGTTATTAACCCCTTCCATACCGGGGGGCACTTATACACCCCCCCCCCCCCCGCCCAGACCAATTTTCAGCTTTCAGCACTGTTGCACTTTGAATGACAATTACGCGGTCATGCTACACTGTACCCAAACTAAATTTCTATCATTTTGTACCCACAAATAAAGATTTATTTTGGTAGTATGTGATCACCTCTTTCTGCAAAAAATAAATAAAATAAAAATGACCGAAAATTTAGTATAACTGCACTGACGGGCACCACTAAGGCGGCACTGATGGGCACCGATGAGGTGGCATTGATGGGCACTGATGATGGGCACTAATATGCGGCACGGATGGGCACTCATAGGCGGCACGGATAGGTGGCACGAATGTGCAAGGATAGGCGGCACAGATGGGCACGGATAGGCAGCACGGATAAGCAGCACAGATGGGCACTGATAGTGCCATCTATGCCCATCCATGCCACCTAACGTATGTGTTGTACTAATGGATGCCAGTGCCAAACAATGCCTGCCAATCAGTGATGCCCATTGCGGGCACTGATTGGCATCCATTATTTGTGTCATCCCTGGTGGTCTAGTGGCATCCCTGGTGGTCCAGTGGGCATCCCTGATGGTCCAGTGGGCATCCTCGGGGGGGCTGTGCTAATAATCGATCAGCACAAACCCCCCCCCCCTGTCAGAGGAGCAGCCGATCGGCTCTCCTCTACTCGCGTCTGACAGACACGAGTGAGGAAAAGCCGATTACCGGCTCTTCCTGTTTACATCGTGATCATCTGTGATTGGACGCGGCTGATCACGTGGTTCAATATCCTGAGGACGTCATACGACACCCACTCAGGATATTGAAACCACTTTGCCGACTTCAATCTGTCATTGGCGGGCGGCAAGTGGTTAATATTAAATTTTGATTTATTATATTGATTGCTTCTTTCTGCTCTTAGCGTTTTGTTTCATTTAAAGTCCCACCTTCTCCCCTTGTCCCCTCTCTTTTCATTTCAGACTTTAAAAGAGAACATGTTCATTTTTTCCGATGGAAAAATAAAATGTATAAATCGGAAATTCCGTTCATCTGTATGGAACGCTGACGGAGAAAAAAAAACAAAAAAAAAAACACGTATGCTCAGAATTAAGTCGACGCATGCTCGGAAGCATTGAACGTCATTTTCTCAAGCTCGTCGTAGTGTTGTACGACAGCGGCGTTCTTGGCGTTCTAAAGTTCCGAGAACTTTTATGTGACCGTGTGTATGTAAAGAGACAAGCTTGAGCGGAATTCCGTTGGCAAAACCATCCAGGGTTTTTCTGATGGTAGATCCGATCGCGTGTACGGGGGCATAAAAGACGTCTCCCCCACTTCAGAAAACGGAGGCACCCTCTCATGCTGAAAAGTTGTCTGAGGGTTTGGGGGGACAATGGATGCCAGACCTGGGGTTGGTTTTGGACTCTTCTCTGGCCTCCATCAAGGGTGAGCCCGAGGCTTGTTTTGCTGAGCGAGACGGGTACTCTTTCCACGGGTGATCTCTTTTATGAAAAGGTATCCAGCTGCTCTGAAGAAGCTGCGTCCTATGCAGTGGCGGCTAGTGCTCGGGGGGCGCAAACGGAAAAAAAAAAAAATTGCAGCCTCACTGTGCCCATCAAAACGCAGCCACTGTGCCCATCAAACGCAGCCACTGCGCCCATCAAACGCAGCCACTGCGCCCATCAAACGCAGCCACTGCGCCCATCAAACGCAGCCACTGCGCCCATCAAACGCAGCCACTGCGCCCATCAAACGCAGCCACTGTGCCATCAATTGTCACCACTGTGCCATGCCATCAAAACGCAACTACTGTGCCATTCCATCAAACGCAGCCACTGTGCCATCAATTATGACCACTATGCCATTAAACACAGCCACTGTGCCATCAATCGTCACCACTGTGCCCATCAATCGTCACCACTGTGCCCATCAATCGTCACCACTGTGCCCATCAATCGTCACCACTGTGCCCATCAATCGTCACCACTGTGCCCATCAATCGTCACCACTGTGCCCATCAATCGTCACCACTGTGCCCCGCAATTATGATGAAGAAAAGAGGGAAGGACGGCCGCACTCCAAGGATTTTCAAACGAAAAAAGTTGTCTTTATTGTAAATCCAAAAACATGTACAGTCACAGCAATCACAGAAAACAGGACAGCCGACGCGTTTCGCACTCGATCAGTGCTTAGTCATGACTAAGCACTGATCGAGTGCGAAACGCGTCGGCTGTCCTGTTTTCTGTGATTGCTGTGACTGTACATGTTTTTGGATTTACAATAAAGACAACTTTTTTCGTTTGAAAATCCTTGGAGTGCGGCCGTCCTTCCCTCTTTTCTTCATCATCATTGCCATTTGCATCGCCAGCACCTTGGTAATCTAATTATCCTTGATCGTCTACAGGTCTCACCTGGAGCGGTGATTTCTTTTCTTTTGTCTTTTTTGGATTTTGTGCCCCGCAATTGTAGCCACTGTGCCCAGTAAAATGCCCCCCCCATGGCACTTACCTTTCTGGGGTCGTCAGCCATGCTTCTACCGTCCCTCGATGTCCCTCGTCCCGCCCTCCATGACGCTTCAGCCAATCAGGTTACCGATTACCAGAATCAGATTACCTAATTGGCTGAGACGCCTGTCAGTCTTATCCAAGGAGCGCACCGCCGGTACGTCCCGAGGAAAAGCTTCAGGAAGCCGACTACAGCTTCAGGGCTGTACTGGGAAAGCCTATCAGAGCCGCTGGCCCTGATCGGCACTTCCACACAGCCAACCAGCTGCCGTTATTCAGCTGACCGGCGTTTAACATCCGGCCAGCTGAATAGTGGGGCGGCTGCGGCGAAAATATACAGATTCATACAGTGCACAAACCTATATATTTTAGTGGCTGTGCGAGAGCCAGAGGGGGCGGCGCTCCAGCGCCCTCTATGGACGCGCCGCTCCTGGTCCTATGCATGCGGGTTCTGCAGCTCTGAACTTGCTCAAACCAGCCCCAAAAAAGCCAGAGGGTCCTCCTCATGCCAGGAGACGCCCAACAACCTGTCCACCCGATATCTCATTCTCAAGGCTACGGAGATTCAATGGCCTTAGACCCAGAGGGGTGACAGAATAAGGTCACGGCCCAGTTAGACTGCAGAGCAAAGCCTGCCAGCAGGAACAGAGTCCTGGAAAGGACCTCCAGGCACGGTGGGGTCCTCACAAATAGGTGCCGCCTCCAGAGGCATGGCGGACGCTTCAAGTCAGAAGAGGCGGTCCAGATTAAATTGGTAGAAAGTTTGGGGAGACATTGGATTTTCCCATTCTCCAAAATAAAGACTACAAGCAGCGGGGGTCCCTGAAAGGGTCTTTGTGGTCTGATGGGACAGAAAAAGAACCTGAACCAAGACGAAGGAGTCAGCAATCAGAGTCTATAAAATCTGCATCCTCTCAGGATAGAGACAGACGTGCCCGATGGAGCCATGGAAAGACTCAGTGGGCGGTCTAGACCAGGGGTGTCAAACTGGCGGCCCTCCAGCTTTTGCAGAACTACAAATCCCATCATGCCTCTGGTCCATCACATCCGGAACCAAGAGGACCAGCCTTCCAAGTCAGACTGAATGATAACTGATCTGGAGAGCTTCATATAGAGACCGGCTCAGCTGTGATGTTATTATATAGAGACCGGCTCAGCAGTGATGTCATTATATATAGAGACCGGCTCAGCTGTGATGTTATTATATAGAGACCGGCTCAGCTGTGATGTTATTATATAGAGACCGGCTCAGCAGTGATGTCATTATATATAGAGACCGGCTCAGCTGTGATGTTATTATATAGAGACCGGCTCAGCAGTGATGTCATTATATATAGAGACCGGCTCAGCTGTGATGTTATTATATAGAGACCGGCTCAGCTGTGATGTTATTATATAGAGACCGGCTCAGCAGTGATGTCATTATATATAGAGACCGGCTCAGCTGTGATGTTATTATATAGAGACCGGCTCAGCAGTGATGTCATTATATATAGAGACCGGCTCAGCTGTGATGTTATTATATAGAGACCGGCTCAGCCGTGATGTCATTATATAGAGACCGGCTCAGCAGTGATGTCATTATATATAGAGACTGGCTCAGCTGTGATGTCATTATATATAGAGACCGGCTCAGCAGTGATGTCATTATATATAGAGACCGGCTCAGCTGTGATGTTATTATATAGAGACCGGCTCAGCCGTGATGTCATTATATAGAGACCGGCTCAGCAGTGATGTCATTATATATAGAGACCGGCTCAGCTGTGATGTCATTATATAGAGACCGGCTCAGCTGTGATGTCATTATATATAGAGACCGGCTCAGCTGTGATGTCATTATATAGAGACCGGCTCAGCTGTGATGTCATTATATATAGAGACCGGCTCAGCAGTGATGTCATTATATATAGAGACCGGCTCAGCCGTGATGTCATTATATAGAGACCGGCTCAGCTGTGATGTCATTATATAGAGACCGGCTCAGCCGTGATGTCATTATACAGTATGTGACAAAAGTAAGTACACCCCTTGTATCTTTTCATGTGACAACACTAAAGAAATGACACTTTGTATCTACAATGTTGTGTAGTGAGTGTACATGGGGGAGAGGGGTCTTGTGTAGTGAGTGTACATGGGGGGGGGTGTACACAGGGGGAGGGGTCTGTGTATCTCCAATGTTTATGAAGTGAGTGTACATGGGGGGGGGTGTACATGGGGGGAGGGGTCTTTGTATGTACAATGTTGTGTAGTGAGTGTACATGGGGGGGAGGGGTGTACACAGGGGGGAGGGGTCTGTGTATCTCCAATGTTGTGTAGTGAGTGTACATGGGGGGGGGGGGGTCTTTGTATGTACAATGTTGTGTAGTGAGTGTACATGGGGGGGAGGGGTGTACACAGGAGGAGGGGTCTGTGTATCTCCAATGTTGTGTAGGGAGTGTACATGGGGGAGGGGGGGTGTACATGGGGGGGAGGGGTCTTTGTATGTACAATGTTGTGTAGTGAGTGTACATGGGGGGAGGGGTCTTTGTATGTACAATGTTGTGTAGTGAGTGTACATGGGGGGAGGGGTCTTTGTATGTACAATGTTGTGTAGTGAGTGTACATGGGGGGGGAGGGGTCTTTGTATGTACAATGTTGTGTAGTGAGTGTACATGGGGGGGAGGGGTCTTTGTATGTACAATGTTGTGTAGGGAGTGTACATGGGGGGGAGGGGTCTTTGTATATACAATGTTGTGTAGTGAGTGTACATGGGGGGGGAGGGGTCTTTGTATGTACAATGTTGTGTAATGAGTGTACAGCTTGTATAACAAATAACTCAACACACAGCCATTCATGTCTAAACCGCTGGCAACAAAAGTCAGGACACCCTTATTGCATTTTTTTCTAAATTATCGCTCTTTTTTGTTTATAGCGCACAAAATAAAAACTGCAGAGGTGATCAAATACCACCAAAAGAAATCTCTATTTGTGGGGGGGGGGGGGGGACACCAATTTTGTTTGGGTGCAGCGTCGCAAAGTGACGCAGTGCTGAATTGTAGAAAGTGCTCTGGTCAGGAAGGGGGGTAAATTCTCCTGCGGCTGAAGGGGTTAAAGAGAACCGGTCACCCCCCAAAAACAAAAAAAAACACTTTGTCCTTCAGTGCATGAGCTGCCTGCGTGCCCCCCGGAGGAACTCGGCTGATCACAGATCAGAGCATTGATAAATCCCAGCCCCTTACCATGTGATCAGCTGTCAGCCATAGACAGCTGATCATGTGATGTAAACAAAAGATCGGTTGAATGTGAGAGCAGAAAAAATAAAAAAGTGAAGCCGATCACCCGTTTGTGTCAAAGGGACATCGATCCCGAACAGTGAGAGCCACTGCCACCTCATCTGTGTCCACCAGAGCCCATCAGTGCCACCCACCAGAGCCCATCAGTGCCACCCACCAGAGCCCATCAGTGCCACCCACCAGTGCCACCCACCAGAGCCCATCAGTGCCACCCACCAGTGCCACCCACCAGAGCCCATCAGTGCCACCCACCAGAGCCCATCAGTGCCACCCACCAGAGCCCATCAGTGCCACCTGTAGCATCATACTCCGCTCCCTATCACAGACTGCTCCGGAAGTGCTGTGGTGGCCAACTGCGCATGCGCGATGCGTTCCAATGCATTTACGGCAGTGCACACCAGCGAAACCTCGTTCGGCATTCAGGCTCTTTCCTTAACATCCCTGTAGATTGGAGGATGTTAAAAAAAGAGCCAGGAGGCCGAGCGAGCGGAGCGAGCAGTGAGGCGGACTGGCCACTTACCTCTAAGTCCACGTGTCGTAAATGCATTGGAACGCATCGCGCATGTGCAGTTGGCCACCACAGCACTTCCGGAGCAGTCTGTGACAGGGGAGCCGAATATGACGCGTCACCACCCACCAGTACCCATCAGTGCCACCCATTAGAGCCCATCAGCGCCACCCACCAGAGCCCATCAGCGCCACCCACCAGAGCCCATCAGCGCTAGCAATCAGTACCCTTCAATTAAGTAGAAAAAATGTCTGTTTGCAAAATTTGTATAACAAACTATAAAAAAAATGTTGTTTTTTGTTTTTCTAAATATTTGGCTTTTTTTTATTTATTTTTATTAGCAAAACAAGAAATAAAGCCCCAGCGAGGAATAAATCCCGAAAGAAACGGATACAATGATCACACGTGTGCAGTAGAGCTGCACGATTAATCGTCAAGAGAATCGTTATCGCGATCTTTTAACCTTTGCGATTCCTGACACAGAGTTTCACGATCTTTGACATGAAAAGAATTTCCTGTCTGCAAAAGTCAGTCTGGGGATCTGCCAGGTTTTGAAAACATTCTTTTATCAGTGGAAAGTTCAGTCTAAACATTGTATCTCTTCAAAGGAATAAACTTCTTCTGTATGTAAATTAGGAACGTTTAACCACTTAAACACCAAACCTTTTCCTGGCAGCTCTTTTCAAGTTAAAATCATTTTATTTATTTTTTGCTAGAAAATTACTTAGAACCCCCAAAGATTATATAACTTCTTAGTAAAGTCCCTAGAGAATAAAATGGCGGTTGTTGCAATATTTTATGTTGCACTGTATTTGCGCAGCGGTCTTTTTAAATGCATTTTTTTTTTTGAAAAAAAAAATACTTTAACCACTTAAAGGGGTGTTCCAGCCCAAAAATGTGTTTATTAAAAGTCAGCAGCTACAAAAAGTGTAGCCGCTGGCTTTTAATAAACACTCACTTACCTGCTCCTGCGTTCCAGCGATGCGCCGACCGGGGCTCCGCTCCTCTCCCCCCCTCCCCAGTCGGCGTCTCCATCCCGACTGTGGGCACCCAGCCGTGACAGCCTTCGGCTTCACGGCCGGGCACCCACTGCGCATGCGCGCGCGGCGCGGCTCGTCGCTGATTGGACAGGCGATTGCCTTGGACCTGTCAGTGTCCTAGGCCATCGCCTACAGGGAGGGGCTGAAATAAGGCGATTACGCCTCTCGCCTTATCAGCCCCTCGGCGGAAGCAGGAAGTGGGACAGGAAGTCCCACTCCTACTGAAGCCCCCACTCCCCCCCAAAAAAAATTACATGCCAAATGTGGCATGTATGGGGGTGAGGAGTGGATTAAGAGGAAGTTCCATTTTTGGGTGGAACTCCTCTTTAAGGACCGCCTACTGCACATTTACGTCGGCAGAATGGCACGGCTGGGCACATCAACATATATATATACGTTGGTTCTAGAACCCAACCGTGGGTCGTGGGCGCGCGCCCGTGACCCGGTCCGAAGCTCCGGAACCGCAGGACTCGATCGCCGATGGAGTGCGGCGATCGGTCCCCAGATCTGAAGAACGGGGAGAGCCGTGTGTAAACACACCTTCCCCGTGCTTCACTGTGGCGGCAGCATCGATCGCGTCATCCCTGTTATAGGAGGACGCGATCGATGACGTCACACCTACAGCCACACCCCCCTACAGTTGTAAACACACACAGGGAACACTCAAATCCTACAGCGCCCCCTTGTGGTTAACTCCCAAACTGCAACTGTCATTTTCACAGTAAACAATGCAATTAAATGCATTTTTTGCTGTGAAAATGACAATTGTCCCAAAAATGGGTCAAAATTGTCCGAAGTGTCCGCCATAATGTCGCAGTCACGAAAAAAAAAAAAAAATCGCTGATCGCCGCTATTAGTAGTAAAAAAAAAAAAATAAAAATGCAATAAAACTATCCCTTATTTTGTAAACGCTATAAATGTTTCGAAAACCAACCGATAAACGCTTATTGCGATTTTTTTTTTAACCAAAAATAGGTAGAATACGTATTGGCCTAAACTGAGGGAAAATTTATTTTTGGGGGATATTTATTACAGCAAAAAGTAAAAAATATTGCATTTTTTTCAAAATTGTCGTTCTATTTTTGTTTATAGTGCAAAAAATAAAAACCGCAGAGGTGATCAAATAACACCAGAAGAAATCTCTATTTGTGGGGGGGAAAAAGGACACCGATTTTGTTCGGGAGCCACGTCGCACGACCGCGCATTTGTCAGTTAAAACGACGCAGTATCGATCCGCGGTGTGCGGGAAAGTATCTCCTTTGTATCGATCTGCGGGTAAGTATCTCCTTTGTATCGATCTGCGGGTAAGTATCTCCTTTGTATCGATCTGCGGGTAAGTATCTCCTTTGTATCGATCCGCGGTGTGCGGGAAAGTATCTCCTTTGTGTCGATCCGCGGTGTGCGGGAAAGTATCTCCTTTGTATCGATCCGCAGTGTGCGGGAAAGTATCTCCTTTGTATTGATCCACAGTGTGCGGGAAAGTATCTCCTTTGTATTGATCCACAGTGTGCGGGAAAGTATCTCCTTTGTATTGATCCACAGTGTGCGGGAAAGTATCTCCTTTGTGTCGATCCGCAGTGTGCGGGAAAGTATCTCCTTTGTGTCGATCCGCGGTGTGCGGGAAAGTATATCCTTTGTATCAATCTGCGGGAAAGTATCTCCTTTGTGTCGATCCGCAATGTGCGGGAAAGTATCTCCTTTGTGTCGATCCGCGGTGTGCGGGAAAGTATCTCCTTTGTGTCGATCCGCGGTGTGCGGGAAAGTATCTCCTTTGTGTCGATCCGCGGTGTGCGGGAAAGTATCTCCTTTGTGTCGATCCGCGGTGTGCGGGAAAGTATCTCCTTTGTATCAATCTGCGGGAAAGTATCTCCTTTGTGTCGATCCGCAGTGTGCGGGAAAGTATCTCCTTTGTACCGATCCGCGGGGTGCGAGAAAGTATCTCCTTTGTATCGATCTGCAGTGTGCGGGAAAGTATCTCCTTTGTGTCGATCCGCGGTGTGCGGGAAAGTATCTCCTTTGTGTCGATCCGCAGTGTGCGGGAAAGTATCTCCTTTGTATCGATCTGCGGTGTGCGGGAAAGTATCTCCTTTGTATTGATCTGCAGTGTGCGGGAAAGTATCTCCTTTGTATTGATCCACAGTGTGCGGGAAAGTATCTCCTTTGTGTCGATCCGCGGTGTGCGGGAAAGTATCTCCTTTGTACTGATCCGCGGGGTGCGGGAAAGTATCTCCTTTGTATCGATCTGCAGTGTGCGGGAAAGTATCTCCTTTGTACTAATCCGCGGGGTGCGGGAAAGTATCTCCTTTGTGTCGATCCGCAGTGTGTGGGAAAGTATCTCCTTTGTGTCGATCCGCGGTGTGCGGGAAAGTATCTCCTTTGTATCGATCCGCGGTGTGCGGGAAAGTATCTCATTTGTATTGATCTGCAGTGTGCGGGAAAGTATCTCCTTTGTATTGATCCACAGTGTGCGGGAAAGTATCTCCTTTGTGTCGATCCGCGGTGTGCGGGAAAGTATCTCCTTTGTATCGATCCGCAGTGTGCGGGAAAGTATCTCCTTTGTATTGATCCACAGTGTGCGGGAAAGTATCTCCTTTGTGTCGATCCGCGGTGTGCGGGAAAGTATCTCCTTTGTGTCGATCCGCAGTGTGCGGGAAAGTATCTCCTTTGTGTCGATCCGCAGTGTGCGGGAAAGTATCTCCTTTGTGTCGATCCGCGGTGTGCGGGAAAGTATCTCCTTTGTATCGATCCGCGGTGTGCGGGAAAGTATCTCCTTTGTACCGATCCGCGGGGTGCGAGAAAGTATCTCCTTTGTATCAATCCGCAGTGTGCGGGAAAGTATCTCCTTTGTATCGATCTGCGGTGTGCGGGAAAGTATCTCCTTTGTATCGATCTGCGGTGTGCGGGAAAGTATCTCCTTTGTATTGATCCACAGTGTGCGGGAAAGTATCTCCTTTGTATCGATCTGCGGTGTGCGGGAAAGTATCTCCTTTGTATCGATCTGCGGTGTGCGGGAAAGTATCTCCTTTGTGTCGATCCGCGGTGTGCGGGAAAGTATCTCCTTTGTGTCGATCCGCGGTGTGCGGGAAAGTATCTCCTTTGTATCGATCTGCGGTGTGCGGGAAAGTATCTCCTTTGTGTCGATCTCTCCAATGGGACACACACAGGATCTGGTGACTTCCTGTCTGGGACAGGAAGTGAAGGAAATCTCCTCTATGGGGACACCTGACATGGACCTATAACCTCCAAGGGAGAAGGGTCAGCGGGGGCGGGGCTGTGCCCTCCTATTATCATAGACCACGCCCCTCCCGATGATAGAGATGTGTAAGGGAAGAATTACCATCCGGTCCCCTCCCCCCTCTATACAGTGACTCCTCCCCTCCCCCCCCCCACACACACCGTACACAGGCTCCCCTCCCACCTTATCGTACGATACCCTCCCCTCCCCCCCTCTCCCGTACACACCGACCTCTCTCCGCCTCCCGGGTTCTTGCTTCTGCTCGGAGGGCGGGGCTAACATCTCTTTTTATCCCTCCCACTGTCAGAAGGCAGAAGAGATGAGACGCCATCTTGGTACACCCGGCTGTGAACTCCGCCCCACAACCCCGGATGTGCTTTGTGGAGGCGACCAATCCGGACCTCCGAAATCCAGCCAATCGCCTCACCGCTGCCAGACCCCGCCCACCGACCTGCGCCTACCGACTGGAGTGAGGGGAGGAGCCTCGACTCAGGTGAGATCTGACTACCTACCTACCTACCTACCCATCCCCCCCACCTACCTCTCCATTCAGATACCTCCTTACCCTCCATGTAGGGTCGCCCCTCCCCCTCTAATACTGAACACATGGCAGATGATTATATAGGAGTGTTCATCCAATCACATCATAGGGGCGTACACCCCAATCCTCCCTCACCCCACCCTCACATGTACTGTACAGGGATTGGATGGGAGGAGCTCTGTGATTGGAGGAGCTCTGTGATGGGAGGGGCTCTGTGATTGGAGGGGCTCTGGGATGGGAGGGGCTCTGTGATGGGAGGGGCTCTGTGATTGGAGGGGCTCTGTGATGGGAGGAGCTCTGTGATGGGAGGAGCTCTGTGATTGGAGGGGCTCTGTGATGAGAGGGGCTCTGTGATTGGAGGGGCTCTGTGATGGGAGGAGCTCTGTGATGGGAGGAGCTCTGTGCTGGGAGGAGCTCTGTGCTGGGAGGGGCTCTGTGATTGGAGGGACTCTGTGTTGGGAGGGGCTCTGTGATGGGAGCTCATTGATTGGAGGAGCTCTGTGATTGGAGAAGCTCTGTGATGGGAGGGGCTCTGTGATGGGAGGGGCTCTGTGATGGGAGGGGCTCTGTGATAGGAGGGGCTCTGTGATGGGAGAAGCTCTGTGCTGGGAGGGGCTCTGTGATTGGAGGGACTCTGGGATGGGAGGAGCTCTGTGATGGGAGCTCATTGATTGGAGGAGCTCTGTGATTGGAGAAGCTCTGTGTTGGGAGGGGCTCTGTGATGGGAGCTCATTGATTGGAGGAGCTCTGTGATTGGAGAAGCTCTGTGATGGGAGGGGCTCTGTGATGGGAGGGGCTCTGTGATAGGAGGAGCTCTATGATGGGAGGGGCTCTGTGATAGGAGGAGCTCTATGATGGGAGGAGCTCTGTGCTGGGAGAAGCTCTGTGATGGGAGCGGCTCTGTGATGGGAGGAGCAACATATTGGGCCGTTTCCTTTTCATTTACACACTGACACACTGAAGCATAGCAGTTACTCTTTATTATGCTTCAGTCATAAATGAAAGTGATTGTCATCATATTGAAGAGCTGGTAGATTTATTTGTTAGCCCTTCCCTGACTCTCAGTCCTGACACATCCCCCGCAGCAGCCAGGGTAGGGGGGGGGGAGGAGGGAAGCCAGCGAGGGACAACACAGGGAATCAGCACTACACATAGTAATTAGGGTGTGCCCAGACACACCTGGCACACCCCCTGCACACACCTAAGGTGGTAATTAAACTGGTGTCTTATCTACCCCAGAACCCGACAACAATCTGTGCTCAGTATTATAGAGATGAGGGGTCTGTAGGGACTTTAACCACTAGAGAGCCGCGATATAGAGAAAGACGTCCACAGCGCGGCTCTCAAGTGCCGGGTGGACGTCCTCCTTTTACATTCCCCCGTGCGCGCCACTGGGGGCGCGCAGTGGGGAAACACTGTGCCCGGCGCATCGCTGAGATGTCGATGCGGATGCGATCGGCGGTGACAGGAGGGACGTGGAGCTGTGTGTGTAATGATGGGGTGTAAACACACACAGCTCCACATGCTGTCAGGGAGAGAGGAGACCGATCTGTGTCCCTTGTAGGACAGGGACACAGCACCGGTCACCTCCCCCAGTCAGTACCCTCCCCCCCACAGTTAGAACACACCCAGGGAATACATTTAACTCCCTCCCCACCCCCTAGTGTTAACCCCTTCCCTGCCAGTCACATTTATACAGTAATTAGTGCATTTTTATAGCACTGATCGCTGTATTAATGTGAATGGTCCCAAAATAGTGTCAAAAGTGTCCGATACGTCCGCCGCAATATCGCAGGCCTGACAAATAAAATCGCAGATCGTGGCAATTACTAGTAAAAAAAAATCCATAAATCTATCCCCTATTTTGTAGACGCTATAACTTTTGCGCAAACCAATCAATATACGCTTATTGCGATTTTTTTTTTTTTTTTTTTTTTAACTAAAATATGTAGAAGAAGAATACATATCGGACTAAACTGAGGAAAAAAATATTAAAAAATAAAAAAAAATTGGGATAATCTAACAAAAAGTCAAAAATATTGTGGGGTTTTTTTTCTGTCTTTTTTTTGTTTATAGCGCAAAAAATAAAAGTCGCAGAGGTGATCAAATACCACCAAAAGAAAGATCTATTTGTGGGGGAAAAATGATAAAAATATAATTTGGGTGCAGTGTTGTACGACCGCGCAACTGTTATTCAAAATGCGTCAGCGCTGAAAGCTGAAAATTGGTCTGGGCAGGAAGGGGGTTTAAGTGCCCAGTAATGAAGTGGTTAAATGAGGCGTGTGTGTGTGTTTGTACCATAATAAATGTGATGATATCTGTTTTTTCCTTTGCAGGTGTTATAAACCACTTCC
The DNA here is from genome assembly GCA_029574335.1 of Rana kukunoris. NCBI lineage: Eukaryota > Metazoa > Chordata > Amphibia > Anura > Ranidae > Rana > Rana kukunoris. The sequence goes on along the minus strand of JAJQKJ010001649.1, from coordinate 63,820 downwards.
CTTCCCTGAACCTTCACCCTTTTCTAGTGTTCCCATCACCCAAAATCATTTTTTCTTTTTTAGATATCTTTTGGTTTTTATTTCTAATTATCTCTAGAGACAGACACTATGGGGGGGGGGGGGGTTATCTCCTTGACAATGACTCTGTGCTCCTCCTTCCTCTCTTTTGACCCCGCCTTCATTTTATTTATTTTTCAGAGCCGACTGATTCCACAAGATGGCGCACTAATGGCGAGCGTAACCCTGTACAACCCCCACCCCACTCTACTTTCATAATCCTCCATACCCAGCCCACATACCCCCCATCCCTCATAATCCTCCATACCCCATACCCCCCATTCCCCATAATCCTCCATACCCCACCCCCAGCCCCCATTCCCCACAATCCTCCATACCCCAGCCCCCATACCCCCCATTCCCCATAATCCTCCATACCCCAGCCCCCATACCCCCCATTCCCCATAATCCTCCATACCCCAGCCCCCATACCCCCCATAATCCTCCATACCCCACCCCCAGCCCCCATTCCCCATAATCCTCCATACCCCAGCCCCCATACCCCCCATTCCCCATAATCCTCCATACCCCAGCCCCCATACCCCCCATAATCCTCCATACCCCACCCCCAGCCCCCATTCCCCATAATCCTCCATACCCAGCCCCCATACCCCCCCATTCCCCATAATCCTCCACACCCCACCCCCAGCCCCCATACCCCCCATTTCCCATAATCCTCAATACCCCACCCCTCCCATTCTCCTCTATCCCATTACCCATAATCCTGCATACCCCTCCCCCACCCTCCATACTCCACCACTACCCAATTCCCTGTAATCCTTCATACCCCACCTCCACCCTCCTTCCCATAATCCTCCATACCTACCCCCCCATTCCCCATAATCCTTCATACCCCTCCCCCACCCTTCATACTCCATACTCCACCTCTACCCAATTCCCTGTAATCCTTCATACCCCACCTCCACCCTCCTTTCCATAATCCTCCATACCCCCCCATACCCCTCCACCCTTTACCTCATTCCCCATAATCCTTCATACCCCTCCCCCACCCTCCATACTCCACCTCTACCCAATTCCCTGTAATCCTTCATACCCCACCTCCACCCTTCTTTCCATAATCCTCCATACCCCCCCCCCCATACCCCTCCACCCTCTACCTCATTCCCCATAATCCTTCTTACCCCCGCCCTCCATACTCCATTTGCACCTCATTCCCCATTATCCTTCATACCCCCCCCCCCCCAGTCTCCAGTCTCCATTCTTTATCACTACCCAGAGTCCTCCATGACTTTCGGCCCCCTTGTACATCTCTTTTCCCATTCTGACACCCATATGCCATCTTTTACCTCCTCCGCCAAAACCTTCTATCCTCCTCGTTCCTCCTCCATCCTCCTACCTTGCAGCACATAAAGCCACCCTTCCCCCATCCTTTAGAATAGAGTTCTTCGCCATGGTTCACAGTGTGGATTCATCTGGTGCCGGTCGCCTTCTATCCTCCCTGTCCAGTCCATACGTCCCTCTAGGGGTTCTCTACTTGGTCCAGGGTTTCCCATATGGCCTCCAGTCTGGCCTCCTTCCAGTTCTTCTTCGCACCCAGGGCCTCTCCCTCTCCCACATTGGCCTCACCAGAGTCTTGTACCTGCCATGGCTGCTGAAGGTCATGTGGTCTCCACTGGTGGATGGATTGTGGAGCCGCCGGACGTGGCTTCTGCTCTGTACAGGAGGACTCTGTGCGTGTTGTCTCCTGTGCTCACTGCTGCCCCCTGGAACTGCTTTCACCTCTCTGGCGTGGCTCCTCCTGCTCATGCACATTCTGTCCTCCATGCAGGATGTGGCTTTGGACGCAGTGACTGTGGCGGTGCTCACGCAGGAGCAGGTGGGGCTGGGCAACTCTCTCCAGGTTGTGGCCTACAAGCTGGGCTCAGTGCTGGCCGGAGGGGGTGCTCTCACCTTGCTGGATATGTTGGGATGGAGGATGGTCTTTCTGCTTCTTTCGGTTGGATATCTTCTGGCAACGTTGTGTGCTTGGTGGGCGAGAGCCCTCAAAGGGGAGGAGCCAGCATCTCGAGAAAACTCCAAGGAGGCAAGAAGAAAGTTGAGTCTGGGCGGCCTTGTATCAAGTGTGTTCCGGGTTCCAGGGACGGGATGGACTATCATCTATGTTCTGATCTACAAGCTGGGTGAGTGAGGTCCGGGGCTATCTGTCCCGGTGGTCTTTGTGTGTCCTCTGCCTGTCCCGATGTCCTCTGCCTGTCCCAGTGTCCCCTGTCTGTCCTGATTGTCCTCTGCCAGTGTTCTGTGTGTCCTCTGCCTGTCCTAAAGTCCTCTGTCTGTCCCAGTGTCCTCTGTGTGTCCCCTGCCTATCTTGGTGTCCCCTGCCTGTCCCAATGTCCCCTGCCTGTCCCGATGTCCCCTGCCTGACCCGATGTCCCCTGCCTGTCCCGGTTTCCTCTGCCTGTCCCGGTTTCCTCTGCCTGTCTTGGTTTCCTCTGCCTGTCCCGATGTCCCCTGCCTGCCCCGGTGACCCCTGCCTGCCCCGGTGTCCCCTGCCTGCCCCGGTGACCCCTGCCTGCCCCGGTGACCCCTGCCTGCCCCGGTGTCCTCCTGCCTGCCCCGGTGTCCCCTGCCTGTCCCGGTTTCCAGGGACGGGATGGACTATCATCTATGTTCTGATCTACAAGCTGGGTGAGTGAGGTCCGGGGCTATCTGTCCCGGTGGTCTTTGTGTGTCCTCTGCCTGTCCCGATGTCCTCTGCCTGTCCCGATTGTCCTCTGCCTGTCCCGATTGTCCTCTGCCTGTCCCGATTGTCCTTCTGCCTGTCCCGATGTCCTCTGCCTGTCCCAGTGTCCCCTGTCTGTCCTGATTGTCCTCTGCCAGTGTTCTGTGTGTCCTCTGCCTGTCCTGAAGTCCTCTGTCTGTCCCAGTGTCCTCTGTGTGTCCCCTGCCTATCTTGGTGTCCCCTGCCTATCTTGGTGTCCCCTGCCTGTCCCAATGTCCCCTGCCTGTCCCAATGTCCCCTGCCTATCCCGGTGTCCCCTGCCTGTCCCGGTGTCCCCTGCCTGTCCCGGTTTCCTCTGCCTGTCCCGGTTTCCTCTGCCTGTCCCGGTTTCCTCTGCCTGTCCCGGTTTCCTCTGCCTGTCCTGGTTTCCTCTGCCTGTCCCGATGTCCCCTGCCTGTCCCGATGTCCCCTGCCTGCCCCGGTGACCCCTGCCTGCCCCGGTGACCCCTGCCTGCCCCGGTGACCCCTGCCTGCCCCGGTGTCCCCTGCCTGCCCCGGTGTCCCCTGCCTGCCCCGGTGTCCCCTGCCTGCCCCGGTGTCCTCTGCCTGCCCCGGTGTCCCCTGCCTGACCCGATGTCCCCTGCCTGACCCGATGTCCCCTGCCTGTCCCGGTTTCCTCTGCCTGTCTCGGTTTCCTCTGCCTGTCCTGGTTTCCTCTGCCTGTCCCGATGTCCCCTGCCTGCCCCGGTGACCCCTGCCTGCCCCGGTGTCCCCTGCCTGCCCCGGTGTCCCCTGCCTGCCCCGGTGTCCCCTGCCTGTCCCGGTTTCCTCTGCCTGTCCCGGTTTCCTCTGCCTGTCCCGGTTTCCTCTGCCTGTCCCGGTTTCCTCTGCCTGTCCCGGTTTCCTCTGCCTGCCCCGGTGTCCCCTGCCTGCCCCGGTGTCCCCTGCCTGCCCCGATGTCCCCTGCCTGCCCCGGTGTCCCCTGCCTGCCCCGGTGTCCCCTGCCTGCCCCGATGTCCCCTGCCTGCCCCGGTGTCCCCTGCCTGCCCCGGTGTCCCCTGCCTGCCCCGGTGTCCTCTGCCTGTCCCGGTGTCCTCTGCCTGTCCCGGTGTCCTCTGCCTGTCCCGGTGTCCTCTGCCTGTTTTCCATCTCTAACACAGTGACTCTCCACAGGTGAGCAGGGCTCTCTCTCTATGGTTCCCCTCCTACTCTTGGATTATGGCGTGTCTCCTGCTGACCTTGGGATATGGAATGGGATCCTGGCACTGATGGCGTCCATTGTAGGCTCAACTCTCGGAGGAATGGTGCTCGGCAAGGGAAGGTAAGGCCCATAACTGGGGTCCCTCATCCCCCATAACTGAGGTCCCTCATCCCCCATAACTGAGGTCTTCCATAAATGAGGTCCTCCATACCCCATAACTGAGGTCCACCCCCCCCCCCCATGACTGAGGTCCACCATCCCCCCCATGACTGAGGTCCACCATCCCCCCCATGACTGAGGTCCACCACCCCCCCCCATGACTGAGGTCCTCTATCCCCCCCATGACTGAGGTCCTCTATCCCCCCCATGACTGAGGTCCTCCATCCACCATAAATGAGGTCCTCTATCCCCCCCCATAAATGAGGTCCTCAATCCCCCCCCATGACTGAGGTCCTCAATCCCCCCCCATGACTGAGGTCCTCAATCCCCCCCCATGACTGAGGTCCTCAATCCCCCCCATGACTGAGGTCCTCCATCCCCCCCCCATGACTGAGGTCCTCAATCCCCCCCATGACTGAGGTCCTCCATCCCCCCCCCCCATGACTGAGTGACTGAGGTCCTCAATCCCCCCCATGACTGAGGTCCTCCATCCCCCCCCCCATGACTGAGGTCCTCCATCCTGAGGTCCTCCATCCCCCCATGACTGAGGTCCTCTATCCCCCCCATGACTGAGGTCCTCTATCCCCCCCATGACTGAGGTCCTCTATCCCCCCCCATGACTGAGGTCCTCTATCCCCCCCATGACTGAGGTCCTCTATCCCCCCCATGACTGAGGTCCTCTATCCCCCCCATGACTGAGGTCCTTCATCCCCCCCATGACTGAGGTCCTCTTTTCCCCCCATGACTGAGGTCCTCTTTTCCCCCCCATGACTGAGGTCCTCTTTTCCCCCCCATGACTGAGGTCCTCCATCCCCCCCATGACTGAGGTCCTCCATCCCCCCCCATGACTGAGGTCCTCCATCCCCCCCATGACTGAGGTCCTCCATCCCCCCCATAAATGATGTCCTCTATCCCCCCCCATGACTGAGGTCCTTAATCCCCCCCCATGACTGAGGTCCTTAATCCCCCCCATGACTGAGGTCCTTAATCCCCCCCATGACTGAGGTCCTTAATCCCCCCCCCATGACTGAGGTCCTCTATCCCCCCCGTGACTGAGGTCCTTAACCCCCCCCCCATGACTGAGGTCCTCCACCCCCCCCCCCCCGTGACTGAGGTCCTCCACCCCCCCCGTGACTGAGGTCCTTAATCCCCCCCATGACTGAGGTCCTTAATCCCCCCCATGACTGAGGTCCTTAATCCCCCCCCATGACTGAGGTCCTTAATCCCCCCCCCATGACTGAGGTCCTCTATCCCCCCCGTGACTGAGGTCCTTAACCCCCCCCCCATGACTGAGGTCCTCCACCCCCCCCCCCCCGTGACTGAGGTCCTCCACCCCCCCCGTGACTGAGGTCCTTAATCCCCCCCATGACTGAGGTCCTTAATCCCCCCCATGACTGAGGTCCTTAATCCCCCCATGACTGAGGTCCTCCATCCCCCCCATAAATGAGGTCCTCTATCCCCCCCATGACTGAGGTCCTCCATCCCCCCCATGACTGAGGTCCTCCATACCCCATGACTGAGGTCCACCAATCCCCCCCCCCATGACTGAGGTCCACCATCCCCCCCATGACTGAGGTCCTCCACCCCCCCCCCCCATGACTGAGGTCCTCCACCCCCCCCCCCCCCCCCCCCATGACTGAGGTCCTCCATCCCCCCATGTCTGGTGTGTTCCTTGGCCTTCATGGTGCTGTTTGTTCACTAAGGTTCTCTAACAAACCTCTGAGGGCTTCACAGAGCAGCTGTATTTATACTGAGATTAAATGACACACAGGGGGACTCGATTTACTAATTAGGTGACTTCTAAAGACAATTGGTTCCTCTAGATTTTAGTTAGGGTTATCAGAGTAAAGGGGCTGAATACAAATGCCCCTCCCCCCACACTTTTCACAAATTTATTTGTATCATTTATCATTTTCCTTCCATTCCACTTCACAATTATGTGACACTTTGTGTTGGTCCATCACATAAAATCCCAATAAAATACATTTATGTTTTTGGTTGTAACATGACACAGTGTGGGAAATTTCAAGGGGTATGAATACTTTTTCAAGGTGCTGTATATAGAGGGGTATGAATACATTTTCAAGGCACTGTATGTGGCTCAGTCAGGCTCTGCAGTCTCCTCAGATGTGTGTACTGCATTGGAGTGCGGTGTGCCATTTATTTTGGATATCACCCCAATGTACGAACACAATGCACAGTAGCGCAGAGATCTGAATAACCAATGAGGTGCTTCGTATTGAGAGAAGTGTGAGCGCCATCTTTGTCGCCTTGTGGCCCATTCTGGATGAATGGACTTCTCAGCGCAATGTATGTTCAGCCCAGAGGTGTGATCAGAGCCGATCCTAGACAGGGTGCGTGGGGTGCAGTTCACCCAGGTGCCACAGAGGTGAGGGGGCGCTGAAGCGCCAGAGTGCTCCCCACCTCCTCCTCCTCCTCTCCATGTCAGTGTCCAGAGGTGCTCTCTCCGCCTGTCACCTCCGCCACTTTATTTCCTGCCCCCTTCATCCTCCTGTCAGAGGAGATCGGAGCGGCTATCTCTGTTTGGAGCAGTGATGTCGTTGGGGGGCAGGGGCGATTCAATGCAGTGCCTTTCATTTGTTCTCCTCTCTCTGTCACGATCTTCTCCACCCGGGTGGTGGGGCTGCACACTGTCCTCTCCTCTTCAGCTACTGCCCGGATGGGGTTTGTCCTGAGGGGAGTCTGTACTAATGGAGGGGGTTCTGTACTAATGGAGGGGGGTGGTTTGTGGGGGGGTCTGTACTAATGGGGGGGTGGTCTGTACTAATGGGAGGGTCTGTACTTATGGGGTGGGGCAGTTTGTGGGGGGTCTGAACTAATGGAGGGGTAGCGGTTTGTCCTGGTGGGGTCTGTACTAACAGAGGGGGTGGTTTGTGGGGGTCTGTACTAATGGGGGGGGTGGTTTGTGGGGGGGTCTGTACTAATGGGGGGGTGGTCTGTACTAGGGTTGTCCCGATACCGATACTAGTATCGGTAACGGTGCCGATACCAAGCATTTGCGGGAGTACTTGTACTGGGGCAAATGCTCCGATGCCTAATCCTATGTCAGTGGTGCAGTGCTTCTGTCCCCCGCCGAGTACCGCTCCGTTCCCCCTCCGTGCTCTGCTCCTGTACCCTGCTGTGCTCTGCATCGGTCCCCCGCTATGCTCCGCTTGTGTCCCCCGTCGTGCTCTGCTTGTGTCCCCCGCCAAGTACCGCTCCGTTCCCCCTCCGTGCTCTGCTCCTGTACCCTGCTGTGCTCTGCATCGGTCCCCCACTGTGCTCCGCTCGGGTCCCCCTCCGTGCTCTGCTCCTGTACCCCGCTGTGCTCTGCATCGGTCCCCCGCTGTACTCTGCTCGTGTCCCCCGCCAAGTACCGCTCCGTTCCCCCTCCGTGCTCTGCTCCTGTACCCTGCTGTGCTCTGCATCGGTCCCCCGCTATGCTCCGCTTGTGTCCCCCGCCGTGCTCTGCTTGTGTCCCCCGCCAAGTACCGCTCCGTTCCCCCTCCGTGCTCTGCTCCTGTACCCTGCTGTGCTCTGCATCGGTCCCCCACTGTGCTCCGCTCGGGTCCCCCTCCGTGCTCTGCTCCTGTACCCCGCTGTGCTCTGCATCGGTCCCCCGCTGTACTCTGCTCGTGTCCCCCGCCGAGTACCGCTCCGTTCCCCTCCGTGCTCTGCTCCTGTACCCCGCTGTGCTCTGCATCGGTCCCCCGCTGTACTCTGCTCGTGTCCCCCGCCGAGTACCGCTCCGTTCCCCTCCGTGCTCTGCTCCTGTACCCCGCTGTGCTCTGCATCGGTCCCCCGCTGTACTCTGCTCGTGTCCCCGCCGAGTACCGCTCCGTTCCCCTCCGTGCTCTGCTCCTGTACCCCGCTGTGCTCTGCATCGGTCCCCCGCTGTACTCTGCTCGTGTCCCCCGCCGAGTACCGCTCCGTTCCCTCCGTGCTCTGCTCCTGTACCCCGCTGTGCTCTGCATCGGTCCCCGCTGTACTCTGCTCGTGTCCCCCGCCGAGTACCGCTCCGTTCCCCTCCGTGCTCTGCTCCTGTACCGCTGTGCTCTGCGGTCCCCGCTGTGCTCTGCGTGTCCCGCCGAGTACCGCTCCGTTCCCCTCCGTGCTCTGCTCCTGTACCCGCTGTGCTCTGCATCGGTCCGCTGTACTCTGCTCGTGTCCCCCCGAGTACCGCTCCGTTCCCCTCCGTGCTCTGCTCCTGTACCCCGCTGTGCTCTGCATCGGTCCCCCGCTGTACTCTGCTCGTGTCCCCCGCGAGTACGCTCCGTTCCCCTCCGTGCTCTGCTCCTGTACCCCGCTGTGCTCTGCATCGGTCCCCCGCTGTACTCTGCTCGTGTCCCCCGCCGAGTACCGCTCCGTTCCCCTCCGTGCTCTGCTCCTGTACCCCGCTGTGCTCTGCTTGTGTCCCCGCTGTGCTCTGCTCGTGTCCCCCGCCGAGTACCGCTCCGTTCCCCTCCGTGCTCTGCTCCTGTACCCCGCTGTGCTCTGCTTGTGTCCCCGCTGTGCTCTGCTCGTGTCCCCCGCCAAGTACCGCTCCGTTCCCCTCCGTGCTCTGCTCCTGTACCCCGCTGTGCTCTGCTTGTGTCCCCGCTGTGCTCTGCTCGTGTCCCGCGCCGAGTACCGCTCCGTTCCCCTCCGTGCTCTGCTCCTGTACCCGCTGTGCTCTGCTTGTGTCCCCGCTGTGCTCTGCTCGTGTCCCCCGCCGAGTACCGCTCCGTTCCCCTCCGTGCTCTGCTCCTGTACCCCGCTGTGCTCTGCTTGTGTCCCCGCTGTGCTCTGCTCGTGTCCCCCGCCGAGTACCGCTCCGTTCCCCTCCGTGCTCTGCTCCTGTACCCCGCTGTGCTCTGCTCGTGTCCCGCGCCGAGTACCGCTCCGTTCCCCCTCCGTGCTCTGCTCCTGTACCCTGCTGTGCTCTGCATCGGTCCCCCTCCCTGCTCTACTCCGGTCCTCCGCTCCCCTTTGTGTACCGCTCCGGTCTCCCGCCGTCCTCCGCTCCCCCCTCTGTCCCCCATCTGTCAGGATGGAGAACGGAGGAAGGAGCCCTTTTGCGAATGAACAGTCAGTGATCTTTTTTTTTTTTTTTTTTTCAGTGATCACTGACTGTCCATTCATAACTGTTACAATGTCTCAGTTTATGAATGAAGAGGAGCCGCTGTCTCCTTTACATTCATCTACAGTGCAGTTGAGCCTGCAGAGAAAGGGACTGGGGAACCTGTGTCCTTAGTCCCTTTCTCTGTCTCAAAGAGGAGATATCAGGAGTCTGTTAAGACCCCCAATATCTCACCAAAGCCCCCCCCCCCCCCAACAGGGCTGATAAAAGAAAAAAAAAGAATTGTAAAAATAATAAAGTTAAATAAAAAAAAAACACACCGACACCGCCCCTCCAAAAGAAAGCATTATTAAAAAAAAATTGTAAAGAATATTTAAAAAAATAATAATTGTAAAAAAAAAAAAAACTGACAGTCCACGCGTCAGTACTGCATATTAGCGCCACTGTCAAAATAAAATTGAAAAAAAAGTATCGGTATTCGGTATCGGCGAGTACATGAAAAAAAGTATCGGTACTTGTACTCGGTCCTAAAAAAGTGGTATTGGGACAACCCTAGTCTGTACTAATAAGGGGAACTGTACTTATAGGGGGGATGATTTGTGGGGGGGGTCTGTACTAATGGAGGGGTAGTGGTTTGCCCTGGTGGGGTCTGTACTAACGGAGGGGGTGGTTTGTGGGGGTCTGTACTAATGGGGGTGGTCTGTACTAATAAGGGGGTCTGTACTTATGGGTGGATGATTTGTGGGGGGGTCTGTACTAATAGAGGGGTGGTGGTTTGTGGGGGGGTCTGTACTAATGGAGGGGGTGGTCTGTACTAATGGGAGGGTCTGTACTAATGGGGTGGGGCAGTTTGTGGGGGGGTCTGTACTAATGTAGGGGTAGTGGTTTGTCCTGGTGGGGTCTGTACTAATGGGGGGTGGTCTGTACTAATAAGGGGGTCTGTACTTATGGGGTGATGATTTGTGGGGGGGTCTGTACTAATGGAGGGGGTGGTCTGTACTAATGGGAGGGTCTGTACTAATGGGGTGGGGCAGTTTGTGGGGGGTCTGTACTAATGTAGGGGTAGTGGTTTGTGGGGGTCTGTACTAATGGGGGGTGGTCTGTACTAATAAGGGGGTCTGTACTTATGGGGGGATGATTTGTGGGGGGGTCTGTACTAATGGAGGAGGTGGTTTGTGTGTGTGTGGGGGGGGGGGGTTATTTTCTTTATTGTTAAAAGATCATGGAAGGATCCCAGGGTAACAAAGCCTTCTTAGGGGAGCATCTTTGTGTTTGAGTCGTTTCCATAGAAACATGTGTAAAGGGGGAGGAGTTTGTAAGATGGCCACGCCCTTGCAGGGCGCCAGAAATATTTCTGCACCCAGGCGCCTGTGACCCTAGGATCGGCTCAGAGGTGTGATCGGCCCTCAGTCTATCACTGTCTTCTACCTTCTCCTCCAGGTCCATCAGGTCGTTGCTGGGGACTATTCTGAGTTTGCGCCTCTCCTGCCTTGTCCTCCAGACGTTGCTCCTCTCCGCTCTCGGTAAAGACACAAGCCTTGTGAAAGGTAAGACCGGATGGGCCGTTCTGGTGCTGATCTTAGGGTTGGGGGGGGGGGGAGGTTTACCAAATCTGGCGCAGCTGTGCATGGGAGCCAATCAGCTTCTAACGTCAGCTTGTCCAATTAAAACCTGGAAGCTGATTGGTTACTATGCACAGGTGTACCAGATTCTGTGAGCTCCAGTTTTAGTAAATCTCCCTCAATACGATGGAGATTCGCACTAAATTCAAGGCCATGGTTATTCGTTTCACCCATATGTGCTGTTGGAATTGAGGTGATCTTACCCATGTGTGCTGGTGGAACCCGAGATGATAGTAGCAGTGTGTTCTGGTGGAGATGAGGGGACATTTACCATGTGCGCTGGTGGAGGTAAGGTAATATTTGACGTGTTTGCTGGTGGAGCTGGGATGATTTTACCCGTGTGTGCTGGTACAGCTGAGGTGATATTACTAATGTGCACTGGTGGAGCTGGGGTGATATCACCCATGTGTGCTGGTGGAGCTGGGGTGATATCACCCATGTGTGCTGGTAGAGCTGAGGTTATATTACCCATGTGTGTTGGTGAAGCTGAGGCTCTATTACTCATGAGTTCTGGTGGAGCTAAAGTAATGTGTTCTGGTGGAGATGAGGTGATATTACACATGTGTGCTGGTGGTGCTGAGGTGATATCACCCATGTGTGCTGGTGGTGCTAAGGTGATATTACCCATGTGTGCTGGTGGTGCTGAGGTGATATCACCCATGTGTGCTGGTGGTGCTGAGGTGATATTACCCATGTGTGCTGGTAGAGCTTAGGTTATATTACCCATGTGTGCTGGTGGTGCTGAGGTGATATCACCCATGTGTGCTGGTGGTGCTGAGGTGATATCACCCATGTGTGCTGGTGGTGCTGAGGTAATATCACCCACGGGTGCTGGTGGTGCTGAGGTGATATCACCCATGGGTGCTGGTGGGTGAGGTGATATATGGGTGCTGGTGGTGCTGAGGTGATATTACCATGTGTGCTGGTAGAGCTTAGGTTATATTACCCATGTGTGCTGGTGGTGCTGAGGTGATATCACCCATGTGTGCTGGTGGTGCTGAGGTAATATCACCCATGGGTGCTGGTGGTGCTGCGGTGATATCACCCATGGGTGCTGGTGGTGCTGCGGTGATATCACCCATGGGTGCTGGTGGTGCTGAGGTGATATTACCCATGTGTGCTGGTAGAGCTTAGGTTATATTACCCATGTGTGCTGGTGGTGCTGAGGTGATATCACCCATGTGTGCTGTAGGTGCTGAGGTAATATCACCCATGGGTGCTGGTGGTGCTGAGGTGATATCACCCATGTGTGCTGGTGGTGCTGAGGTGATATTACCCATGAGTTCTGGTGGAGCTAAAGTAATGTGTTCTGGTGGAGATGAGGTGATATCACCCATGTGTGCTGATATAGCTGAGGTTGTATTACCCATGTGTACTGGTGAAGCTAAGGTGATATCACCCATGTGTGCTGGAGGAGCTGAGGTGATTTTAGCCATGTGTGCTGGTAGATCTGAGGTGATATCACCCATGTTCTCTGATGGAACTGAGGTGATAGTAACAATGTGTTTTGTGGAGATGAGGTGATATTATTTATGCGTGCTAGTGGAGCTACGGTGATATTAGCCATGTGTGCTGGTGAAATAAAAAGAGTGCGGCGCAAAATAGAAACAATAATAATAACAATAATGGTGACAATAAATATACTTATAAAAATATAAATTATTTGAAAATACAGTACATGTGCAAGGAAGTCCATAAAGCAATGAATCCACAGCCTTAAACGATTTCCAGAGTGGAAAGTAAAAAGGAACACCAAAGAATATCCTCCACCAGTGTAAGATGGACTCTCACCTCTCTGCTTTGACCCAGATGCAGGGCCATCTTAATAGCATGATGGGCCCCTGGGCAAAGTAATCCTATGGGGCCCCTACAAGCCCCAATTTACGCACTTTAGTGTGTCACTTGTGTCAGTCACTTGCCACTGTCACCTGCCTCCAGATTCAGCATGTCACTTACCACTATCACCTGCCTGATAGGCAGAGGATGGGGGGTCTGAAAAAGGCAGAGGATGGGGGGTCTGAAAAAGGCAAGGATGGGGGGGGGGGGGGGGCTCTGAAAAAGGCAGAGGATGGGGGGGGGGGGTCTGAAAAAGGCAGAGGATGGGGGGGGTCTGAAAAAGGCAGAGGATGGGGGGGGGGGGGGTCTGAAAAAGGCAGAGGATGGGGGGGGGTCTGAAAAAGGCAGAGGATGGGGGGGGGGGTCTGAAAAAGGCAGAGGATGGGGGGGGGGGGGTCTGAAAAAGGCAGAGGAGGGGGTCTGGGGGGGGGGGGGTCTGAAAAAGGCAGAGGATGAGGGGGTCTGAAAAAGGCAGAGGACGAGGGGGTCTGAAAAAGGCAGAGGATGAGGGGGTCTGAAAAAGGCAGAGGATGAGGGGGTCTGAAAAAGGCAGAGGATGAGGGGGTCTGAAAAAGGCAGAGGATGAGGGGGTCTGGGAGGCAGAGGATGGGGGGGTCTGGGAGGCAGAGGATGAGGGGGTCTGGGAGGCAGAGGATGAGGGGGTCTGGGAGGCAGAGGATGAGGGGGTCTGGGAGGCAGAGGATGAGGGGGTCTGGGCAGGCAGAGGATGAGGGGGTCTGGCAGGCAGAGGATGAGGGGGTCTGGGAGGCAGAGGATGGGGGGGTCTGGGAGGCAGAGGATGGGGGGGTCTGGGAGGCAGAGGATGGGGGGGTCTGGGAGGCAGAGGATGAGGGGGTCTGGCAGGCAGAGGATGAGGGGGTCTGGGAGGCAGAGGATGAGGGGGTCTGGGAGGCAGAGGATGGGGGGGTCTGGGAGGCAGAGGATGGGGGGGTCTGGGGGGGTCTGGGAGGCAGAGGATGGGGGGGTCTGGGAGGCAGAGGATGAGGGGGTCTGGGAGGCAGAGGATGGGGGGGTCTGGGAGGCAGAGGATGGGGGGGTCTGGGAGGCAGAGGATGAGGGGGTCTGGGAGGCAGAGGATGGGGGGGTCTGGGAGGCAGAGGATGGGGGGGTCTGGGAGGCAGAGGATGGGGGGGTCTGGGAGGCAGAGGATGGGGGGGTCTGGGAGGCAGAGGATGAGGGGGTCTGGGAGGCAGAGGATGAGGGGGTCTGGGAGGCAGAGGATGAGGGGGTCTGGGAGGCAGAGGATGAGGGGGTCTGGCAGGCAGAGGATGAGGGGGTCTGGGAGGCAGAGGATGGGGGGGTCTGGGAGGCAGAGGATGGGGGGGTCTGGGAGGCAGAGGATGGGGGGGTCTGGGAGGCAGAGGATGAGGGGGTCTGGGAGGCAGAGGATGAGGGGGTCTGGCAGGCAGAGGATGAGGGGGTCTGAGTCTCCCTCTAGTTCCGGCTCCGCTTCCCGCATGTTCTTTTCTTCCGGGCCGTACGGCGCACGGTTCCTGGAGCAGAGAGAGGAGGACCGTGGACTCGTGGAGAAATCCAAGTTCTGGGAGCGGGGGGGAGGGAGGGGTACCGCTCAGTAAGACAGCCCTGCTGCTCCTCGCTGGTCAATGTCAAGATGTCTGCAGCGCAGAGAGCGGCGGATTACAGAAAACAAAACAAAACAAAAAGGGAGCGAGTCAGACACTGCTTGAAATGTCTGGCCCTGATTGGGCCCCAGCAAACGTCGGGCCCCCGGGCTGTGCCCAGGTGTGCCCGCTCAGTAAGACGGCCCTGCCCAGATGGATCTCAAAGCATAATCTGTGTAATCAGAAATCAGCTGACAGCCTCCATAGGCAGACGGATGGATAGGATAAAAACCATAGATCCGGATTCAATGATTTCTCAACATTCATACCACCATGTAGGGAAGAAAGGAAAGAAATCTAGTGCTCTCTGTTGAAATAACTATTTATTTAAAACAATAGAGACGTCACTCACATGTAGAGACACTCTAAGAGCCGAGTGTCAGCATAGCAGCATGTAACAGCGTACCAAACCGTCCTACTGCAATCTGCGGCGATCGTGGGTGACGTTCTGCGTGGCTCCTCTCCTGTACACGTTACATCCCGTGGATGGGACTTCCTCAGTGTTTCTGGTTTGCAACTGGTTATTCTTCTTGAATATTTCAAGATTCAGAAAGGAGATTTGGTCAAAAGACACCGTCCAAGTCAGCACAATATTCTAATCGTTAGTGTTTAATTTGTTCATAAAGGATTGGACACCAGGCATATCTCCTTCCCAAACCATTACAAGGTCATCAATATACCTTTTATAACACAACAATTGGGGGTGAATTTTATGTTTTATGTAATTTTCCTTTTATTTACCGGTTTTAGTCTATTAATCACTGCTGGTTATTAATGCCGTTTTATTAGTATTTATCTTTGTAATTTTTAGTATCTTTTTATATTATGGTCTCAGCATGTGTGGTGCCTTTTTCTTGAAGCATTGGCCCTTTCTGATTGATTTCAGCTGCCGACTGTGGGCGGTGCCTGTATGCTAACATGATTGGCCTACTTGCTGAGATTGCATATATATATATACATGGATCAAGGGGACGTTCTAGTGTGTGCTCCCTTAACCCACGCTGAGGAAGTCCCATCCACGGGATGTAACGCGTACAGGGGAAGGAGCCACGCAGAACGTCATCAGGTATATTGATGACCTTGTAATGGTTTGGGAAGGAGATATGCCTGGTCTCCAATCCTTTATGAACAAATTGAACACTAACGATTAGAATATTGTGCTGACTTGGACGGTGTCTTTTGACCAAATCTCCTTTCTGGATCTTGAAATATTCAAGAAGAATAACCAGTTGCAAACCAGAAACGCTGAGGAAGTCCCATCCACGGGATGTAACGCGTACAGGGGAAGGAGCCTCGCAGAACGTCACCCACGATCGCCGCAGATTGCAGTAGGACGGTTTGGTACGCTGTTACATGCTGCTATGCTGACACTCGGCTCTTAGGCCTCGTACACACGATCGGACATATCCGATGAAAACGGTCCGCGGACCATTTCCATCGGATATGTCCGATCTGGAGTTTGATCCGATGGCGTGTACACACCATCGGATCAAATTCCCCGCCGGCGTCGGCGCGGTGACGTGTCGGTGACGCGGCGGTGACGTTGACGCCGCCACGTCACCGCTACGTCACGCACCAGGAAGTAAACACTTCCGCGCGCATGCTTCGGATCCATTCACAGGATACGACGCATGTGTGGGAGGATATGTCCGCTGGTTTCCCGTACTAACCAGCGGACATATCCGACGGACAGGTTTGTAGCGGACAAATTTCAAAGCATGCTTTGAAATTTGTCCGATGGACAAATCTGTCCGCTAGCCCATACACACGATCGGAGATGTCTGCTGAAACGGTCCATCGGACATATCCCCTCGTGTGTACGAGGCCTTAGAGTGTCTCTACATGTGAGTGAAGTCTCCATTGTTTTAAATAAATAGTTATTTCAACAGAGAGCACTAGATTTCTTTCCTTTCTTCCCTACATGGTGGTATGAATGTTGAGAAATCATTGAATCCGGATCTATGGTTTTTATGCTATCCATCCGTCTGCCTATGGAGGCTGTCAGCTGATTTCTGATTACACAGATTATGCTTTGAGATCCATCTGGGTCAAAGCAGAGAGGTGAGAGTCCATCTTACACTGGTGGAGGATATTCTTTGGTGTTCCTTTTCACTTTCCACTCTGGAAATCGTTTAAGGCGTGGATTCATTGCTTTATGGACTTCCTTGCACATGGACACTATTTTCAAATAATTTATATTTTTATAAGTATATTTATTGTCACCATTATTGTTATTATTATTGTTTCTCTTTTGCGCCGCACTCCTTTTTATTTCACTTACACTTGGGACTTTTTATGAATTGTTCTTAGTGCTGGCTTGCATATATTGGTACTTTATTTATTTTTTCCAGCGCTGAATATATTCTCTTATATATGTGTGCTGGTGAAGCTAAGGTGATATCACCCATGTGTTTTGGAGGAGCTGAGGTACTTTCACCCATGTGTGCTGGTGGAGCTGAGGTGATATCACCCATGTGTTTTGGAGGAGCTGAGGTACTATCACCCATGTGTGCTGGTGGAGCTGAGGTGATATCACCCATGTGTGCTGGTAGAGCTGAGGTGATATCACCCATGTTTGCTGAGGTGCCTCCTGGATCATCTTAATACGATTTGATTCCTGCTGATGTCAGTGAAGTCCAGGGCTGACATTAGGAATCATGGGGCCTCTACAGCCTACCTGACAGGCCCCCAGGGACTGCGAGGTGTGCCCACCACACCTATACCTGAAAGTTTAAATATTTCATTGCTGATTTGGGCCTTCCATTATTTAGTGAAACGCTTAGATTATATTGTATTCAGTCAGTGCTGGTTTACTATACAATGATCACTGTCCTCTCCTGTAATGATCACACTCTCTGATGATCACGCTCTCTCATGATCGCGCTCTCTGATGATCACTGTCTTCTCCTGTGATGATCACACTCTCTGATGATCACTGTCCTCTCCTGTGATGATCGCTGTCCTCTCCTGTGATGATCGCTGTCCTCTCCTGTGATGATCGCTGTCCTCTCCTGTGATGATCGCTGTCCTCTCCTGTGATGATCGCTGTCCTCTCCTGTGATGATCGCTGTCCTCTCCTGTGATGATCCCTGTCCTCTCCTGTGATGATCGCTGTCCTCTCCTGTGATGATCGCTGTCCTCTCCTGTGATGATCGCTGTCCTCTCCTGTGATGATCCCTGTCCTCTCCTGTGATGATCCCTGTCCTCTCCTGTGATGATCGCTGTCCTCTCCTGTGATGATCGCTGTCCTCTCCTGTGATGATCACACTCTCTGATGATCACTGTCCTCTCCTGTGATGATCGCTGTCCTCTCCTGTGATGATCGCTGTCCTCTCCTGTGATGATCACTGTCCTCTCCTGTGATGATCACACTCTCTGATGATCACTGTCCTCTCCTGTGATGATCGCTGTCCTCTCCTGTGATGATCGCTGTCCTCTCCTGTGATGATCGCTGTCCTCTCCTGTGATGATCGCTGTCCTCTCCTGTGATGATCCCTGTCCTCTCCTGTGATGATCCCTGTCCTCTCCTGTGATGATCGCTGTCCTCTCCTGTGATGATCGCTGTCCTCTCCTGTGATGATCACACTCTCTGATGATCACTGTCCTCTCCTGTGATGATCGCTGTCCTCTCCTGTGATGATCGCTGTCCTCTCCTGTGATGATCACTGTCCTCTCCTGTGATGATCACACTCTCTGATGATCACTGTCCTCTCCTGTGATGATCGCTGTCCTCTCCTGTGATGATCGCTGTCCTCTCCTGTGATGATCACTGTCCTCTCCTGTGATGATCGCTGTCCTCTCCTGTGATGATCGCTGTCCTCTCCTGTGATGATCACTGTCCTCTCCTGTGATGATCGCTGTCCTCTCATCTGATGATCACTGTCCATCTGTTTCCTTGGTAATATTTCTCTCTGTCTTGTCCTCAGTGTGTCTTCTGCTCAGTGTGGTGGTGCAGCATTTCCTGGCCGGAGTTGTCACCACTGTGACCTTCACTCTGATGATGCATTGCACCCGCCAGGCCCGGCCCAGCATTCAGGTAAGGCTGCAGTATATGTGGGGAGAGTCTACCCTCCCGCCATCCTGGATCACTGCCCTGTATGTATTCCATCCACTCATCACAGCGTCACCACCAAAATCCAGTTCAGTGTTACTAACTCCAGCTGTGGTGTCAACCAAAACTCTGGGCCTCCTCACCTCTCCACAAGTAAAAGTGTAATAACAGAACGGCACACCATCTCCCCGGAAGAGAAAGATGGAGGGAAGGAGATAGAGGATAGGGACAGGACAAGCAAAAGACGGCTAGGAGAAGAGGGACAGCAGGAGAGAGACTGGATGGGAGGAGATGGAAAGGAAGAGAGGGGCAGAAGGAGAGGAGATGGATGGGAGGGGATAGGTGGCAGGAGAGAGAGTGGGTGGGAGGAAATGGAAAGCAAGAGAGGGGCAGGAGGAGAGGAGGTGGATAGG
Source organism: Rana kukunoris (assembly GCA_029574335.1). Lineage (NCBI taxonomy): Eukaryota > Metazoa > Chordata > Amphibia > Anura > Ranidae > Rana > Rana kukunoris. Next base: position 45,099 of record JAJQKJ010001649.1, on the reverse strand, counting down.
AGGGGAGAGGGTTAGGAGATCTATTGGGTGGGAGGAGATGGAAAGGAAGAGAGGGGCAGAAGGAGAGGAGATGGATGGGAGGAGATAGGTGGCAGGAGAGAGACTGGATGGGAGGAGATGGAAAGGAAGAGAGGGGCAGGAGGAGATGGATGGGAGGGGGTAGGTGGCAGGAGAGAGACTGGGTGGGAGGAAATGGAAAGCAAGAGAGGGGCAGGAGGAGAGGAGGTGGATAGGAGGGGATAGGGGCAGGAGAGAGATTGGGTGGGAGGAGATGGAAAGGAAGAGAGGGGCAGAAGGAGAGGAGATGGATGGGAGGGGATAGGTGGCAGGAGAGAGACTGGATGGGAGGAGATGGAAAGGAAGAGAGGGGCAGAAGGAGAGGAGATGGATGGGAGGGGGTAGGTGGCAGGAGAGAGACTGGGTGGGAGGAAATGGAAAGCAAGAGAGGGGCAGGAGGAGAGGAGGTGGATAGGAGGGGATAGGGGCAGGAGAGAGATTGGGTGGGAGGAGATGGAAAGGAAGAGAGGGGCAGAAGGAGAGGAGATGGATGGGAGGGGATAGGTGGCAGGAGAGAGACTGGGTAGAAGGAGATGGAAAGGAAGAGAGGGGCAGAAAGAGAGGAGATGAATGGGAGGGGGTAGGTGGCAGGAGAGAGAGTGGGTGGTTGGAAATGGAAAGCAAGAGAGGGGCAGAAGGAGAGAAGGTGGATAGGAGGGGAAAGGGTTAGGAGATCTATTGGGTGGGAGGAGATGGAAAGGAAGAGAGGGGCAGAAGGAGAGGAGATGGATGGGAGGAGATAGGTGGCAGGAGAGAGACTGGATGGGAGGAAATGGAAAGCAACAGAGGGGCAGGAGGAGAGGAGGTGGATAGGAGGGGATAGGGGCAGGAGAGAGATTGGGTGGGAGGAGATGGAAAGGAAGAGAGGGGCAGAAGGAGAGGAGATGGATGGGAGGGGATAGGTGGCAGGAGAGAGACTGGATGGGAGGAGATGGAAAGGAAGAGAGGGGCAGAAGGAGAGGAGATGGATGGGAGGGGATAGGTGGCAGGAGAGAGACTGGGTAGAAGGAGATGGAAAGGAAGAGAGGGGCAGAAAGAGAGGAGATGGATGGGAGGGGGTAGGTGGCAGAAGAGAGACTTGGTGGGAGGAAATGGAAAGCAAGAGAGGGGCAGGAGGAGAGGAGGTGGATAGGAGGGGATAGGGGCAGGAGAGAGATTGGGTGGGAGGAGATGGAAAGGAAGAGGGGCAGAAGGAGAGGAGATGGATGGGAGGGGATAGGTGGCAGGAGAGAGACTGGGTGGGAGGAAATGGAAAGCAAGAGAGGGGCAGGAGGAGAGGAGGTGAATAGGAGGGGATAGAGGCAGGAGAGAGATTGGGTGGAAGGAGATGGAAAGGAAGAGTGGGGCAGGAGGAAAGAGACTGGAGGAGGGATCAGAGGAGATGGAGGGGAGGGGATGGACGAGGAGGGGGTATAAACAGGAGGAGGGGAGGAGATGAAGGGGCAGCAGGAGAGACTGGAGGAGAAGGGATGAACAGGGGAAGGGGGGAGTTGGAAAGGGGAAGGACAGGAGAAGGGGGAGGGAAGGAAAGAGACTGAAAGAGAGGGATCAGAGGAGATGGAGGGAAGGGGATGGACGGGGAGGGGGTATAAACAGGAAGAGGGGAGGAAAGAGACTGGAAAAGAGGGATCAAAAGGAGATGGAGGGGAGGGGATGGACGGGGAGGGGGTATAAACAGGAGGAGGGGAGGATAGAGACTGGAAGAGAGGGATCAAAAAGAGATGGAGGGGAGGGGATGGACGGGCGGGGTATAAACAGGAGGAGGGGAGGAGAGGAACGGGAGAAGAGTCCCTGCCACTTCTTGCAATGAAGTTCTGCAAGTATAATGGGAATTGCTGTGCAGCTCTGATATTTCAGGCTGACCACAGCCAGTCCCTCTCCGGCCCTGAGGGTGTGCAGCGAGGGCCGATCCCAAAGCTGGTTGAGCTGAGGTAATATCACCAGGAGATGAAGGGTTGGGGGTATAAACAGGAGGAGGGTAGAAGAGAGAGACTGGAGGAGAGGGATCAGAGGAGATGGAGGGGAGGGGTAGACGGAGAGGGGGTATAAACAGGAGGAGGGTAGGAGAGAGACTGGAAGAGAGGGATCAGAGGTGATGGACAGGGAAGCGGGGGGAGTTGGAAAGGGGAGGGACAGGAGGAGAGAGACTGGAAGAGAGGAATCAGAGGAGATGGAGGAGAGGGGATGGACAGGGGGGAGTTGGAAAGGGGAGGGACAGGAGGAAAGAGACTGGAAGAGAGGGATCAGAGGAGATGGAGGGGAGGGGATGGACGAGGAGGGGGTATAAACAGGAGGAGGGGAGGGGAGGAGATGAAGGGGCAGCAGGAGAGACTGGAGGAGAAGGGATGAACAGGGGAAGGGGGGAGTTGGAAAGGGGAAGGACTGGAGAAGGGGGAGGGAAGGAGAGAGACTGCAAGAGAGGGATCAGAGGAGATGGAGGGGAGGGGATGGACGGGGAGGGGGTATAAACAGGAGGAGGGGAGGATAGAGACTGGAAGAGAGGGATCAAAAAGAGATGGAGGGGAGGGGATGGACGGGCGGGGTATAAACAGGAGGAGGGGAGGAGAGGAACGGGAGAAGAGTCCCTGCCACTTCTTGCAATGAAGTTCTGCAAGTATAATGGGAATTGCTGTGCAGCTCTGATATTTCAGGCTGACCACAGCCAGTCCCTCTCCGGCCCTGAGGGTGTGCAGCGAGGGCCGATCCCAAAGCTGGTTGAGCTGAGGTAATATCACCAGGAGATGAAGGGTTGGGGGTATAAACAGGAGGAGGGTAGAAGAGAGAGACTGGAGGAGAGGGATCAGAGGAGATGGAGGGGAGGGGTAGACGGAGAGGGGGTATAAACAGGAGGAGGGTAGGAGAGAGACTGGAAGAGAGGGATCAGAGGTGATGGACAGGGAAGCGGGGGGAGTTGGAAAGGGGAGGGACAGGAGGAGAGAGACTGGAAGAGAGGAATCAGAGGAGATGGAGGAGAGGGGATGGACAGGGGGGAGTTGGAAAGGGGAGGGACAGGAGGAAAGAGACTGGAAGAGAGGGATCAGAGGAGATGGAGGGGAGGGGATGGACGAGGAGGGGGTATAAACAGGAGGAGGGGAGGGGAGGAGATGAAGGGGCAGCAGGAGAGACTGGAGGAGAAGGGATGAACAGGGGAAGGGGGGAGTTGGAAAGGGGAAGGACTGGAGAAGGGGGAGGGAAGGAGAGAGACTGCAAGAGAGGGATCAGAGGAGATGGAGGGGAGGGGATGGACGGGGAGGGGGTATAAACAGGAGGAGGGGAGGAAAGAGACTGGAAAAGAGGGATCAGAGGAGATGGACGGGGAGAGGGTATAAACAGGAGGAGGGGAGGAGAGAGACTGGAAGAGAGGGATCAGAGGAGATGGAGGGGAGGGGAGGGGATGGACTGGGAGGGGGTATAAACAGGAGGAGAGAGACTGGAAGAGAGGGATGAGAGGAGATGGAGATGGAGGGGAGGAGATGAACAGGGGATGGGGGGGTTGGAAAGGGGAAGGACAGGAGAAGGGGGAGGGAAGGAGAGAGACTGGAAGAGAGAGATAAGAGGAGATGGACGGGGAGGGGGTATAAACAGGAGGAGGGGAGAAGAGAGACTGAAAGTGAGGGATCAGAGGAGATGGAGAGAAGGGGATGGAACGGGAGGGGGTATAAACAGGAGGAGGGGAGGAAAGAGACTGGAAAAGAGGGATCAGAGGACATGGATGGGGAGGGGGTATAAACAGGAGGAGAGAGACTGGAAGAGAGGGATCAGAGGAGATGAAGGGGTGGGGGTATAAACAGGAGGAGGGTAGAAGAGAGAGACTGGAAGAGAGGGATCAGAGGAGATGGAGGGGAGGGGGTGGACGGGGAGGGGGTATAAACAGGAGGAGGGGAGGAGAGAGACTGGAAGAGAGGGATCAGAGGAGATGGAGGGGAGGGGGTATAAACAGGAGGAGGGGAGGAGAGAGACTGGAAGAGAGGGATCAGAGGAGATGGAGGGGAGGAGATGAACAGGGGAGGTGGGGTTGGAAAGGGGAAGGACAGGAGAAGGGGGAGGGAAGGAGAGAGACTGGAAGAGAGGGATCAGAGGAGATGGACGGGGAGGGGATGGAACGGGAGGGGGTATAAACAGGAGGAGGGGAGGAGAGAGACTGGAAGAGAGGGATCAGAGGAGATGGAGGGGAGGAGATGAACAGGGGAAGAACAGGAGAAGGGGGAGGGAAGGAGAGAGACTGGAAGAGAGGGATCAGAGGAGATGGACGGGGAGGGGATGGAACGGGAGGGGGTATAAACAGGAGGAGGGGAGGAGAGAGACTGGAAGAGAGGGATCAGAGGAGATGGAGGGGAGGAGATGAACAGGGGAGGTGGGGTGGGAAAGGGGAAGGACAGTAGAAGGGGGAGGGAAGGAGAGAGACTGGAAGAGAGGGATTAGAGGAGATGGAGGGGAGGGGGTGGACGGTGAGGGGGTATGAACAGGAGGAGGGGAGGAGAGAGACTGGAAGAGAGGGATCAGAGGAGATGGAGGGGAGGGGGTATAAACAGGAGGAGGGGAGGAGAGAGACTGGAAAAGAGGGATCAGAGGAGATGGAGGGGAGGAGATGAACAGGGGAGGTGGGGTTGGAAAGGGTAAGGACAGTAGAAGGGGGAGGGAAGGAGAGAGACTGGAAGTGAGGGATCAGAGGAGATGGACGGGGAGGGGATGGAACGGGAGGGGGTATAAACAGGAGGAGGGGAGGAGAGGGACTGGAAGAGAGGGATCAGAGGAGATGGAGGGGAGGGGATGGACGGGGCGGGGGTATAAACAGGAGGAGGGGAGGAGAGGAATGGGGGAGAAGAGTCCCTGCCACTTCTTGCAATGAAGTTCTGTAAGTATAATGGGAATTGCTGTGCATCTCTGATATTTCAGGCTGACCACAGCCAGTCCCTCTCCGGCCCTGAGGGTGTCCAGCGAGGGCCGATCCCAGAGGGACTGTATGTAGGATATCTGAAGAGCTCTGTACAGGCAGAAGTCCCTGGAGGGTTCTCATCATGGTGGTCTCACATGAAATCCTATCTCTGGGAAGAACATCCCCCAATCCAAGTCATCCTGCATGGTTTTTATCTTCAGCTTGTGTATAAAGTTATAGTCCCCCCCCCCCCCCCCAGATCCCTCGCCAGCGCCATTTTTAGGTGTGGGGACCGCTCATCCAGTACTGTAAATACACCCGTCCAGCTGGTTCCCAACAGTCCCCTCGCCGTGACACTTCTTCTGGATGCTGAGGGGACCTTGGTGCTGGACGGCCCAAAAGAAATGTCTGCATCACACAGGCAGTGACACGGACACCCGAAGAACCCCACCGGGTGGGACTTTTCGATCAGTGGGGGTGGGGGGGTTGTATTTACCTGATGGTGACATGTTTCTGTTTTTTCTCTCGGCAGGCCAGTCATTACAGCCTCCTGTCCTCCCTGGAGGTCCTGGGGAAGGTCTTCTTCAGCGCAGTGTCGGGGCTCCTGGTTGACTCTCTCGGAGTTTCTGTGTCGTTCTCGGTGTTCATCGCTCTGTCCTGCCTTCCTCTCCTGCACCTCCTGAACCCTCCATCAACCTTACCCCTATGACACTCTGCACCATGAACTTTCCATTGGCAGATTCTCTGCTGTTGTGGATCCCGGAGATCCTTTCTATGGATCTATGGAAACGATCGTCGTTCTAGGGAGGCGTAATGCCCCCCCCAGTGCAATAAAATATATGCAATAAATATAATCCTGATTTGTGTGTTATCTGTGTGTTCACTTACTCTAGACATTCTCTCTTACAGTCTTCAGTCATGCGATTGTGGGACTACGGAACTATGGCTACCTTCGTTTTTCATGGTCCCAGGACTATGGAACTATGGCTACCTTCGTTCTTCATGGTCCCAGGACTATGGCTACCTTCGTTCTTCATGGTCCCAGGACTATGGAACTATGGCTACCTTCGTTCCTTATGGTCCCAGGACTATGACTACCTTTGTTCTTCATGGTCCCAGGACTATGGAACTATGGCTACCTTCCTTCTTCATGGTCCCAGGACTATGGAACTATGGCTACCTTCATTCTTCATGGTCCCAGGACTATGGCTACCTACGTTCTTCATGGTCCCAGGACTATGGCTACCTACGTTCTTCATGGTCCCAGGACTATTGAACTATAGCTACTTTCGTTCTTCATGGTCCCAGGACTATGGCTACCTTCGTTCTTCATGGTCCCAGGACTATTGAACTATGGCTACTTTCGTTCTTAATGGTCCTATTGTATGTAGGAAAGTAGACACTTCTCCAGATGGACTATGGAGTGTGGGCTACAGACAATGGGACTAGGGACTATAGCTATGTTTGTTTTCCATGATCTCACTGTGTGTAGGAAGGTAGTTTTCTTCTCTTGCTCACTTCCAAAATGGACTGGGGAACCAGGGACTATTGATTGTGGGGCTATAGACTACAGACTATGGGACTGTGAGACTATGGCTAAATTCCTATATAGGGCCAGATTCAGGTAGAGTTACTCTGGAGTATCAGTGATACTCCAGCCTAACTCTCACTTTGAGCCGGCGTTTCTGTTTTCAGTAAGCAGAAAATAAGAAACGCCGGGTTGGAGTTCCTATACGAGCGGCATAATTGTATTTCGCCGTCGTATCGTAACTTCAAGTTTAAAAATGGCGCACGGGGCGTTCCCGCTGATTAACGCCGAGAATATGTTAATCAGCGGGAATCGGAAATTCACGATCGTATTCGGGCCCGACGCAGTGACTTTCCGACGTTTCCGTAAGAGATACGCGGCGCAAAGATAAAGCAGCCCCCTAGTGGAGTATCCTATGTTAAGTATGGCCGCGTCGAAAAAAAAAAATTTGCGTTGTTTGCGTAAAACGTCCGTGAATGGGGATTGACGTCATTGACGTTCCCTTAAAAAAGAATTTGGAGCATGCGCACTGACAGTCGACGCATGCGCAGTACGTTCGCCGCGGGATCGCGCATAGTTAACATAATACACGCCCCCTACCCGCCCAATTTGAATTCCGCCGGCTCATTTTTGCTACGCCGCCGCAACTTTAGGAGCAAGTGCTTTGTGAATAACAGTACTTGCTCCTAAAGTTACGGCGGAGTAACGTAAATGAGAAACGTTACTCCAACTTAAAGATTCGCCCATCTACCTGAATCTGGCCCATAGAGTGGAACCATGGACAATAAACCACCTTCTCTTACTCCTGAGATGGACTAAGGACTGTTGATTGTGTGGCTATGGACTACAGACTATGGTCTATGGGATTATGGGACTGTGGGACAATGGCTATGTTCATTCTCCATTGTCCCACTTTCTCTTACTCACTCAAGAAGGACCATGGGACTGCCCACTAGGGACTATAGGACTGTGGGCTATGAATTATGGGACTGTGAACGAGGAACCATGGGAATGTGAACTAGAAACTATGAGAGTAAAGGACTAGGAACTATGGGACTGTGAACTAGTAAGAATGGGATTATGGGACTATGAACTGGGAAAAATAAGATTATGGGACTGTCGACTAGGGACTATAGGACTGTGAATTATGGGACTGTGAACTAGTAACTATGGAATTATGAAACTAGGAACTATGGGGTTATGGGACTAGGAACTATGGGAGTAAAGGACTAGGAACTATGGGACTATGAACAGGGAAAAAATATGATTATGGGACTGTGAGTTAGGAACAATGGGACTGTGGACTAGAAACTGTGACTGTAGACTAGGAACTATGGGATTATATAACTAGGAACTATGGGGTTATGGGACTAGGAACTATGGGGTTATGGGACTAGGAACTATGGGGTTATGTGACTAGGAACTATAGGGCTATCAACAGGGAAAAATATGATTATGGGACTGTGAATTAGGAACAATGGGACTGCGGACTAGAAACTGTGACTGTAGACTAGGAACTATGGGATTATATAACTAGGAACTATGGGGTTATGGGACTAGGAACTATGGGAGTAAAGGACTAGGAACTATGGGACTATGAACAGGGAAAAAATATGATTATGGGACTGTGAGTTAGGAACAATGGGACTGTGGACTAGAAACTGTGACTGTAGACTAGGAACTATGGGATTATGAACTAGTAACTATGGAATTATGAAACTAGGAACTATGGGGTTATGGGACTAGGAACTATGGGGCTATCAACAGGGAAAAATATGATTATGGGACTGTGAATTAGGAACAATGGGACTGCGGACTAGAAACTGTGACTGTAGACTAGGAACTATGGGATTATGGGGCTAGGAACTATAGGATTGTGGACTGGAAAAAATGGGACTGTGGACTAAGCACTATGGTATTATGGAACTGTGGACTGGGGACAATGGGACCGGACTAGGAACTATGGACTGGGAAAAATTAAAATTTTAGGATTATGCGACTAGGAACTGTGGACTAGGAACTATGGGACTGTGGACTAGGAACTATAAGATCTACATCTATGTTACTTACCTTTGCATTGCTTAACACTGAACCCTCTATTACTTACTAATGACCTGTGAGTTGTTTACTCCACGCCCCTGCATTACTTACAACTGACTTCTGAGTTAATACCGACCCTCACACTGTGACACATAGTATTGACCTTTGCATTGCAAAAACGGAACCCTGAACTCTGCGTTACTTACTCCTGACCCCTGCACTACTTACTCATGACCTCCGCTTTACTCCTGACCCCTGCATTACTCACTCCTGACCTCTGCTTAACTTCTGACCCTGACCTCTGCTTTACTTCTGACCCCTGTACTACTTACTACTGACCTCTGCTTTACTCCTGACATCTGCATTAATCACTACTGACCTCTGCTTTACTCCTGACCCCTACACTACTTACTACTGACCTCTGTGTTACTTACTACTGCATTACTCACTACTGACCTCTGCACTCTTCAAATCTTCCAGCAAGCATGCCGCACTCGAGTGATCTTCGGTCTATTCATTGTTTTCCCGGTACATCTCCATGGTACACCCCCACTCATATGTGGAAGTTTATGGGTAATCGGTCTTAGCATAAGAATGAAGTCGATCAGTGAGGGCGGGCCCAAAGATCATGGTGAGGTAAGTACGCCATTAGGTGGGGTGGGTGGTAGATGGGGTAATCTAGTGTCATTTCCTGTTAAAGCCTGCGATGCGTCCCTTCTGCTGACCGCTTGAGATTTGGCTAAAATCCTCCGTCTTCTGATTCTCCCCTCCCCCATAATCATTTGGTGCTGCAGGGGTTAATAGAGCGAAAGGACCTCTTCTATGTATCCAATAAGAGTGCCGACTGCACAACCTCCTCCATTCATAGATTCTGTACTATGGCTTCCATTAATAAAACGTGATCTAAGAATGGAGGAGGGGCAGAGTAATGAAAGCTCCACCTCTTTCCTTCATAGATCAGTTTTTATTCACAGAAGCCATAGTACAGCTTCTATGAATGGAGGAGGGGCAGATTAATTTAAGTTCCACCTCTTACATTCATAGTACAGCTTCTATTAATGGAGGAGGGGTGGGGGGGCAGCCATAGGTGACACCCTGTGGTACCAGAAGATTACCGCTGCGGAGGTGGGGGTCCCACGCTGTTTCAGCACTGTTGAGGAAGCTCCGCCCTTCCTCCTACCCATAGGACTGGAGAATGAGGGGCCCTTTAGGGAGATTTTGCCTTGCAGAGTGCATAGCGTGCCATGGCCTAAAGCTCAGGAGTAGGAAATGCACAGAGAGCAGGGCTCGGGAATAGAAAATACACAGTGTGCAGGGCTTGGGAGTAGAAAATGTACAGAGCAGGGCTCCGGAGTAAGGAAATGCAAAAAGAGCAGGGCTCGGGAGTAAGGAAATGCACAGAGAGCAGGGCCCGGTAATAAGGAAATGCACAGAGAGCAGGGCTCGGGAGTAAGGAAATGCACAGAGAGCAGGGCTCGGGAGTAGGTAATGCACAGAGTGCAGGGCTCGGGAGTAAGGAAATGCACAGAGAGCAGGGCTCGGGAGTAAGGAAATGCACAGAGAGCAGGGCTCGGGAGTAAGGAAATGCACAGAGAGCAAGGCTCGGGAGTAAGGAAATGCAAAGAGAGCAAGGCTCGGGAGTAAGGAAATGCACAGAGAGCAGGGCTCGGGAGTAAGGAAATGCACAGAGATCAAGGCTCGGGAGTAAGGAAATGCACAGAGAGCAAGGCTCGGGAGTAAGGAAATGCACAGAGAGCAAGACTCGGGAGTAAGGAAATGCACAGAGAGCAGGGCTCGGGAGTAAGGAAATGCACAGAGAGCAAGGCTCGGGAGTAAGGAAATGCACAGAGAGCAAGGTTCGGGAGTAAGGAAATGCACAGAGAGCAAGGCTCGGAAGTAAGGAAATGCACAGAGAGCAGGGCTCCGGAGTAAGGAAATGCACAGAGAGCAAGGCTCGGGAGTAAGGAAATGCACAGAGAGCAAGGCTCGGGAGTAAGGAAATGCACAGAGAGCAAGGCTCGGGAGTAAGGAAATGCACAGAGAGCAAGGTTCGGGATTAAGGAAATGCACAGAGAGCAAGGCTCGGAAGTAAGGAAATGCACAGAGAGCAGGGCTCGGGAGTAAGGAAATGCACAGAGAGCAGGGCTCGGAAGTAAGGAAATGCACAGAGAGCAGGGCTCGGGAGTAAGGAAATGCACAGAGAGCAGGGCTCGGGAGTAAGGAAATGCACAGAGAGCAAGGCTCTGGAGTAGGAAATGCACAGAGTGCAGGGCTCGGGAGTAGGAAATGCGCAGGGCTTGGGAGTAGGAAATGCGCAGGGCTCAGGAGTAGGCAATGCACAGGGCTCGGAAATAAGAAATGCACAGAGTGCAGGGCTCGGGAGTAGGTAATGCACAGAGTGCAGGGCTCGGGAGTAGGTAATGCACAGAGTGCAGGGCTCGGGAGTAAGGAAATGCACAGAGAGCAAGGCTCGGGAGTAAGGAAATGCACAGAGAGCAGGGCTCGGAAGTAAGGAAATGCACAGAGAGCAGGGCTCGGGAGTAAAGAAATGCACAGAGAGCAAAGCTCGGGAGTAAGGAAATGCACAGAGAGCAGGGCTCGGGAGTAAGTAATGCACACAGAGCAGGGCTCAGGAGTAGGAAATACACAGAGAGCAGGGCTCGGGAGTAGGAAATGCACAGAGTGCAGGGCTCGGGAGTAGGAAATGCACAGAGTGCAGGGCTCGGGAGTAGGAGATGCACAGAGTGCAGGGCTCGGGAGTAGGAAATGCAAAGAGAGCAGGGCTCGGGAGTAGGAAATGCACAGAGTGCAGGGCTCGGGAGTAGGAGATGCACAGAGTGCAGGGCTCGGGAAGTAGGAAATGCGCAGGGCTCGGGAATAGGAAATGTGCAGGGCTTGGGAGTAGGAAATGCGCAGGGCTCGGGAGTAGCAAATGCACAGAGTGCAGGGCTCGGGAGTAGGAAATGCACAGTGTGCAGGGCTCGGGAGTAGGAAATGGACAGAGTGCAGGGCTCGGGAGTAGGAAATTCACAGTGTGCAGGGTTTGGGAATAGGAAATGCACAGAGTGCAGGGCTCGGGAGTGGGGAATGCACAGCGAGCAGAACTCAGGAGTAGGAAATGCACAAAGTGCAGGGTTCAGGAGTAGGAAATGCACAGAGAGCAGAGTTCGGGAGTAGGAAATGCACAAAGTGCAGGGCTCGGGAGTAGGAAATGCACAGTGAGCAGGGCTCGGGAGTAGGAAATGCACAGAGAGCAGAGCTCTGGAGTAGGAAATGCCCAGAAGTAGGAAATAGGAAATGGACAATTCTCAAGCCCTGCACTCTGTGAATTTCCTATTTCCAAACCCTGAACTCTGCGCATTTCCTACTCCCGAGCCCTGCTCTGTGTAGATTTCCTACTCCCGAGCCCTGCTCTCTGTGCATTACCTACTCCCGAGCCCAGCTCTCTGTGCATTACCTACTCCCGAGCCTTGCTCTCTGTGCATTTCCTACTCCCGAGCCCAGCTCTCTGTGCATTTCCTACTCCCGAGCCCAGCTCTCTGTGCATTACCTACTCCCGAGCCCTGCTCTCTGTGCATTTCCTACTCCCGAGCCTTGCTCTCTGTGCATTTCCTACTCCCGATCCTTGTTCACTGTGCATTTCCTACTCCCGAGCCCTGCGCTCTGTCCATTACCTACTCCCGAGCCCTGCACTCTGTGCATTTCCTATTCCCAAGCCCTGCACACTGTGAATTTCCTACTCCTGAGCCCTGCACTCTGTCCATTTCCTGAGTGTGCATTTGCTACTACCGAACCCTGCACTCTGTGCATTTCCTACTCCCGAGCCCTGCACTCTGTGCATTTCCTTCTCCCGAGCCCTGCTTTCTGGGCATTTCCTGCTCCCAAGCCCTGCAGAGTGCAGGGCTCTGGAGTAGGTAATGCAGGGAGCAGGGCTCGGGAGTAGTTAATGCACAAACACAAATTCTTCCCTCGAATTACAAATCCCCCCACCTCCAAATTCTCCATCCCAGCACAATTCCTTGCAGTACATATCCTCTTCAACCCCTAAAATTACCCTTCTAGTACAATTCCTCCCCCAGCACAAATCCCCCCCCTCCCAACACAACCTTTCTCCCCTCTTCTAGCACAAACCCTCTCCACCAACCCCAAATTACCCTCCAGCACTAATTCTCCCCTCTACAAAAATCCTTATCCCCCTCAAATCCCTCCTCCCGGCATAAATCTCACCCCAGCACAAATCATTACCACATCCCCTTCCGCCAGCTCATTGTGTCCCCCCAGTACAACTCGGCCTTATTCCCCGAAAAAAATGCAGACCTCAGATGCTGTCAAAAAGGTTCTTCCTTCCCGGCTCCTCCCTCCTTTATGTCACGTAACACGGCGGAGCCGAGGAGGAGGAGCCTAGGAGAAGTTTTCCTGGTCTCTGATGCTTTTTGTTGAGACAGGAAGCTGGCAGGGAGAGATGCCAACGGCTACAGTAGCTGGGGATCGCAGCATTGAGGACCCAGGGCCCCCCTGGAGATATGGACACATGCTAGAACGCCCCCTGCTGGCAGTGTTAATTTTGATATCAAATTTCAATTTAGTTTTAGTCTTATGGCTTAAATACCATTTTACGCCCGGCGTATCACAAACTGTGCATGCGCCCTGACGTAGACGCATTAAACTGCACCCTTATGCGCATGCTCACAACCACGCCTGGCACAACTGCCTAAGCTACGCCGGATCACCACGTACGTCGTGAACGTAACGTACGCCCAATACGCCGGCCAGTGTTCTCTGGTGCAGACCTTTGCATGTCTGTTGCCGGGTTGCGCCTTATCTATGGGGAATAACTTTACACCGGACGTACAATTCGCGTGGCATGCGTCGGGCACACGTACATTCGTGAATCGCCGTATTTCCCTCATTTGCATGTTTGAATGGCTAATCAATGGGAGCAGCAACATGCGTTCAGACGAAAAGTGTAAGCTACGTCGGCGTAGGGTGGCCAGTTTTTAGGCGTATGTTGGTTTGTGGGTCCGGCGCACAGATACGCCAAAGCAAATTTAGACTTACGGGCGCACATTTGCATTTACGTTGGCGTAAGTGCTTTGTGAATCTGGGCCAAACTCTCTCTAATTGTAGAGCTCTATGATTAAACTGATTGTAAAGGCAGAAGATGCATTCTATGCATGAAGATTAAAAGACCCCCCCCTCAGCCCCCCTAATACTCAACTGCGCCCCATCTCTATTCAGCAATGTACACGAGTGCCGTCCGTCACTCTCCCTCCTGATTGGCTGAGACACAGCAGCAGCGTCATTGGGTAACTGACTGACAGCAGCAAGAGCCAATCAGGAGAGAAAGTGGGGGCAGGGCTGAACCGCAGCTTTGTGTCTGTCTGAACACACAAAGCTGCGGCTCGTTGCCCTCCATAGCAAGCTGCTTACGGTGGGGCACTCAACAAGAGGGAGGGGCCAAGACCTCCAGTGAAGGACCGGAGAAGAGGAGGATCGGGGCTGCTCTGTGCAAAACCATTACAGAGCAGGCAAGTATGACATGTTTATTATTTGTCTTTAAAAATGACAAACAAGACTTTAGTATCACTTTAAGGTCTAACAGGGGGCAAAATGCATCAGTGGGGAGCTGGGTTGAGTGTTCCCAACATGCTAGAGCAGCAAAGCATTGTGCCTAATAGAAGAGAGGTGTGTGGCTTCCGATCATGTTATGTAGACTCAGAGGCGGCCCTTTAATTAGGCGATCGTCTAAGGCCTCGCACTCACAGGGGCCTTGCGGCCGCCTAACTTACCCGATGCATTACACCAGTTTTGAGGGACAGGGGACCTTAACGCTGCTGTGCTCAGGCAGAGTTAAGAGCCCTGACTCAGGAGCGAGACCGCCAGCGTCCCGAACAACCAGTGAATATCGGTGACACCATCCCTTGTGATGTCAATGACCCAGCATGCCCTCGGTCAATGATGTCACAAGGGGGCGGGTTCACCAGGTGACATCACTGGGTGGCCCCAGCCCCTTAGTTAATAAAGAGCAGGATCTAGGGGCCACCTTGTTAAAGGGGGCTTCCAGATTACGATAAGCACCTTGCCGGCAGACCCCCACAACCATTGGCCAGGGTTGTGGGGAAGAGGCTCTTGTCCTTGAATAATTTTTCCTATCAAGGGCGAGAGTGGGGCCCCATGTCAAGTTTTGTCTAAGGCCTCATAAAGCCTAGAGCCGCCTCTGTGTAGACTGGCTGCAGAGCCCGGAGAAGCTGGAAGTGATGACATTGGTGGACCTTTGAGTGGTGCCAAAAAAGTTCTGCTGAGATATTCATGGACTCCACACACAAATCACACCAGTCCTGGGCTGCAGGAACCAATTCATTTATTAGCGAGAAATAAAACAAAACATACACATTCGGATGGCAAAAGCGAGGGTCAGATTCTGCCTTTCGGAGCTGTTGGGCGCAGGATTTGGCTCTGGGCTTCCATTGGTGAAGGGCGAGGCGCTGTGTGATCGGGGGGACGTTCTTGTGAGATACACAAGAGCTCAGATCTCCACAGAACACTATGTCCCCTCTCCTACATACCATGGGAGCAGAGCCTAGAACTTCATTCCACGGCCAAATATTCTACCCCCAACCTAAAACTTCAAAGCAGCAAAACCACTGTCTGGCCAGCAGGCAGAGAAGCCACATCGTCAATTTATATAATCAATTCTTAGAGCTGGAAGCCGACCTATCAGAAGTCTACTGGAATAAATGTCTGACCTGATCATTTACAGCACTAGGGGACTATTCAATGGACAGCTGTATTGGATTGTTACACAGGCTGGTCACAGAGTGATAGGCAGCAGAGAAAGTGTGCTAGGTGAGGGATTGTTACACAGGTTGGTTACAGAGTGAGAGACAGTAGAGGAAGTGTACTATGTGAGGGATTTTTACACAGGCTAGTCAGAGTGAGAGGCAGAGGAAGTGTGCTAGGTGATCGTTACACAGGCTGATCACAGAGTGAGAGGCAGAGGAAGTGTGCTGTGTGAGGGATTGTTACACAGGCTGGTCACAGGGTGAGGGGCAGCAGAGGAAGTGTTGTAGGTGATCGTTACACAGGCTGGTCACAGAGTGAGAGGCAGAGGAAGTGTGCTGTGTGAGAGATTGTTACACAGACTGGTCACAGGGTGAGGGGCAGCAGAGGAAGTATGCTATGTGATGGATTATTACACAGGCTGGTCACAGGGTGAGGGGCAGCAGAGAAAGTGTACTAGGTGATCGTTACACAGGCTGGTCACAGAATGAAAGGCAGAGGAAGTGTGCTGTGTGAGGGATTGTTACACAGACTGGTTACAGGGTGAGGGCAGCAGAGAAAGTGTGCTAGGTGAGGGATTGTTACACAGGCTGGTCACAGAGTGAGAGGAAGTGTGCTGTGTGAGGGATTGTTACACAGACTGGTCACAGGGTGAGGGGCAGCAGAGGAAGTGTGCTAGGTTAAGGATTATAGCAAAAAATCTAGACAAGCCTTTCTCAACCCTTTTAAATACCAATGACCCTTGAAAATATCTTTCTGGTGTCACGCAACCCACTCCTCAAAATTATTATATCTACATCACATGGTAGATTAGTGTGTTAGTTAGTGGGAAGATTGCTTATTACATGTGCAGTCAGTAGGTAGGCTCTCCCCTACAAAAAGATCATTGTGCTAGTGGCTACTTATCTGAGAAGAACTCCTAGCAACCTCTGGAGGAACCCTGAGGTTCCACAGAGCTCTGGTTGGGAAAGGCTGATCTAGACAGTAAAGCCAACCAAGGAATGTGATTTATTGTCATTCAGAATGGTTTACCAGTGAATGAAGAGGTAGGTTAAGAATGGTGGAGGGTAATGATAGTGCGGTATTTACCAACATTTGGGAACCTTCACTCAACAATGCTACTCATCAATCATCTACGAAGCTTTGTGATGGACTTCGGAACACCTCCTTATTGCCTCAACCTAACCGGCAATAAGAAGTGCCGAGTGATCTGCTCACTTTCCAGCTCTGTGGCTTTGCTGCTTTGATAAACGATGTGGTGGGATTGGGGTGTGCTACATTGGGGGGTTCAGACCCTCAGGCTGGTGAAACCGATACTCAGCCGTATATAAATGAAGAGGGATTAAACCTTGAGAGGATCCTTCAACTTTCCAAAGGAGCATTCTGCACACAGAGGAAACCCTGGCAGCAGTGGAACAGTCTCTGATAACTATCAAATCTCAAATTCCACTAGATTATCATACATGAAAAGAAACATTAACAGAAAATGGGCAGGAAGCGATCATAACGTTTTAGTAGAATTTTTTCAGCTATGTGATTAAATACTAAACTTATAGGGTTTTCTACCTCCTGCAAAGATATCTTCAGTTCCTAAGTAGGCTACTTCAACTACATAAAAATAATCTTAAAAATAAACAAACAAAAAAATCTGATAAAATTTTGGAGAAGAGAAACGAAAACTAGAAATCAAACAGGCTGGACACCCAGAAAACAGGACGTGGACAAGCTGAAGTGAGGCCTAGTAGTAAATGTCCATGGTGTATACCCAAGACTGAAAGCGGAGCTCATCGCTACTCTACACATGCAAACTACAAATTAAAAGCAAACTAAAACAAACAGCAAGGAACCTGCACAACTATCCACCCTCTCCTGGCAAGGGGAATGGCCGCCATTTCCACTATGGGGGGGGGGGGGGGGGGGAGTTAAGGTTCTCCACCCTCCCCCTGCCATATCTATTGGGGAAGGAAGAGTTGGGTTCTCCACCCTCCCCTGCCATGGAAAGGCAACCATGTCTACTAGAGGAGGAAAGGTTGGGTTCTCCACCGTCCCCTGCCAAGGCAATAGTAGCCATATCTACTGGAGGAGGAAGAGTTGGGCTCTCCACCCTACCATTCCAAGGTAATGGCAGCCATGTCTACTGAAGGAGGAAGAGTTGGGCTGGAGTCAGGGAGCTAGATGAGGTAAGTATGGTTCTGCAGGTGGCCAGCCTTCACTTTTGGATCTGGAAAATAAAGAGACGCAGATTGATGTTCTTCGCAGCCAGAAGTTTGTTACATTCCACGGAGTCTATGATGGGTAGGGGCACATACTCAGTCTCATTATTCTCGTTGGTGAAGACAAAGTGGTAGATGACCGGGTGAATTTTGACATCGTCGTAGGGGCCTTTGAGCAGCAGAAAGGAGCATTCCACTGGAGTATTAACCTTGCTTTTTAGGATGAGTTGGAAGGAGAGGGTTCGCTTGCAAGACAAGTTGGGGTTCCTTTCTGAATCGTTGACGCGAGCTTTCAGAACCCAGGTCTGGTTGAGAACTGTGAAGCGTGGGGTCTCATAGTACAGGCGGGTAATGAAGTCATCTGTTCTGTAGGGTCGAAACTGGACTTCTGAGAGAATGGGGAGGAAGGAAGAAAAAGAAAAAAGAAAATTATTGGGTGAAGATGTTGTTTCACATTCCCCCAACACCACTTTACCTGTTACCGTTGACCGGTCAGTGGCCGCTTCTGCACTGGTTTGCCTCATAAAAGGGATCTTTTATATCTTTTTATCTCTTAAAAAGGGGAAAGGGAGATAAAGGTTGCTCAACACATGCAGTAAATTGCGTGTCAAACAAAAGACGTACTTGGTCCCATACAGACAAGGCCTACGTGACCATTAAATTGTTTAATTGTTAACCCAAAATGATGAAATTTACATTTTTCATTCTTCTTACCTTCCTTCTCTGTATAATGCTGCCTTTCATTGGTTGTGAGATATTACTGAAGACTAAATAGCTGGTGATCCTTCATGTTGTAGGCCTTCCTGTCATCTTCTGACCACACTAACCACGGATACATATCCATGGTAGCGTAGTCAGATTGTGCCCTCTCTTCTTTGCCTGGGATCTACAGGAAGCCATGACTTGTGATGTCACAGGCTGACCCACTTCTCCGCCGATTGGCAATGGCTCCTGGCTGGAGTCTTACTGTCAATCTCAAGAGGAATGTCACAGCACTGAGCAGATATTTGGGATTGAGCCACGTCCCTGCCCTATAGACAAACTCAGTGAAGGGAGTAACTGTGGTCACGTGAGCGCTAAATAAACTTTATTTTTCAGGTACTTGACAGACTTTAAAAAGGACTAAAAAGTATTCTATGTGGCTTTACAACTCTATGACAGAATTACTTTCTCCGATACTCAGAATAACGTCTGCTGGAGGTTCCTCAAAGTCCACGCATTTTAGTCTTGGCTGGAATTCACAGAATTGATCTTGTATGACAACTTAACAAACCTAACGCTAGGAGCAGTAGAGCACATACCATCTTTTACATTAGTTCGTACAATCCTCCTTCGCTTTTATTGGACAAAAATTCATGCTTTGTATTAAAAGCCAACATTGCAAGAGCAAAAAACGTCATCTTTTTTTTTCAGCTGCATTTATTAAGAACACACAGAGAGATATCCATTTCAGAGAATAAAAGTTTATTCCAAAGTCATACAAAGCTAAAAAATCAAAAATCAAAAAAACAGGTTCATGATTGATACAATACCGGAATGTTCCCCAGATTCGGAGAACACATTGCACATTACAAGACACAGCTCACATCATGAGGAACCTTTACGACATTCTTTTCCCACTCCTTATATTAAAATCATAACATTTTGGTGCCGTGACCCGGGTATGAAGTTACAAAACCAATCAACACATGGCTGAAGAAATTTTTATTTCGGACAGATCAATGTGCTTCCGCTATATACAAATCTCTCACCTCCTTTATACGACTATTAAAATAAACAAAAGTCCATCCTGATGGAGGAGAAGGCAACATTAAAAATCGTTATTTACAGAGAGAAAATAACATGGTGAAAACACGATCAAATTTCAAGGTTACGTACTTACCTGGTCAGGGATACGACCTATCATCATACCCTTCCTCAACCCCCCCCCCATTCACCATAATAAATTCAGGGAAATGGAAAAAAAAAAAAAACACCGGAGAGCAGTCACTAAATGTTTTACCCAGACAAAGCACTGGTGTAAATAGTTTAGAGAGAGAAGAGAAGAGAAGAGAAGACAGAGAGACAGAGACACAAGGACAGGAAATCTAAAAGAGAGAAGAAGGGCGGAGATCTAAAAGAGAGAAGAAGGACAGAGATCTAAAAGAGAGAAGAAGGGCAGAGATCTAAAAGAGAGAAGAAGGGCAGAGATCTAAAAGAGAGAAGAAGGGCAGAGATCTAAAAGAGAGAAGAAGGGCAGAGATCTAAAAGAGAGAAGAAGGGCAGAGATCTAAAAGAGAGAAGAAGGGCGGAGATCTAAAAGAGAGAAGAAGGGCGGAGATCTAAAAGAGAGAAGGGCGAAAAAAAAAAAAAAAAAAGAGAGAAGGGCGGAGATCTAAAAGAGAGAAGGGAGGAGATCTAAAAGAGAGAAGGGCTGAGATCTAGAAGAGAGGAGATCTAGAAGAGAGGAGAGGAGAACTAGAAGAGAGAGGAGCAAGAAATGAAGGCGGCAGGGGGCTCCTGCTCGGACCGCCATTTTCTGCCTTTGTAAATACACAGAGCTCTGCAAGTACCCCAGATTCACACACATCCAGGCGCTTTAACCGCTTCCGAACCACAAAGTAAGATTGTTGCAGACTTACCTTCCACCAGAAAGCTGAAACACATCGGTAATCCAAGGGAAGGGAGGGCTTCCCCTGCATAAGTGGGGCCCAGTGCATCTTAGACATGGGGGTTCTCTTCATCTTCTTCTGAAACCTGCTTCTCAACATCAAAGAAAGACATATACTGACACACACAGCTCCTCCTACTAGGATGAGGAATGGGCAGTGCGTATGGAATCATGTGCCATCAAGGAGACCAATCAGAGGTGGGTCAGTACATAAAGATCAGCAGCTAATTCGCAGTGACAGCTGCCCCTCTTCATGTCCTTGGTGACACTTACCCTACAGTAACACATGATTTGGTTGGGGAGGGATGGTTGGACAACCCACATGGTAACCCCCGCTCTTCAGATTCTCAGCTGCAGAATGACAGCTACATCCTTTAACGACACCTACAAAGCAAAAGAGTGACATGCACAAAGAACGGCTGTGTATCATCTCTCCACCGAGAGCCCCCAACAGACACTATTGACTTCTACAGGCCAAGGAGCAGCCAGTTCAGCCCTTACCTGTGTAACCGATCTTCTCGAAGCTCAGCAGGCCGAAGATGCTGTTGTACAATTGCATCTCCGTCTTGTGGCTTTGGTCCATCTCGTCCAAGATCTCCATCAGCTCATTACCGGTTTTGGTGGGGTGGCAACACTCGGACTCGTGCACGGTCAGCTCGTGGAAGGGACCCTGCCAAGGGCAGCCAATCCTCTTGTATTTACACTGCGTTACTCTGCATGATAAGCAAAATGGACAGACGGGAAAGTTAGCTGTGGAGTTGATGAGCATCAGATAATTCAATACGACAATAAAAAATAGACGTAAAGCTGAACTCATGTGTCTTCTTCTGGAATCTCAAAAAATATTGTGTGAATTTAATGCTTTTCTTGTTATGTACTAAAACAATTTCTGTAATATTTTGAAAATATGCTAATCTATATTTATATTGTACACAGTGCAAACCCTACACGGACACTGGCCCCTGAAGAAAGGACTTGGTTCTGAAACGCGTAGGGCCTGAATTTACCCTTGTGGATTAGTCCAATATGCACCCATGAACTTTGTTTTTAACATTTATTCTTTGTCTTTTTTGTAAAAATAAACTTTTATTAAAATGATTTACGCTACTTGAATTAAAGAATTGTTACCGCTAAAGCCCCACCTCGGGGGATCCCTTTCTTTTTCTTCTGAAATCTCGGTGAGATTTGTGTACAGCCATGGCCAAGAAGAAATAATATTCAAAATATTAAATTTTCACAAAGTCTGTTTCTTCAGTCTTTGTCAGATGTTACTATGGGATACTGAAGTATAATTTATAATAGGGCTGGTACTGATCAAAATTTTTGTGTTCGATTAATCGTTTTTTTTTTTAATCGACTAATTTCGATTAATTATAACGCACATACAGATCCAACTATTTTTAGCTGATCTCCTTGCAGGCCGATTCCCAGTGCAGCTCCAACCACTGGAAAAATGGATAGCAGGATACCAAAAAACACACAAAGGCAGCGCTTGATGGGAAGAGCAATAAAACTTTTATAGTCTTCAAGTTGGTAACAAAATAAATATTGCACTGGAGATAAAATCAATGTAGCTACATAAACTGTAAAAATGGTGCGAGTAATACCAAACGGTACCAAGAGCAGTCATAAAAACATGTAGCTAAGTATGATACTGGTATAAAAATGTGTACAACGATACCACTGCTAAGTCCAGATGAGGAGAGGTTAACATCAGTCGGCATGAAGGGAACTATCACAACTCCTAGTGGATGGCTGTAGAATCCCAGGTTGATAGAGGGAAGTGTATCAGCCCTTGCGTGTGGCAGATAGTAAGGTCCCGCCGGCATGCAGATAAGAAGGCACAGCAAAGGAGCCCTTCAGATGGACACGGCAACCCCCGCCGCTGTTCGTGACGTTACTGGATCTCTGACAGAACTCCCTAAAGTCCCAGAAGGAGGCGGAGAGGTAAGTACCAATCAAAAGAATTTTAAATCAATCAAAAAGATTTTGATCGATCAAAAAAATAATTGATTAATTAAAAGTTAATTTGCACAGCCCTAATTTATAAGCATTCCATAAGTGTCAAAGGCTTTTATAGACAATGACATGACGTTTATGCAAAGAGCCTTCTTTTTCAAGACCTCTGCAACTTGCCCTGGCATGCCGTCACTCAACTTCTGGGCCACATCCTGACTTGCATAATCAATGGTTGGAGTTTGTCAGAATTTTTTTTTTTTTTTTTATTCATCCGCCTCTAGAGGGTTGACTGCAAGCTCTCAATGGGATTAAGGTCTGGGGAGTTTGGGTCATGCACCCAAACTTTTAAAGTTTTGTTCCCCAAGCCACTAAGCTACAACTTTCGCCTTATGGCAAGAAGCTCCATCATGCTGGAGAAGGCATTGTTCCTCACCAAATTGTTCTTGAATGGTTGGGAGAAGTTGCTCTCGGGAGAGGTTTTTGTACCATGCTTCTTCATGGCAGATTGTGAGTGAGCCCCCCACTCCCTTGACTAAGAAGCAACCTCACACATGAATGGTCTCAGAATGCATGGCACCGAACCGATGTTAGCGCTCACCTTTTCTTTTCAGAAAAGGGATTCATCAGGGAAAACGACTTCACCCCAGTCTGTCTGATGTTTTTCCTAAAGAGAAGTGGCTTCTTTGCTGCACTTCTTGGCACCAGGCCATCCTCCAAAAGTCTTCTCCTCACTGTGCGTGCCGATGTCCTCCCACCTGCCCGCCGCCATTCCTGAGCATGCTCTGCACTGGTGGTGCCCGATCCTGCAGCTGAATCGCCTGTAGTAGACGGTCCTGATGCTTTCTGGACTTTGAAGCCTTCCTCACAACACTTGAACCTCTCTATACACTGACACCTGTGTTACCAAGAGAACCACTGACATGTTAGCTGGTCCTTTTGTGGCAGGGCTAAGATGCAATGGAAATGTTTATTTTTTTTATGGGATTAAGTTCATTTTCAATGTAAAGAGGGACTTTGCAATTCACCTGATCGCTCTTCATTACATTCTGAAGTAGATGCAAATTCCCATCATAAAAACTGAGGCTGCAGACTTTGTGAAAATCAATATTTGTGTTGTTCCCAAAACTTTTGGCACATCTGTATTTCTCCCAGATTTGTGCAATTATCCAGTGTGAGACTTCCTGTAATAAAGACCACTCACTGCTGTTTTCTCTTCTTGTGCAGGGGGACTGGTCTCGTCTCCGCCTCCTCCTGCCTTTTAATGTGGAGGTTGGATCCTGCTGGACCCCTCAAATAGATACCCAACATGCCATGCTTTAAAATTGCGCGTGGACAAACCACTGTACATAAAAATCTCCATAAGTGTTGCTTTAAAAAGTCTAGTGCTAGAATTATTGCGCTCGCACAGATGTTCGCGGCGACACCCAACATGTGGTGCAAACACTATTTACATATGTGGGCGTGACCTATGTATGTGCCACTCCTGCACGTGGGGATGGAGGTGCTTTAAACATAAAAAAAAAAAAAGAAAGTGATCACTTTTATTATTATTACTGTACACATAACTTGCGATAACAATACAGCATGACAGGTCCTCTTTATGGAGAGCTCTGGAGTCTAAAATACCTCAATCTCTCCTCTACCCTTAAAAATTATAAGATCAAAAAAATGTATCTTTTGCGTTAAAAAAAAAATATATATCATCATCAAGTTTACGTGGCCCGAGAACAGGAAGTGACATCATGACATCACTCCATTCCTCCAAGGGCATAGAGAAGAGCGGTGGCCATCTTGCCATTGCTTATCCTCATAGGGAGACACTGCGGGCACCGGATTGTTCCCAGACTCAGCGATCCGTAACATAAGCCCGGGAAGTGGCAGCGGAGAGGAGGGGGGGGGTCACATCTACCGCCGTTTCTAAAAGTGATCCTGTAGCGAATCCTCCGCAGGGACCACTTATATCTGAAAACCAGCCGCCTAAAAGAAAAGAAAATACCAGGGTTATGGCACATCTAGCTGCAACCATAACCCCGGTATTGAACGTCAAAATAATGATGTCAATTCCCAGTTAGGCGTATTTCGGGATCTCAGTAGTGTGATATTCTGCTCCTAACAGCCGGAGAACCAAATCACAGTGGTTCCTGGTCATGTGACCATTATGTTGGTTCTGACAGAGATCACATGCAAGATGAAGACGGCAGATGGACACAGGGATTCAGTCGGGTTATACTTCTGCCTACAGGAGGATTCCACCCAGGCAAACAGAAAAAAAAAATGTAAGCCAGCGTACCCCTTCTCTACCCAGCATGCTTCAGTTTTGTGGTAAAGCACACAAAGGGTTGTAACTTGTGTCCTTCAAAAGACATCAAGAAAAAGATTTTATGGTAAACAATACAAAAATCAAAATTTTCCTTTCTCGTCCACTGAGGGACACGAGAATTCCGATACAGTCCGGACCTCCAAAAGCAAAATACAACTGAGGGACGGCCAACACAGGAAAAATAAAAACCCACAGGCCTTACCGGGACTGGGGGCCGCCCTCAGCTTGGGCGCTAATAGAAGGACCAAAACTGAACAGATGAGCTGAAACACCCTACGAGCCAGAAGAACCCAACAACATGACTAGGGGGAGAGCATGGAAGATCCACCTGGTGCTCAAAAACAGAGAAGGTAATTACCGGAGAGGGGAGGACTCTACACAGAAAGAACACTCAACCCAAGCCAGAAACAATCGGATTAATTAGAATCCACCATAAAACAGGTAGATCATTAACTTACCGATAAAAAACGGATATGGTCAACAGAACAAACCTTTGGAGAGGAAGAACAGGTTCCAAAGGGAAACATAAGACAGGTCTAAGTAAACGACCAGCAAATAGCAAAAACATTCTAGGGACAAAAAGTGTAGCGCTTGTTAGCCACTTAAGGACCGCCTAACGCCCATATACGTCGGCAGAATGGCACGGCTGGGCACAATCACGTACCTGTTTCGAAGCTCCGCGGCCGCGTCCCGCGATCGGTCCCCGGAGCTGAAGAACGGGGAGAGGTGAGTGTAAAACAAACCTTCCCCGTTCTTCTCAGTGGCAGTGTCATTGATCGTCTGTTCCCTGATATAGGGAAAGGCGATCAATGATGTCACACGTTCAGCCCCACTCCTACAGTTAGAAACACATATGAGGTCACACTTAACCCCTTCAGCGCCCCCTAGTGGTTAACTCCTAAACTGCAGTTGTCATTTTCACAGTAATCAGTGCATTTTTTGCTGTGAAAATGACAATGGTCCCAAAAATGTGTCCGCCATAATGTCGTAGTCACCAAAAAAAACGGGGTGGTTGTCCCCTAAAGCCAGGAGATATACTGAGGGGTGGTTGTCCCCTAAAGCCAGGAGATATACTGAGGGGTGGTTGTCCCCTAAAGCCAGGAAATATACTGAGGGGTGGTTGTCCCCTAAAGCCAGGAAATATACTGAGGGGTGGTTGTCCCCTAAAGCCAGGAAATATACTGAGGGGTGGTTGTCCCCTAAAGCCAGGAAATATACTGAGGGGTGGTTGTCCCCTAAAGCCAGGAAATATACTGAGGGGTGGTTGTCCCCTAAAGCCAGGAGATATACTTAAGGGGTGGTTGTCCCCTAAAGCCAGGAGATATACTGAGGGGTGGTTGTCCCCTAAAGCCAGGAAATATACTGAGGGGTGATTGTCCCCTAAAGCCAGGAAATATACTGAGGGGTGGTTGTCCCCTAAAGCCAGGAAATATACTGAGGGGTGGTTGTCCCCTAAAGCCAGGAGATATACTTAAGGGGTGGTTGTCCCCTAAAGCCAGGAAATATACCGAGGGGTGGTTGTCCCCTAAAGCCAGGAAATATACTGAGGGGTGGTTGTCCCCTAAAGCCAGGAAATATACTGAGGGGTGGTTGTCCCCTAAAGCCAGGAAATATACCGAGGGGTGGTTGTCTTTGTCTGTCCCCCCAACACCGCACACTCCCTCAATGGAGTAAGTAAGATGGACTCCCTGCCTGACAAGAAGAGAGCAAAAAGGTACCCCAGATTCAGACCTTTCTAGGGATGACTTGATCTGGATCATCCTGCCCTCTGGTCGACTTGTAGGCTAGGAAATCCCTCAGAAGAAGGAGGAACATGAGGGGTATAATGTACAATGGGGGCTGTTCATGTCATACAGATGGGATCTTCCCAAGGAAGGGGGCAGAAGCCAAGATTGAGGGTCGCTGCAGAACCTGAAAGGGCTTAGGGAAGGAGCAACCAACGGGGGCAGCAGAAGCGAGGGATTACCCCGAGTGCTAACTGGAGCTTCTTGCACTGGAATCCCAGAGAGGGAGGCCGGCCACCCAGGATGCACAATCGGCCACCAACTTGAAGATGTGGGGTAACACCTTCATGGAGACGGATTAGTAAAGTCAGGCTCAGGGGGCCTGGGGACACTTACTGCAGAACTAGATTTAGAAGGGTGATATTAAACCGACCTCTATAGGCCTTCCACATTGTGACCGGAACACATTCTGGCCCACCCGCGACACTGACCTGGTCCGCCCACCCGCGACACTGACCTGGTCCGCCCACCCACGACACTGACCTGGTCCGCCCAACCGCGACACTGTGCAAAATCCAGGAATCAAAATAGGGAAGGGGATATCACTTGTTCTAGGTAGGTCAAACAAAAAGGTAAAAACCTCTCCTCTAGTTTAGAAGCCCAGGTGCTAGCAATGCATATAGCAATAAAACAAGTTCTGGACACAGCCGCACTCCAAAAAAGTTTTTGCCTTTTATTAAAAAATTGAATAGAAAACAAATGCCACATCAGAACTGACAGAAGAGCCGACGCGTTTCACACTAACAAACAGTGCTTAGTCATAGCTGTCCTGTTTTATCACCCGCGACGACACCAATCGGGTCCGGCCAACAATATTGTCAGGCCACCCGCGGCACCAATCTGGTCCAGGCCACCCGCGACAACAACAGAAAAACCGCCGGGAATCCCTGGGGGAAAAATTAGAACATGTTTTCTATTTTCCTGCCGGGATTTCCAGCGATCTTTTTCACGGCACTTTTCCTATGGTCCAGCCACCCGCCACGCCAATCTGGTCCGGGCCACCCGCCGCGCCAATCTGGTCCGGGCCACCTGCCGCGCCAATCTGGTCCGGGCCACCCGCCGCGCCAATCTGGTCCGGGCCACCCGCCGCGCCAATCTGGTACGGGCCACCCGCCACGCCAATCTGGTCCGGGCCACCCGCCACGCCAATCTGGTAAGGGCCACCCGCCACGCCAATCTGGTAAGGGCCATCCGCCACCACGCCACGCCAATCTGGTAAGGGCCATCCGCCACGCCAATCTGGTCCAGGCCACCAGCCGCGCCACCAATCTGGTCCAGGCCACCAGCCGCGCCACCAATCTGGTCCAGGCCACCAGCCGCGCCACCAATCTGGTCCAGGCCACCAGCCGCGCCACCAATCTGGTCCAGGCCACCAGCCGCGCCACCAATCTGGTCCAGGCCACCAGCCGCGCCACCAATCTGGTCCAGGCCAGCCGCGCCACCAATCTGGTCCAGGCCAGCCGCGCCACCAATCTGGTCCAGGCCAGCTGCGCCACCAATCTGGTCCAGGCCAGCCGCGCCACCAACAGGAAAACCACCGGGAATCCCGGGGGGGGAAAATTAGAACATGTTTTCTATTTTCCTGACGGGATTCCCGGCGGTCTTTTTCACGCCACTTTTCCTATGGGAAAAACTGCGACAGTGCATACACATGGCCGGGTTTCCCGGCCAAAGCTCTCATGGCGGTTTTACTGCCAGGAAAACCGGCCGCGTGTAGGTGGGAAAAAGCTGCCGAGCAGGTTCTCAGTTTTCCCCTTGGTTTTCCCAGCGGACTTTTTACCGCCGAAAAACAACGATCGTGCGTACAAGGCACAAAGACCAGCAATATAGCAAGGAATCTTGACTGGATTTGATGGAAGAGGAATCCAAAAAAAAAAAAGATGAAAAAATAAAAAGAAGGATTAACAGACAAAGAAATAAAAAATAAAAAAGTTACACTCTTCTCAACAGAGCAAGGAAAAGACGTCCATCCTCCGAGGACACTAACAAAAAATTGGAGCATGCTCGGTAGAGGACGGCTCATACCGTGGGCTGCATTACATGTCTTTTGTTTGCCAGTGTCCCGACCTTCAAGCTGTATAACCTGAATTTCTGTGTCCCTCAATTAAAGGGGCTGTAAAGGTTCATGTTTATTCATGAAAAGGTAAATAAAAATCTGATGTTTGCCGGCCCCTCCAGCCTCCCCCTCGGGGCCACTCTGTGCAAAACAAGCAAAATAACCTGTTTGTTATTTATTTTTATTTATTTAAAAGCTTTACAACCCCTTTAACCACTTGCCATCCCGGCCATTGTAGAATGATGGCCACAAGGTGGCTCTACAAGGGCAGGAGGCCGTTTATCGACGTCCTCCGCTCCTCCTGGCCACTAAGGGGCGCCCGCGTGCCCGCCGCGTCACTCGGGTGTCGATGAGTGTGCCTGGCGCCCGCAATGTCCGTGGAGCTCTGTGTGTAATGATGGAGGGGGTAAACACAGAGATCCACGTCCTGTCAGGGAGAGAAGAGACCGATGCTGTGTCCCTTGTACATAGGGACAACCATTGGTCACCTCCCCAGTCAGTCCCCTCCCCCCACAGTAAGAATCACTCCCTAGAGAACACATTAACCCCTTGATCTCCCGCTAGCGTTAACCCCGTCCCTGCCAGTCACATTTGTACAGTAATCAATGCATCTTTATAGCACTAATCGCTGTAAAAATGTGAATGGTCCCAAAAATGTGTCAAAAGTGTCCGATGTGTCCGGCGGAATATCGCAGTCCGGACACAAATCGTAGATAACCACCATTACTAGTAAAAAAGAAAAATAATAATAAAAAAAAAAAAATCTATCCCCTATTTTGTAGACGCTATAACTTTTGCGCAAACCACTCACTATACACTTATTGGGATTTTTTTTGTTACCAAAAATATGTAGAAGAATACGTATCGGCCTAAACTGAGGGAAAAAATAAATAAAAATTGGGATATTTATTATAGCAAAAAGTAAAACAAAATATTGGGCCGAATTCAGATACAAAAATGTATCTTTCCGGCAGGGTAGCGTATGGTGTTTACGCTACGCCGCCGCAAATATTATGGGCAAATGCCTTATTCAGAAAGCACTTGCTCCATAATATGCGGCGGCGTAGCATAAAGTGCACGGTGGAAGGCCGCGCAATTCAAATTTCTGAAGTGAGGGCGTGATTCGTGTAAATGAATTATGACGCCACGTAATTGACGTTTTTTTTTTTGGCGGCGCATGCGTCATCCGTGGACGTTCCCAGTGCGCATGCGCGAAATCACGTCGCTTTTTGTCAATGTAAACAACGTGAACGTAACTAACGTCGAGCCCCATTCCCAAACTATTTACGAAAACTACGTAACCGACGTACAATTCGACGCTGTCCCGACGTCCGTACTTAACATTGGCTACGCCTCCTATAGCAGGGGTAACCTTACCCCGCTCAAAAGCTTACGCAAACGACGTAAACTACCACGCGCCGCCGCAAGTACATTCGGGAATTGGCATAAATAGCTCATTTGCATATATATTATGCGGAAAACCGCCGTAAGCGCCACCTAGCGGCCAGCGTAAATACGCAACTAAGATACGACGGTGTAAAAGACTTACGCCGCTCGTATATTAGCAGAATTCCAGCGTATCTTCTTTTCTGAAGAGCAAAAAAAAGATACACCGGCTATTCTTAGGGCCAGATTCTCAGCGGCGCTACGACGGAGTATCTCAGATACCCCGTCGTATCGCCGTTTTTTTTGCCTCGTATCTATGCGAGTGATGCTTAGCATCACTTTGGCATAGATACGCTTCTACATCCGACAAGTGTAATACCATTACACTTGCGGATCGTAGTTGTAATGACAACTCCAGCCACTAGGTGGCCTTTACGTTGTTTTCTCATTTGCATCTGCAAATGAGGCTAATACGCCGGTTCCTGAACGCTTTTACGCCGCCCCGTCGCCGCGTACGTCGTTTACTAACTCGTAAGGTTACCCCAACTTCTATGAGGAGTATCCTTACGAAGTTCCGTCGGATGCCATGTTAAGTATGGCGTCGGGTCAGCGTCGGCTTTTTCCGTCGCTTACGTCGTTTTACTAACTCGTTCGCGAATAGGGCATTGCGTAAGTGACGATCACGTCGTTTTGACGTCGGTTTCAACTACGCTTTCCGACGTGAGCTGGAGCATGCGCACTGGGCTTTTTCCCCGGCCGGCGCATGTGCAGTTCTTTCGACGCGGGGGCGCCCTTAATTTAAATACAAGCCGCCCCCTTTGAATTACGCGGGCTTACGCTGGCCCATTTTTGCTACGCCAACGCAAACTACGGAGCAAATGGTTAGAGAATACGGCACTTGCTCTAGTACGATGCGGCGGCGTAGTGTAAATGGCTTACGATACGCAAGCGAAATTCTATGAGAATCTGGCCCTTAGTATTTACGCGGCGTGTCTCTTGATACGCTGACGTAAATTCTTTTTGAATTTGGCCCATCGTGTTTTTTTTTAGAAATTTTCGCTCTGTTTTTGTTTATAGCGCAAAAAAATAAAAACCGCAGAGGTGATCAAATACCACCAAAAGAAAGCTCTATTTGTGGGGAAAAAAGGACGCCAATTTTGTTTGGGAGCCACGTCGCACGACCGCGCAATTGTCAGTTGAAGCTGAAATTTGGCCTGAGCAGGAAAGGGGGGTAAATGTGCCCAGTAAGCAAGTGGTTAAAAAAAGAAAAATAAATATTTTTTGCACAGTTGAGAACACAGAATATAAAAAACGGAAGAGGATTTTCTTTTGCATAAAACATTGTATCAATGCCTTCTAAAATCTGCTTACTTATTGGTTTGGCAGGTAAGGGAGTCAAAGGGGCTAAATTTGGGCATCCATTCACCATTGACCTCGGGCCCCCGAAGGGTGAATAGAGGGACCCCGAGCACGGCATGTGAGGCTACAAACTGAATGACTGGATGAACAGCGGAGGAATGATATCGGACACATGAGGAATGTCGCACCTGTCCTGGCACTCCTCCTTCTTGTGCCGCTCCAGTAGAGCGCGAGGGAAAGCCTTCATACAGAAGCCACATTCCGTGGGCAGCTCGCTCACCGCCTTCTCCACCGCCAGGTTCCGGCAGCACAGGCTCTTGCTGATCTCGCAGCGGCAGTTGGGGCAGGTGGCCTGCTCCTCCTTCAGCCGGGCGTCCGCCAGGAGGTGGATGAAACAGCCGGCACACATCAGGTGTCCGTTGGTGCACTGCAGAGGGGAGAGCGCAATTAGATATATGGGGGGGGGGGGGGGGGGGGGGGGGGGGGGGCTGGATGAAAACAAAAGAAATCAATTTATTTAGAACTTCTCAGGGGTCTAGAGCAGGGGTCTCCAAACTGCGGCCCGAGGGCTGATCACACCACCTCAGGGGGGTCGTTACCCAACCCGGACCTTGTACACCCCCCGACACTTCTCTGATCACACCACCTCAGGGGGGTCATTACCCAACCCGGACCTTGTACACCCCGACACCTCTCTGATCACACCACCTCAGGGGGGTCATTACCCAACCCGGACCTCTTACACCCCGACACCTCTCTGATCACACCACCTCAGGGGTCATTACCCAACCCGGACCTCTTACACCCCGACACCTCTCTGATCACACCACCTCAGGGGGGTCATTACCCAACCCGGACCTTGTACACCCCGACACCTCTCTGATCACACCACCTCAGGGGGGTCATTACCCAACCCGGACCTTGTACACCGCGACACCTCTCTGATCACACCACCTCAGGGGGGTCATTACCCAACCCGGACCTCTTACACCCCGACACCTCTCTGATCACACCACCTCAGGGGGGTCATTACCCAACCCGGACCTTGTACACCCCGACACCTCTCTGATCACACCACCTCAGGGGGGTCATTACCCAACCCGGACCTCTTACACCCCGACACCTCTCTGATCACACCACCTCAGGGGTCATTACCCAACCCGGACCTCTTACACCCCGACACCTCTCTGATCACACCACCTCAGGGGGGTCGTTACCCAACCCGGACCTCTTACACCTCGACACTTCTCTGATCACACCACCTCAGGGGTCATTATCCAACCCGGACCTCTTACACCTCGACACCTCTCTGATCACACCACCTCAGGGGGGTCATTACCCAACCCGGACCTCTTACACCCCGACACCTCTCTGATCACACAACCTCAGGGGGGTCATTACCCAAACCGGACCTCTTACACCCCGACACCTCTCTGATCACACAACCTCAGGGGGGTCATTACCCAACCCGGACCTCTTACACCCCGACACCTCTCTGATCACACAACCTCAGGGGGGTCATTACCCAACCCGGACCTTGTACATCCCGACACCCCTCTGATCACACCACCTCAGGGGGGTCATTACCCAACCCGGACCTTGTACACCCCGACACCTCTCTGATCACACCACCTCAGGGGGGTCGTTACCCAACCCGGACCTTGTACACCCCCCGACACTTCTCTGATCACACAACCTCAGGGGGGTCGTTACCCAACCCGGACCTCGTACACCCCCCGACACTTCTCTGATCACACCACCTCAGGGGGGTCATTACCCAACCCGGACCTTGTACACCCCGACACCTCTCTGATCACACCACCTCAGGGGGGTCGTTACCCAACCCGGACCTCTTACACCTCGACACTTCTCTGATCACACCACCTCAGGGGTCATTACCCAACCCGGACCTCTTACACCTCGACACCTCTCTGATCACACCACCTCTAGGGGGTCATTACCCAACCCGGACCTCTTACACCCCGACACCTCTCTGATCACACCACCTCAGGGGTCATTACCCCACCCGGACCTCTTACACCCCGACATCTCTCTGATCACACCACCTCAGGGGGGTCATTACCCAACCCGGACCTCTTACACCGTGACACCTCTCTGATCACACCACCTCAGGGGGGTCATTACCTAACCCGGACCTTGTACACCCCGACACCTGTCAGATCACACCACCTCTAGGGGGTCATTACCTAATCCGGACCTTGTACACCCTAACTTGGTCAGAAAGGGAGGGGCCAACTGAAGAGGGCGACCGGTATGGGTTTTTCTCTGGCTGATGCCGATATTTAGAAAATTGGGATGCCCGATGGCGGATATTTTAGGCCGATTTTTCTTTTTTTTGGCAAGTGGCACTGGTAGGTGTCACCGATTGACACTGGTTGGCATTGGCAGGTGGCACGGTTATATGTAACTGAGTGCAGAGAGACCAGCTGTCAGAATTCAGCGGCAATGTTGGAGGTGGGCGGGGCCCAGCAGCGATCAAACACCAGCCAATGATTGGGCTGCTTAAGGGGGCGGGGGCCACATACACGTGGCAGGGCCACATACACGTAGCGGCACGTCCAGATCCCATCCCATTGGCTGCTGTTTGATAGCTGCTGGGTTCCGCCCACCCCCGACATCATCGCTGAATTCTGACAGCTGGTCTCTCTCTGCATTCAATTGCAAACATCAGTTTCACACACTGGGACAGAGCCAGTGGAGTGTGGGGGAAGGGAGGAGTGCAGTCAGTAGTCGGCCAAATTTTCTCAAAAATTGGCCTACGGCGTTTTCCTAAAAAGGCCAAACATTGTCCGATGTATTGGTCAACCTTTAGTCAACTGTATGCAGAGGTTTGGGGGAGGGATCAGGTGTATGCAGGGGTCAGGTGGGTAGGAGCCAGGTGCATGCGAGGGGTCAGAATGGGAGGAGTCATGTGTTTGTAGGGATCAGGAAGGGAGAAGACGAGCGTATGAAAGGGGCCAGGAGGGGAGCGTATGAAAGGGGCCAGGAGGGGCGTATTAAAGGGTGGGGGAGAGAGGATGCAGGTGTACATATTGGTCAGAAGGGGTCATCTGTCAAATATATAGAGGGGGATGGGGAGGGGCAAGAGATGAGGGGGTGTGGTCAGCTGAGAGGTATAAGGGGAGGGGGGTCAGAGATGAAAGGGAGGAGTCATCTGTCAGATATGAGGGGGAGGGGTAGGCTGTCATGTATGAAGAAGGGGGAGGGGGGGGTCATATGAAGAAGACAGCGGTCAAAGATGAGGGGAGGGGGTCAGCTGTCAGGGATCAGCTGTCAGGTATGAGGAGGGGGGCCGCTGTCAGGTATGAGGAGGGGGCAGGGGGTCACCTGTCAGGTATGAGGAGGGGGCAGGGTCAGCTGTGGGAGGTATAAGTGGGAGGGGTCAGAGATGAGGTGGGAGGGGTCAGGTATGAAGAGTGGGAGGGGTCAGTATAAGGGGAAGGGGTCAGATATAAAGAGGGGTAGGGGTCAGCTGTCAGGCATGAAGTGGGGGGGGGGGGTGGGGGGGGGGGCAGTCAGGTATGAGGAGGGGGAGGGGGGGGTCAGCTGTCAGGTATGGGGAGGGGGGAAGGGTCCGCTGTCAGGTATGGGGGGGGTCAGCTGTCAGGTAGGGGGAGGGGTCAGGTATGGGTCAGCTGACAGCTGTCAGGTATGGGAGGGGGTCAGCTGTCAGGTATGAGGGGGAGGGGGGTCTGCTGTCAGGTGAGGATGGGGAGGGGGAGGTGGTCAGCTGTCAGGTTTGAGGAGGGGAGAGGTGGTCAGCTGTCAGGTATGGGGAGGGGGGGGTCAGCTGTCAGGCATTATGGGGGGGAGGGGGGTTCAGCTGTCAGGTATGAAGAGGGGGAGGGGGTCAGCTGTCAGGTATGGGGAGGGGGGAGTGGTCAGCTGTCAGGTATGGGGAGGGGGGTCTGCTGTCAGCTATAAAGAGGGGGAGGTGGTCAGCTGTCAGGAGGGGGTCAGCTGTCAGGTTTGAGGAGGGGGTCAGCTGTCAGGTATGGGGAGGGGGGGTCAGCTGTCAGGTATGAGGGGGAGGGGGGTCAGCTGTCAGGTATGAGGGGGAGGGGGGTCAGCTGTCAGGTATGAGAAGGGGGAGGGGGGTTCAGCTGTCAGGTATGAGGAGGGGGGAGGGGGTCAGCTGTCAGGTATGAGGAGGGGGTCAGCTATGAAGAGGGGGAGGGGGTCAGCTGTCAGGTATGAGGAGGGGGAGGGGGTCAGCTGTCAGGTATGAGGAGGGGGAGGGGGTCAGCTGTCAGGTATGAGGAGGGGGGGTGGGTCAGCTGTCAGGTATGAAGAGGGGGAGGGGGTCAGCTGTCAGGTATGAAGAGGGGGAGGGGGTCAGCTGTCAGGTATGAGGAGGGGCTCAGCTGTCAGGTATGAGGAGGGGGGAGAGGGTCAGCTGTCAGGTATGAGGAGGGGGGAGAGGGTCAGCTGTCAAGTATGAGGAGGGGGTCAGCTGTCAGGTATGAGGAGGGGGAGGGGGTCAGCTGTCAGGTATGAGGAGGGGGAGGGGGTCAGCTGTCAGGTATGAGGAGGGGGAGGGGGTCAGCTGTCAGGTATGAGGAGGGGGGGAGGGGTCAGCTGTCAGGTATGAAGAGGAGGGGGAGGGGGTCAGCTGTCAGGTATGAAGAGGGGGAGGGGGTCAGCTGTCAGGTATGAGGAGGGCTCAGCTGTCAGGTATGAGGAGGGGGGAGAGGGTCAGCTGTCAGGTATGAGGAGGGGGGAGAGGGTCAGCTGTCAAGTATGAGGAGGGGGTCAGCTGTCAGGTATGAGGAGGGGGAGGGGGTCAGCTGTCAGGTATGAGGAGGGGGAGGGGGTCAGCTGTCAGGTATGAGGAGGGGGAGGGGGTCAGCTGTCAGGTATGAGGAGGGGAGGGGGAGGGGGTCAGCTGTCAGGTATGAGGAGGGGGGAGGGGGGTCAGCTGTCAGGTATGAGGAGGGGGAGGGGGTCAGCTGTCAGGTATGAGGAGGGGTCAGCTATGAAGAGGGGGGAGGGTCATCTATGAAGAGGGGGAGGGGGGGTCAGCTATGAAGAGGGGGGAGGGGGTCAGCTATGAAGAAGGGGAGGGGGGTCAGCTGTCAGGTATGAGGAGGGGGGAGGGGGTCAGCTGTCAGGTATGAGGAGGGGGGAGGGGGTCAGCTGTCAGGTATGAGGAGGGGGAGGGGGTCAGCTGTCAGGTATGAAGAGGGGGAGAGGGGTCAGCTGTCAGGTATGAAGAGGGGGTCAGCTGTCAGGTATGAGGAGGGGGGGGAGGGGGTCAGCTGTCAGGTATGAGGAGGGGGGGAGAGGGTCAGCTGTCAAGTATGAGGAGGGGGAGGGGGTCAGCTGTCAGGTATGAGGAGGGGGTCAGCTATGAAGAGGGGGGAGGGGCATCTATGAAGAGGGGGAGGGGGTCAGCTATGAAGAAGAGGGGGGAGGGGGTCAGCTATGAAGAAGGGGAGGGGGTCAGCTGTCAGGTATGAGAAGGGGGGAGGGGGTCAGCTGTCAGGTATGAGGAGGGGGGAGGGGGTCAGCTATGAAGAGGGGGAGGGGGTCAGCTATGAAGAGGGGGAGGGGGTCAGCTGTCAGGTATGAGGAGGGGGAGGGGGTCAGGTGTCAGGTATGAGGAGGGGGTCAGCTATGAAGAGGGGGGGGGGGTCAGCTATGAAGAGGGGGGAGGGGGTCAGCTATGAAGAGGGGGGAGGGGGTCAGCTATGAAGAGGGGGGAGGGGGGTCAGCTATGAAGAGGGGGAGGGGGTCAGCTGTCAGGTATGAGGAGGGGGAGGGGGTCAGCTATCAAGAGGGGGGGAGGGTCAGCTATCAAGAGGGGGAGGGGGGTCAGCTATCAAGAGGGGGGGAGGGGGTCAGCTATCAAGAGGGGGGAGGGGGTCAGCTATCAAGAGGGGGGAGGGGGTCAGCTATGAAGAGGGGGGAGGGGGTCAGCTATGAAGAAGGGGGAGGGGGTCAGCTATGAAGAAGGGGGAGGGGGGGGTCAGCTGTCAGGTATGAGGAGGGGGAGGGGGTCAGCTGTCAGGTATGAGGAGGGGGAGGGGGGTCAGCTGTCAGGTATGAGGAGGGGGAGGGGGTCAGCTGTCAGGTATGAGGGGGGAGGGGGAGGGGGTCAGCTGTCAGGTATGAGGAGGGGGAGGGGGAGGGGGTCAGCTGTCAGGTATGAGGAGGGGGAGGGGGTCAGCTGTCAGGTATGAGGAGGGGGGGGTCAGCTGTCAGGTATGAGGAGGGGGAGGGGGTCAGCTGTCAGGTATGAGGGGGTCAGGTATGAAGAGGGAGAGGGGGTCAGCTGTCAGGTATGAGGAGGGGGGAGGGGGTCAGCTGTCAGGTATGAGGAGGGGGAGGGGGTCAGCTGTCAGGTATGAGGAGGGGGAGGGGGGTCAGCTGTCAGGTATGGGGAGGGGGTCAGCTGTCAGGTATGGGGAGGGGGGGTCAGCTGTCAGGTATGGGGGAGGGGGGGTCAGCTGTCAGGAGGGGGAGGGGGTCAGCTGTCAGGTATGGGGAGGGGGCAGGGGGTCAGCTGTCAGGTATGGGGAGGGGGCAGGGGGTCAGCTGTGTCAGGTATGGGGAGGGGGTCAGCTGTCAGGAATGAGGAGGGGGCAGGGGGTCAGCTGTCAGGAATGAGGAGGGGGTCAGCTGTCAGGTATGGGGAGGGGGGTCAGCTGTCAGGTATGGGGAGGGGGTCAGCTGTCAGGTATGGGGAGGGGGTCAGCTGTCAGGTATGGGGAGGGGGTCAGCTGTCAGGTATGGGGAGGGGGTCAGCTGTCAGGTATGGGGAGGGGGTCAGCTGTCAGGTATGGGGAGGGGGTCAGCTGTCAGGAATGAGGAGGGGGGAGGGGGTCAGCTGTCAGGTATGGGGAGGGGGTCAGCTGTCAGGTATGGGGAGGGGGTCAGCTGTCAGGTATGGGGAGGGGGTCAGCTGTCAGGTATGGGGAGGGGGTCAGCTGTCAGGTATGGGGAGGGGGTCAGCTGTCAGGTATGAAGAGGGGGAGGGTCAGCTGTCAGGTAGGAGGGGGTCAGGTATGAAGAGGGGGAGGGGTCAAGTATTAGAGGGAGGGGTCAGGTATGAAGAGGGGGTCAGGTATGAAGAGGGGGAGGGGTCAGATAGAGGGGGAGGGTCAGCTGTCAGGTAGGAGGGGGTCAAGTATGAAGAGGGGGAGGGGTCAAGTATTAAAGGGAGGGGTCAGGTATGAACAGGGGCGGGGTCAGGTATGAAACAGGGGAGGGGTCAGGTATGAACAGGGGAGGGGGTCAGGTATGAAGAGGGGGAGGGGTCAAGTATTAGAGGGAGGGGTCAGGTATGAAGAGGGGAGGGGGTCAGGTATGAACAGGGGAGGGGGTCAGATATGAAGAGGGGGAGGGGTCAGATATGAAGAGGGGGAGGGGTCAGATATGAAGAGGGGGAGGGGTCAGATGTCAGGCATGAAGAGGGGAGGGGTCATTTATGAAGGGGGGGGTCAGATGAGGCAGGAGGGGGTCAGCTATAAGGGAGAGGGTTTCGCCTGTCAGGTATAAGGGGGAGAGGTCAGATATAAGGGGAGGGGTCAGGTATAAGAAGTGGGTGGGTCTCATGTGTCAGGTGAAAAGGGGCAGAGCTACTCTGCCAGAAGTGGGCGGGGTCTCCTGTGAGATAAGGAATGGGCGGAGCCTCCCATCAGTAGTGGTTGGGGTAACCTGTCAGATGAGGGGGCGGGGCTCCCTTGTCAGGAGGGGCGGAGTCTCCTGTGACATATGATGAGGGGACAGGGTTTGCCCTGTCAGATGAGGAGGGACGGGGTCTCGTGTGTCAGTAGTGGGCGGGGTCTCCCCTGTCAGTGTGGTGGGCGGGGTCTCCCCTGTCAGTGTGGTGGGCGGGGTCTCCCCTGTCAGGTGAGTTGGGGGCGGGGTCTCGTGTGTCAGTAGTGGGCAGGGTCTCCCCCTTCAGGTTAAGGAGTGGACGGGGTCTCGTGTGTCAGTAGTGGGCGGGGTCTCCCCTGTCAGACGAGGAGGGGGCGGGGTCTCGTGTGTCAGTGGTGGGCGGGTCTCCCCTGTAAGTATGGTGGGTGGGGTCTCCCCTGTCAGGTGAAGATGGGGGGTTGGGGTCTCATGTGTCAGTAGTGGGCGGGGTCTCGCTTGTAAGTATAGTGGGTGGGTCATCCCATCAGGTGAGGAGGGACTGGGTCCCGTGTGTCAGTAGGGGGCGGGGTCCCGTGTGTCAGTAGGGGGTGGGGTCTCCCCGTCAGGTGAGGAGGGGCAGGGTCTCGTGTGTCAGTAGTGGGCGGGGTCTCCCCTGTCATGTGAGGAGGGACGGGGTCTCATGTGTCAGTGGTGGGCGGGGTGTCCCCCGTCAGATGAGGAGGGGCGGTGTCTCGTGTGTCAGTGGTGGGCAGGGTCTCCCCCGTCAGGTGAGGAGGGGCGGGGTCTCCCCCGTCAGGTGAGGAGGGGCGGGGGTCTCGTGTGTCAGTAGTGGGCGGGGTCTCCCCTGTCAGGTAAGGAGGGGCGGGGTCTCGTGTGTCAGTGGTGGGCGGGGTCTCCCCCGTCAGGTGAGGAGGGGGCGGGGTCTCATGTGTCAGTGGTGGGAGGGGTCTCCCCCGTCAGGTGAGGAGGGGGCGGGGTCTTGTGTGTCAGTGGTGGGCAGGGTCTCCCCCGTCAGGTGAGGAGGGGCGGGGTCTCCCCCGTCAGATGAGGAGGGGCGGGGTCTCGTGTGTCAGTGGTGGGCAGGGTCTCCCTCGTCAGGTGAGGAGGGGCGGGGGGTCTTGTGTGTCAGTGGTGGGCGGGGTCTCCCCGTCAGGTGAGGAGGGGCGGGGTCTCCCCCGTCAGATGAGGAAGGGCGGGGTCTCGTGTGTCAGTGGTGGGTGGGGGGTCTCCCCCGTCAGGTGAGGAGGGGCGGGGGTTTCGTGTGTCAGTAGTGGG
This sequence comes from Rana kukunoris, assembly GCA_029574335.1. Lineage (NCBI taxonomy): Eukaryota > Metazoa > Chordata > Amphibia > Anura > Ranidae > Rana > Rana kukunoris. Next base: position 5,193 of record JAJQKJ010001649.1, on the reverse strand, counting down.
CGGGGTCTCCCCTGTCAGGTAAGGAGGGGGCGGGGTCTCGTGTGTCAGTGGTGGGAGGGGTCTCCCCCATCAGGTGAGGAGGGGGCGGGGTCTTGTGTGTCAGTGGTGGGCAGGGTCTCCCCCGTCAGGTGAGGAGGGGCGGGGTCTCCCCCGTCAGATGAGGAGGGGCGGGGTCTCGTGTGTCAGTGGTGGGCGGGGTCTCCCCCGTCAGGTGAGGAGGGGCGGGGGTCTCGTGTGTCAGTGGTGGGCGGGGTCTCCCCCGTCAGGTGAGGAGGGGCGGGGTCTCGTGTGTCAGTGGTGGGCGGGGGTCTCCCCCGGCAGGTGAGGCGGGGCGGGGGTCTCGTGTCAGTGGTGGGCGGGGTCTCCCCATCAGGTGAGGAGGGGCGGGGTCTCCCCCGTCAGATGAGGAGGGGCGGGGTCTCCCCCGTCAGGTGGGGAGGGGCGGGGTCTCCCCCGTCAGGTGAGGAGGGGCGGGGTCTCTCCCCGTCAGGTGAGGAGGGGCGGGGGTCTCGTGTGTCAGTGGTGGGCGGGGTCTCCCCCGTCAGATGAGGAGGGGCGGGGTCTCGTGTCAGTGGTGGGCGGGGTCTCCGCCGTCAGGTGAGGAGGGGCGGGGTCTCCCCGTCAGATGAGGAGGTCTCGTGTGTTAGTGGTGGGCGGGGTTTCCCCCGTCAGGTGAGGAGGGGCGGGGTCTCGTGTGTCAGTGGTGGGCGGTGTCTCCCCCGTCAGGTGAGGAGGGGCGGGGTCTCGTGTGTCAGTGGTGGGCGGGGTCTCCCCCGTCAGGTGAGGAGGGGCGGGGTCTCGTGTGTCAGTGGTGGGGCGGGGTCTCCCCCGTCAGGTGAGGAGGGGCAGGGTCTCGTGTGTCAGTGGTGGGCGGGGTCTCCCCCATCAGGTGAGGAGGGGCGGGGTCTCCCCCGTCAGATGAGGAGGGGCGGGGGTCTCGTGTGTCAGTGGTGGGCGGGGTCTCCCCGTCAGGTGAGGAGGGGCGGGGTCTCGTGTGTCAGTGGTGGGCGGGGTCTCCCCCGTCAGGTGAGGAGGGGCGGGGTCTCGTGTGTCAGTGGTGGGGCGGGTCTCCCCCGTCAGGTGAGGAGGGGCGGGTCTCCCCCGTCAGATGAGGAGGGGGCGGGGGTCTCCCCCCCAGGTGAGGAGGGGCAGGGGTCTCGTGTGTTAGTGGTGGGCGGGGTTTCCCCCGTCAGGTGAGGAGGGGCGGGGTCTCCCCCGTCAGATGAGGAGGGGCGGGGGTCTCGTGTGTCAGTGGTGGACGGGGTCTCCCCGTCAGGTGAGGAGGGGCGGGGTCTCGTGTGTCAGTGGTGGGCGGGGTCTCCCCGTCAGGTGAGGAGGGGCGGGGTCTCGTGTGTCAGTGGTGGGCGGGGTCTCCCCCGTCAGGTGAGGAGGGGCGGGTCTCCCCCGTCAGATGAGGAGGGGGCGGGGTCTCCCCCGTCAGATGAGGAGGGGGCGGGGTCTCCCCCGTCAGGTGAGGAGGGGCGGGGGTCTCGTGTGTTAGTGGTGGGCGGGGTTTCCCCGTCAGGTGAGGAGGGGCGGGGTCTCGTGTGTCAGTGGTGGGCGGGGTCTCCCCGTCAGGTGAGGAGGGGCGGCGGTCTCGTGTGTTAGTGGTGGGCGGGGTTTCCCCCGTCAGGTGAGGAGGGGTCTCGTGTGTCAGTGGTGGGCGGGGTCTCCCCCGTCAGGTGAGGAGGGGCGGGGGTCTCGTGTGTCAGTGGTGGGCGGGGTCTCCCCCGTCAGGTGAGGAGGGGCGGGGGTCTCGTGTGTCTGTGGTGGGCGGGGTCTCCCCGTCAGGTGAGGAGGGGCGGGGTCTCGTGTGTCAGTGGTGGGCGGGGTCTCCCCCGTCAGGTGAGGAGGGGCAGGGTCTCGTGTGTCAGTGGTGGGCGGGGTCTCCCCCGTCAGGTGAGGAGGGGGCGGGGTCTCCCCTCACCTGGTAGACGGAGGCCTTAGGTAGGTCCAGGCACACAGTACAGCAGAGGACGGAGTAGAGTCTCTCCTCCAGGCGGCCGCCCCCCCCGGGGTGTTCGGGATCCGGTCTCAGACGCTTCTTAGGCGGCCAGTCATGCTCGGAGTCTCTCCCCGCCTCCTCAGTCTCCGGGTGCGATGATGACGAGGCCATAGTGGCCGCCGCCGGCTCCTCCCGATCCTCAGACATGTCCCCTCACCACCGCCGCTCCGCCATCTTTGTTTTCCTGCTTCTCTCCGCAGTCCGCCCCGCCCTTGGCGCAGCGTCACCTGACCGCCCGGCCGCCATCTTTGTTTATCCCGCCCGCCCACAGTACGCCATACCATACGTCACCCTGACTCCGCCCCCCCCCCCAGTGTGTTCTCACAGAGCATGCGCGCTCAACCTGTTCCCTGTGACCCTCCAGCTGTTGCCAAACTACAAGTCCCATCATCCCTGTCAGACTAGCAATGCCTCCTGGGACTTGTAGTTCCCCAGCAGCTGGAGGTTCACAGAGATCACAACTTCTGCCACAACCCCCCCCCTCCCCCCACACATAAGTGGCCATGGAGTGTGTGCGTTGTGTACAGAGGAACGTCATGACAATGAAGGATAGAGAGAGGGAATCATTCCACAATGCTCAACGCGTTTCTACTGGTCTTCCTCAGGAGTAATCCACAAAAAAATACGAACTTCTCCATTGTACATACCAACACAATATCCATGTATCCGTGTGTCGGGTCTCCATGTATCCGTGTGTCGGGTCTCCATGTATCCGTGTGTCGGGTCTCCATGTATCCGTGTGTCGGGTCTCCATGTATCCGTGTGTCGGGTCTCCATGTATCCGTGTGTCGGGTCTCCATGTATCCGTGTGTCGGGTCTCCATGTATCCGTGTGTCGGGTCTCCATGTATCCGTGTGTCGGGTCTCCATGTATCCGCGTGTCGGGTCTCCATGTATCCGCGTGTGGGTCTCCATGTATCCGCGTGTCGGGTCTCCCATGTATCCGTGTGTCGGGTCTCCATGTATCCGTGTGTCGGGTCTCCATGTATCCGTGTGGTCGGGTCTCCATGTATCCGCGTGTCGGGTCTCCATGTATCCGCGTGTCGGGTCTCCATGTATCCGCGTGTCGGGTCTCCATGTATCCGCGTGTCGGGTCTCCATGTATCCGCGTGTGGTCGGGTCTCCATGTATCCGTGTGTCGGGTCTCCATGTATCCGTGGTGTCGGGTCTCCATGTATCCGTGTGTCGGGTCTCCATGTATCCGTGTGTCGGGTCTCCATGTATCCGTGTGTCGGGTCTCCATGTATCCGTGTGTCGGGTCTCCATGTATCCGTGTGTCGGTCTCCATGTATCCGTGTGTCGGGTCTCCATGTATCCGCGTGTCGGGTCTCCATGTATCCGCGTGTCGGGTCTCCATGTATCCGCGTGTCGGGTCTCCATGTATCCGCGTGTCGGGTCTCCATGTATCCGTGTGTCGGGTCTCCATGTATCCGTGTGTCGGGTCTCCATGTATCCGCGTGTCGGGTCTCCATGTATCCGTGTGTCGGGTCTCCATGTATCTGTGTGTCGGGTCTCCATGTATCCGTGTGTCCGGGTCTCCATGTATCCGTGTGTCGGGTCTCCATGTATCCGTGTGTCGGGTCTCCATGTATCCGTGTGTCGGGTCTCCATGTATCCGTGTGTCGGGTCTCCATGTATCCGTGTGTCGGGTCTCCATGTATCCGCGTGTCGGGTCTCCATGTATCCGCGTGTCGGGTCTCCATGTCGGGTCTCCATGTATCCGCGTGTCGGGTCTCCATGTCGGGTCTCCATGTATCCGCGTGTCGGGTCTCCATGTATCCGCGTGTCGGGTCTCCATGTATCCGCGTGTCGGGTCTCCATGTATCCGCGTGTCGGGTCTCCATGTATCCGCGGTCGGGTCTCCATGTATCCGCGTGTCGGGTCTCCATGTATCCGCGTGTCGGGTCTCCATGTATCCGCGTGTCGGGTCTCCATGTATCCGCGTGTCGGGTCTCCATGTATCCGCGTGTCGGGTCTCCATGTATCCGCGTGTCGGGTCTCCATGTATCCGTGTGTCGGGTCTCCATGCAAACGAAAAAGAAAAAAATTGCAGCCTCACTCTGCCCATCAAACGCGGCCACTGTGCCATCAATTCTCACCACTGTGCCCTTTAATTGTCGCCACTGTGCCCATTGATGTCACGGGATCTGTAGGCTTGGATGGGAAGTGTAGGGTTGTACGTGATCTGTAGACTTGTATGGGATCTGTAGGCTTGTACAGGATCTGTAGGCTTGTACGGGAAGTGTAGGCTTGTACAGGATCTGTAGGCTTGTACGGGATCTGTAGGCTTGTACGGGAACTGTAGGCTTGTACGGGAAGTGTAGACTTGTACGGGATCTGTAGCTTGTACGGGAAGTGTAGGCTTGTAAGGGATCTGTAGGCTTGTACGGGATCTGTAGGCTTGTACGGGATCTGTAGGCTTGTACGGGATCTGTAGGCTTGTACGGGAAGTGTAGGCTTGTACGGGATCTGTAGGCTTGTACGGGATCTGTAGGCTTGTACGGATCTGTAGGCTTGTACGGGAAGTGTAGGCTTGTACGGGATCTGTAGACTTGTACGGGATCTGTAAACTTGTACGGGATCTGTAGGCTTGTACAGGATCTGTAGGCTTGTAACGGGAAGTGTAGGCTTGTACTGGATCTGTAGACTTGTACGGGAAGTGTAGGCTTGTACGGGATCTGTAGGCTTGTACGGGATCTGTAGGCTTGTACGGGATCTGTAGACTTGTACGGGATCTTGTAGGCTTGTACGGGGATCTGTAGGCTTGTACGGGATCTGTAGGCTTGTACGGGATCTGTAGGCTTGTACGGGATCTGTAGGCTTGTATGGGGAAGTGTAGGCTTGTACGGGATCTGTAGACTTGTACGGGATCTGTAGGCTTGTACGGGATCTGTAGGCTTGTACGGGAAGTGTAGGCTTGTACGGGATCTGTAGACTTGTACGGGATCTGTAGGCTTGTACAGGATCTGTAGGCTTGTACGGGAAGTGTAAGGCTGTGTACCGGGATCTGTCGACTTGTACGGAAAGTGTAGGCTTGTACGGGAATCTGTAGTCTTGTACGGGAACTGGTAGGCTTGTACGGGATCTGTAGGCTTGTACGGGATCTGTAGACTTGTACGGGATCTGTAGGCTTGTACGGGATCTGTAGGCTTGTACGGGAAGTGTAGGCTTGTACGGGATCTGTAGGCT